>JAPZDV010000001.1:7177042-7192532 GCA_029814665.1 Acanthurus lineatus
CTATGAGGAACTTTTAAGTATCTATGAAACAGTGATGATTATAAATTTCCTTTAACAGCCAACAAGACCCTCAGCCAAAAGACTGCTATTTTTATGTAGTTACAATTAATGCCTGTGATTGGATCCAAATCCTCCATTAACGCACACAAAATGATTTACTCTTATGTTACCATGGTGTGTGTGTATGTGTGTGTGTGTGTGTAGGTGTATGTGTTTGTGTAAATATATATATATATGTGTGTGTGTGTGTGTGTGTGTGTGCGTGTGTGTGTGTGTGTGTATCAAATATCTGCAAAGTTTAAATTGCTCCTTACTCTGGAGGTATAAACTGCGATTATAGTAGTTGTGAACACAGTTGGTACACTGTGCGCCCTCCACTCCCTCTCGACATGGGCACTGTCCGGTCCACATATCACATACACCATCTGGCACAGTGCCACTGACGTCACATGCACATGGCAGACAACCCAGGGAGTTTCGCTGTTCCAAGGTGTGGTAACCAGGACGACAAGAGTCACAGAGACGGCCTTCTACATGTTCCTAAAATACACAAGATGGGAGGATAGGAGGGACAGACAGAAGGATGTATGGTGGATGAAAGATATGAAAAAAAGATAAATTGGTGTGCTAAATGAATTATGAATGAAGTGTCATGACAAAATTACAATAACTCCAACTATCATGTGATCTCAAAGGCCACACAGACTGTTACCTCTGCCACTGAAATTGTAGACACAACTGTTTTTGTCAATTAGAGGAATAGTTATTGATTCACAAACTTTACAAACAGGCAGAAATATCAAACATGGGATATATAATTCCCATGAAAAAGGGCTAATTAAAAAGAGCTGGGTGAAAAATACTTAACTGTTTTATTTTGTGACCTAGCAAAATCATATCCGGAGTCATTTTTTTAACAATTAACAATAACACCATATTAAAATAAGAAAATACATTGCAAACTTGTTGACTTGCCTTACACACACACTGTCCTGTGTGGGGATCACAGTCTGTGCCTGGTACTGTCCCTTCTTCTGAGCAGTTGCACGGGGCACAGGATCCCTCCAGTCTTAAACCGTATGAACCCCTGCCACAGGAGTCACAGCGCCGTCCCCCCACCCCTGGCTTACACTCACACTGTCCCCTCTCAGGCTCACAGAATGGACTGAGGGACCCGAGGGGGTCGCAGTCACATGGGAAACAGCCGTCTGGGTGGGACAGGTTCCAATAACCAAACTCACAGCGGTCACAAGAAAGACCTGGAAAGAACCCATGAGAGGGGGGAAAAAGGGAATACATTAGCAGAAATGTTCAGGAGAGAACCAGAGAGGAAACAGGAATAAGATTAAGGGAACTGATGCTTGCTTGTTCAAAAATCAGTGTCAAGTCTTTCTCATTTTGTAGTTATGTGTGTTTTTGTGTAAGTGTTTGTGTGTGTGTGTCTGTCTGTCTAGCCAATAGACAGATTGTGTATGTCTGTGTATGTGTGTTTGTGTGTGTGTGTGTGCGAGTGAGTGAGTGAGTGAGTGAGTGAGTGAGTGAGTGAGTGAGTGAGTGAGAGAGAGAGAGAGAGAGAGAGAGAGAGAGAGAGAGAGAGAGATAGAAAGAAAAAGAGAGGGGGGGAGAGAGAGAGAGAGAGAGAGAGAGATGGTGAGTGAGTGTATAAAACTGCCATCATTAGGGCCAGGCCCTCTACATATGATGGATCACTCACCTAAGGCCAAACACTTAATTTCACTGAGCAAGAAAATAAATAAATTAAGGAACTACTAGAAAAGAAGGGAGGGAAAAAAGAAGAGTGAGAGATGGAAAGATGGATGGAGGAATATAAAAATACTACTGAATTACCATCAGGTGAAAAAACAAGAAAGATGAGCTCTGTTCATTAAAAAGCTTGGGCACTAAAGTATTTACGGAGAATGTTTTTTCTGATTGTTAAAAAATTCAAAACTATGTTTAAGAATCTTAGTTATGAACATGGCTTACAAGTTTAATCCCTGTAAAACAGATGATTAAAAAAATTTTTTAAATGCAAAAATCCAGCTAAAGGGTTAGGGCTAAATGTGAAGATTTAGTGCTGCCTTTATTTCAAAAGTTTATCATCTTCCTATGGTAATATAAGCTATCCAGTAAAGCCTGTAAAATGAACTAATAAACAGTTTCAGTTCAGTTATTGTTCTTTACTCAATCATTCATTCACTTATTTTTCTTAAGTTTAGGATTGGGTGTGTCAGCTTAACAGTCTATTGTCAGACAATGAGGGAAATTTTACAGTAGTTATTTTTGTTATGTTGATAATTATTGTATAATAACAAGGTTTTGTGGCTACAGCAGCAGTCCTGGGCTATAGGGCTAGTTAAACTATGATTTGCAGTGTGAGCGAGCAGGGCTTATTTGAATATGCCATACGTATTCCATGACAGGCAATCTGTCCCTAAATGGATGCCTGGGGCAACGCAGTCACCACATCCGTTTATGAGGGAACGTGTGCTTGTATGTGAATGGATGTGAATGTGTGTGCATGCAACATACATTCTTGAGAGCAAACCCTTCACGTCTATGTTATTGCACATGGCCAAGTGTGTGCATGTTTGTGAGTGTGTGTCCTCAGTGCGTAGCAGACACTTGGCATTTCCCCTGGTCTGCCCACTTTAATGATTTTATAGATATGAATTTATTTCCCTCCATAGATCATATTTCATTATACTACATTGAAGATATGTCTATGTGTGTGTGCTGATGTGTGCGTGCACATCTGAGTGAGTTGGCAGTAAATATGCACGCTGACAAAATGATGCTTACAATCCTAACAATGCTGTGACATATTGTACTCAGTGATAACTTTTTCCTAGAAAACTGTACAATTTTAAAAGAGGCCCATGATCATCACAAGAAAAACTTTCTCCTTTAGTAATATTTTTTATTTATTTTTTAAACACTGAATATGACAAATCTGTATTTATGAATCCCATTTTTGCAACTGCTCGTGTTATTCAAATACGAGGTCCAACAAACTAAATAACAGAAACAACTGAGAAGATTAGAGAAAAGAGAAGAAAAGCAGAAAAGTCAGACAGCAACAAAAAGGAGAGAAAAGTAAAACATTAAAGAACAGAATGCGTTAGAAGATATTAGATCAAGACAGAAAAAAGGTAATTCTGCGTGCATGTGAGCATGCCTGCATATGGGTGTGTGTGTGTTTTCGGGACATGGCCCAGCCCTTTTATCAGTAGCCAGCTGGTTAACAGGCTCATGCATCACCATTTCAAACACTATTATGTACACACTGCACTCTGGCACCTTGTTATGAGCGTGCATGTGTGTCTGCATGTGTGTATTTGTGTCTGTGCGCACACATTTCAATTCCGTCCTTCTGAAGCGTGCCTGCCATTGCTCTACTAAAAGTATCAGCTTGGCGGTAATAAATTGCCATAATCAAATCTCATTTCTGAAAAATACCTGTGGGAGCAACCAAACAAACAAGGACAGAAAAAAAACCCGAATGTGGGTCTTGTAAGAAGGAGTGTGAAAATACAAGGGGCTGCAGCAGTTTGTTTTAATCAACTTGGCATTGAATTAGAGAATTAAATACCAGCTTAGTCCTTGATGGCATGCTCGCATGCGCACGCACACACACACACACACACACACACACACACCCCCACACACACACACAGAAATGTTAATGCATGCACGCAAAGGAACTCTTAGAATCATTCGGTACATACAGTTAGGCAAAGACAAAAGTACAAGAACGCACGGTTACATTTAGACTCTCCCTCTCTACATATACATAATCATAAACAGACACTATTGCACACATTAAAAGCTCACATACACATGCCCACCCTCACACGCACAAACACGGACCCTTGATAGCGAGGCTTAGCAATAACCATGATGCGTTGAGTTGAGGAGCGTTGGCCGGTTTTGCATTTCATACGAGCTTGCTCTTCAAAGACACACAGGGGAGAGAGTGAAACCATTTATCACAAAGAGAAGCACAACGGCTGGAAGCACCGCCAGAAAAGCCTGTTTATTTTGGCTGGCGAAACACTTTGGGATATGGGTGTCTGTGCACTCACATCATTGTGTATACACATGCCTGTTTTGGTGTAGGCACCCAGTATATCAACTTGCTTTTGTGCGCGCCCCAAAGACCAGCTGCGCCTATGTATTAATTAAGACACTGTCACTGGACAATTAAACAGAGTAACTGTTCTAATGAAAGGCGCGAGTTATCAGCCAAGTACTCCGGGACATTTTGCAATGGAAACTATTTTAAGAGGTGTAATGCAGTTTGTAAAAAAGCATCTACGATTGCATATGTAATCAAATAAAACACATAAAGTTTTTTGTCCCAGTATTCACCTGTGACATGGGGTTTACACTGGCACTGTCCCGTGTCTTGATTACAACTGGAAACTCCTCCTGTAGAGTTGCTGATGATGCCAATGTCACTGCAGTTACAGTGGATGCAGCCAGTCGAATTTGAAGCTTTAAGACCATACCAACCAGGCAAACAGTCCGTACACTGGCGACCTGTTACTGCAACCTTACACTGACACTGACCTCCAACCTGGATGTGAGGAACAGGAGGAAAAGAGGTTTTCAACAGAGCTAAGAACATTTAAATTATCATTAAGTTACAAGGATTCACTGATAATGAACAATTTGCGTTTTGTGTAGGTATGTGTACCTGGGCGCACTCCAGGCTGCCATTAACTGTTCCAGCGGTGTGACAGTTGCAAGGCTGACACACATCTAGTGAAGTGGGATCAGATTCCTCTAGCCTGAAAAATCCACTCACACACAACTCACAGTTCTTACCTGATGGTGAAAGAATCAGAAACAGGGTTAGATATAGGGGAAGAAAGACAAAGGATGAACATCTCTCTGATGTTCATGTCCCAAAGTCAGTCATTTAATCGATATTTACGCCAAGAAGAATAAAACACTTCATGACAACTCTTTAAATGACCACTGCCATCCCTGCCAATCAATTTCATGACAGACAAAAACTTACAAACTTCTTATTTTCTTAAGTTGCACTGAAATTGTCCAAAACAATAAGAATGACTGAAAACATATACAGTATTTTTATTTGTTGGAAGCATGTGTGATACAGACTTGTGTGAAATTGTACTCTTCTAAATCTGTGTTTTTATAAATTATATCCTGAAAGACTTACACTAAAAAAGATTTATACTACAATAATACACACTTTAGCATAATGGTATTTTAGCTCAATATTTAAATTATAGCCTCTCTATTTAAGATTGAGTAATGATTAAGGAAAATGTGAAAGCTTATGGTAGCTTATGACATCTGGTCTGTGTTTTGAGGTGCTTAACATTATGGTTGACTGAAAAACATGAGATAATTTTTAATTATGTTCATTTAGAACTTATAAAACATGAAAAGATACTTAGTTAACTTGTGTTGCTGACACTATACCTGTGGTGTTATGCATGCAGTTGTCACAGACGCCTCCTCCTCCTCGATAGTGCTCATCAGGGTTGTCATCAGCTCTGACATCGTAATGACAAGAGAGGGCATGACCATGACACTGGCAAGACCGGCAGTTCAGAGGCTGGAGCTGGTCACCTGATCTGAATGGCTTGTCATTGTAGAGAGGTGCACAACGCTGGCACTGTAAAAAACAGTTACAGTCTGTGTATAAATACAAACAAGCATTTCATTTTGATCCTGTAATGTAACACACTGTTTGGATCTGCTGCCACTGGTAATGGAATGAACTCAACTCAAACCTTCTTAACCTCTTTAATCACGTAACAGTCAAATCACTGTAAATGACATAAAGATAATATGTACCATTTTCTATGCAGTTGAAATATACAGTATGTCAGACTGACTGACAGACAAGTGATGTGCATTGTTTTTGGAAAGAAGAAGGAAGGAAAAGACAGTTGATATAATTGATACTATTGAATTGCAATGCAAACTGAAATGGCACCTCAGTTATAATTCAGTTAAAACAGAATCAGGACAAAAGCATATCATCCCAGCCCTAGTTATAAACCTGTCCAATTTGCACAAATGCAAGTTTACACATACATACAAAACTTGACACAGAGGCAAGAACCCCAATTACATTAAGCAAATTTGAGACAAGAATCAAAAACACTTTTTGCTGTAAAAATGCAAGACATACATTAAAATAACAACAGCTTTGGTGCTGATGACAAAATAACCCCTTGCCAAGTGATTAGAAACATATCTAGTAATTTGCATAAACAATGGAATAAAAAAATACTACAAGATGTACATTTACTGAAAAAATAATTATGTGTGTATGCACAGACGCATGGTCTCATGATAAGTGAAATGTTTGATTCGAACAAAGACAGAATGAGACACAGTGTGGAAGAGCGACATAGAATTAGAGAAAGAGGGAACTATAAAGAGAGAAAAATCACCGGACCATGTAAATCTAAATCTTAAGAGAGACAAGAATAATACACAAAACTGAAAAGAAAACACAGAGGTATTTCCTGCAATATAATAAGCCATTACATTTCCACACACATAGCATAGGGAAATCGGACTACTAATGAGGAGTGACTGGCAACAGCCAGGGCTTTCACACAGGCCCACTTTCATGTCAAAATAAACATACCAAGGTGTGTAGGGGGGAGGAAGAAAAAAGTGATATAAAAAATGCATTTTTTCTGTAGCAGAGAGTAGCAGAGGCAGGAAGCAGCAAGTACAAGCCCTTTGATTTTGTTCAGCAGTCAGTACAAATTATGGTGGACAAGGGGGGCATCAAATGGCGGGATTAAAAATGTATTAAAAAACACAGGAGTTCCTCCCATGTGTGACACATGCAGACCTGCACTGGGCCCATTATGTATGACACACAGAGGAGGGGGGAAGGCAGGGGGAAGACTGGGGGAGGGGGAGAGAAAATAGGGGTAAAAGGCTTCTATTTTGTATATGAAAGAACAAGGAAAGAAAGAATGTGAAACGCAGGAAACTGTTATGAACAGAAATGAGAAAATATTCCCTTTATGTTTTAAAGATTAAGACAGAAAGTCAGAGAGAGAGGACAATAAAATTAAGAATATAATTCATTATAGTATGTAAAAAAGACAAAATATTCTACACATACACACAGCACATGGCCCAGGATGAGAAAAATCAACTGCGATAGCCAAAATCTGTGCTGCTGAAACTGCTCTGTAGAGTTTATCATGTTAATATTTAGGTGTTTCACATTAAAATGTATTGCCTGTGTCTTTGGGTTCCAACAAATATGTTGCATGTATTTCTTTCATCATAAAACATTTGCAAGCTTGCAGTCATCTTCTTCACTGTGTTTACTTACTCATCACTACATTTCTTTGCATGTTACCACCACCATCCGCTGATCATTGGAAACCTGCAGCAGGATGTGCTTGCCTGTGTGCGTCCTTGATAGCATGCGCTATTCAAAAAATCCTGAAGTTATTTTTTGATAGCACCCTCTCCTTAAAACATCTTGTCAAAACAAATCACCAGAAATGCCCTTTTCATCTAAAAAACAGTCTTCACCCGTCACTCTTCTTCTCTGCTGCCAGAACTCCAACTGAATGTTGCTTTCATTACATCCAGAACTGACTTCAGGAATAGCTGAGCATTAGACCTGTGGCAATAGAATCTCTCCAAAAGCTGACCCCTCTCTCTGGAACTTTCTTCACAAACAAAATCGAAACTGCACTAAACTGTCCATTTTTATCGCACTGATGAAAACTCACCTCTAAAATTTCTTTTAATGCGTGATTGATGTAATGTGTTTTTGTTTTTTGTCTTTTTGCTATGTTAAGCGTCTTTAAATGGCTCAATAAATGGCTGAAATGGCTCTATAAATAAAACTTTTTTTATCAGTAATTTCAGTAATATTAATATTAGACAAAACAGAGATTCTTACATCAAGTGATGTACCACAGTGTCACAATTGATTAAAAACTCCTCAGGGTCTTGGATCAAAAATGTGGACAGTCTTAACACAAATTTATTAAAATTATCGATATATTTTTATTAATTCATCTACTTAACTGTCATTCTTTTGTATACCATATTATAAAACATACATTATTTTAAAAATACATATAACTTAAAAAATTGTTTATGTCTAATTTTTCTGACTGTGAGTCACTGCATTGGCCAAGCATGATTAAATTAAAAATGAACAGTTTTAAAACTGTAGGGATATGAGGACTTGCTCCTTGTTGATGAAGAGGACTAGAATACATGAACATTTCCTCTCAGAATGTACAAGATCTAAAGTGTTCACATATCTGTATACGTGTGTGTGTGTGTGCATGTGTGCGTGTGTGTATGCATATGTGTGTGTGTGTGTGTGTGCGTGTGTGCGTGTGTGCGTGTGTTCGCGTGTGCGCTGTTCCCTGTTGGGTGATTATTAACAGAATCTAATGAAGCAGCAGGAAATTCTCTGGAGACTTAATGTATAAACACATAAAAAACACACATAAACACCAGACAAAGGAATCAAAGCATGTAAAGAGCTACATACAACCACACACACACAAACACACAAGAGTGTGTCTTGGGACATGTAATTCCACAGGAGTGCAGGGATGTTTACATCTTCCCATTTGTTCTGTTTGTCTTGTTTACTGACTGTCATGCTGTTTGGCTTCAAGTCTGTCTGCTATCACACCTACAATACCCACCTGCCTCTCTGTTTGTCCGTGCTGCTTTTCCTCCACTGCCCATCTCTTTTTGTGGTTTCCTGCTTGTCTATCTGTGGCTCTGTGCCCCAAAACGTTTCACATATCAAAGGGACTTTACTTTTGACACTGCAAATAGAAAGCTCCCGCTACATCTCACTGTTCGTCTCATCTGCTGGGGATGAGTTGAAGAGCGAGATGTAGTAAGTTCTTCTCTCCACTATCTCCCTTACCTTTTCATTTCTCCTTTTTCCTATACCTCTGTGTTTCTTCCATCTTCCTACCCTTCTTTCCTCTTCTATCTCCCCTCTTTCTGAAAAACAAATCACTCTGTACATCTCTCCGGGCTTCCCACCTCTCCCCTTCCTCACTTGTTCCCCCCGCCTCTACCGTCCCCCAACTGCTTGTTCTCACAGCCACGGTGAGTATGTGAGCAGGAAATATTACCATACCAAATGAAAGGGAGAGGATTTTTTCTTCCGTCTCTTTTCTTTTCATTCAACATTGCGTTACCTTCCCTCTCTCCCAGCCTGCTAATTAGTCGAGGGACCAGAGTTTGGGAGTTAAAAGAAAACTGTACACGCTCATCTCTTCTTCATACAAAAGGTTTTGATGGCATGCCATCATCCACATACCAGACAGCACATTCTACAGATTTAGCCTACATGGTTTTAATTCTATTGCTTTTATCTTTCTGCAAATAGCCAGTCCTCTGTAACATTATAATATAGTTAAAAAAACTAAATTATACAATATGTTCTGCTGATGACAAGGCACCTCTGCTAGTACATCTGACTCTTGACTTACATTCCTTTATTGTAGAATATGCTGTCATTTCCGAACAAATCATGATGCCAAAGATTAAACCAAGTAAGATGCTGATAGACTGATATGCTCTCTGAATTCTGTACATGGTATAGCTTATTTTACACCAGATTCTAAACCTTCAGTCAAAATTAAAAGGTGCAATAAATGGCAACAGGACAGAATGTCACTAAGAAAATTATTTAGGAGGTAAAACAGCATAAATTATAATAGTATTGAGCATTATAAGGTTATTGGTTTATTCATAAAAATCTTGTTCATTTGTCACTGAAAAACTTTTTATCGTGTTTATCACAGTTCCCAAATATTTCTATTATACTAACACAGTTCAATGGATAAAAAATGTGGAAATATGTGTGTGTCTGTGTGTTTGTGTGTGTTTGTGTATGGTGGGCTGTGTTGCAGCGTAAAAGATAACATCTTATTTTCACTCTGAATGTTTCGACAAAACCTGCTGAGTGAGGAGCCTACGCTAATGGATATGTGGACATTCAGATGGCCTGTCACAAGCATCTGTGTATGTGTGTTTGTGTGTGTGTGTTTGTGTGTGTTAATCTGCTGGGGCAACTCATCTTATCCTAAATGCCATGACCAATTTCACGCTCTCACTGGAAAGGTCGTGCCACTGGTGTGTGTGTAGGGTGGCGTGTTTGTGTGTAAACAGCCCTGTTGTGTGCATCTGAAGTTAACCCAGTTAACCTTAGCGTAGGTGAAAATCTGCTGCTGAGGCAGACTTTAGCAACAGAGATCCTGAAAAACGCAACTTAACGTCACTGGCCATCAATATCTATCACACACACACATACAAACACACACACACTCAGATGCAAACACAGAACCACACATAAGTGAAACATTATTCAGAGTTTACAAATACAGTGCACATTAACTTGACTCAAATATTTCACAGCTGGAAAAAAAAAAACATGCCCTAACACACTAACAATCGCACAATTTGTGCAGGATGTCTAAGATTAAATTAGCCTTAAGCTACACACAGCCTGATGTAACTGAACCCTGGGCCTTGGGAAGTGGATACACAAAGGATGGGTGAAAGCAAATGAAGTGTGGATTATTTTTGCATCCAGCCCAGTAATTTTTTTTACCACTTTAGCTGATGGTTAGAACTAAACCAGCACAAAAATACATAAACCAACATGCTTTGAGTAAACACAATACAAAAACTATCAAAAGGTAACACTTGGATTTTGGAGCATAAATCAGAAACCTTAAGAAAGCACTATTGCTATCAGTAGGCAATGCAAAGAAAGTTACTGTAATATTGTAAATTACTCTGAAATGAAAGTACATAGTAATGAGCAATATATTGCATTTTAAAAGTAACTTGCAAAACACTGTCTATAAAAATAATATAAGACAACAAAAAAATACTATTCTGAACCATCAAATGACAGAAACATTGTACAACAGAAAATAGAGTGTGTAACGTGATGTACAATACAATATATGATATAGCTTTCAGACATGACTGAATCCATCAGCTGTGGAGAGACATACAGAGACAGAGTGACAGAATGAGAGATCAAGTCTGACACAGAGTGCACAGAAGAAAGAATCAAAAGACAGAGTGAGAAAGTAGAAGAGTGTGTGTGCATTTCTGAGCGTGTGTGTTTAAGTGTGTGTGTGAGAGTTTAAGTGTGTGTCTTCCAAGGCCCCCGTTGATCATCTTGACACATGTCTGAGCATTTCTGTCACTTTAATGTCACTGTGGAAATTCTGCAGATTAGTACAACATCCGTCATGGTGCTAGGCCGATCCAAGTCAACAGAACGCATGCAATATTAAACGCTAATATTCCCCACAGCCTTTTATGCTCCAATATTACAGAGACAGAAGAAAGGTCCTGAATATTCACTCAGTGAGATGACATGGACAGGTTTGGAAAAAAGTGCACATGCGCGCACGCACACACACACACACACACACACACACGCACGCGCACACACGATTACACAAAAAGGACCCTATATAGACACATGCATGTTCTGCACACTAATTTACACACTAATTGTAGAGAATAAAAGAGTGTAGTTCTTGTATTTATATACGCACAAATAATTCCATACCCATAATGCCTATTTCAATGCATCTCTCAGACACAAAAGAACCTTTGCATGTACGTGTGAGAAGGAAAGAAACAGATTGAGAGAAATGAAAAAAAGCAAGACAGAAAGAAAAATAGAGGAAAGAGAGGGATGAAACATGAGAAACAGAGGCAAACAGGAATGAATTAAATACTTAGAAAGCAAGGCAATAAAGAGTCGAGTGAAATGAAGCGAAAGACAAACAGAGAGAAAAAGAGAGCTGATTAGAGATGCATGCTGAGGGAATGTCATTGTTCTAGTCGATTTGAGACATTATTTAAACTGAGACCCCAGAGAGAAAGACAAAGTTTGTGAAAGAGAAGAGTGATCGACAAAGAGAAGTGGATGGAGGACCTGGATAGGGACCTAAAGAGAGGAAAGAGAAAAGTGGTGTTTGTTGAGAGAAATAAAGGGCGAGAAAGAGAGAGAACATATTTTTTGTTTTAGTCTGGCTGATGGCTTATAAATCACAATATTTGATTATTTTGAGTGAGTGTGTGTCGAAGCACTTCCCATGATAACTTGGTATGAAGTTCAAGTAAAACAAGAAATAAAAAAATATTAAATATAAGACTGTGTGTAGGAGGGTGTTTGTCATTTAAGCTGAAGAGTAAGCAAGACAAGCCATTGAGCAGCTGCTAGTTGACAGTTGTACTTCTCCATTGATGTCCTCTGTAGAAACATTAACACACACACACACACACACACACACACGCATGCATGCACACACACAAACACACACACACTAATACCCAGACGCAGGTGTATGAATGATACATAAGTGGTGAATAATGCAGGCTGTCCTGTGCTACAGTGGGGTAGAGCAGTCATTCTGAACTTTTCACTGCTGACCGACTTGAGGCTTTGTTGGGGTGTTGCCTACTATTACCTGGCAAGTTGTATTAGCTTTGTTGCGGGCAAAAACCTAGTCCTGAGGCAGTGGTTAACATCAAACTTGACTGAAATCAAATTGGAAGCTAACATTCTGCAGCATACTACAGAATGAATAATCGCTGTGGCATCATACTTTTGGTTTAACTGGGGTAGCCACTGGTGGTGCAAAAAGATTAAAGAGGTAACAGTGACCAGAGCCAAACACAATCAAGCATGAAAGGAAATAAGATGCTTTTGACTTCAAAATAATTTTGCCAATCATATATCAGACCAACTAAAAACCATAATACATGAAGGGTTTTTTTTTCTCTCCTACTATTATCATTTTTTTAACAGACACCACATATTTAGTTACTATAAATCACACAAATCCCTTACAACTTGAAATCAGTTTACCGTCCTATTTAGCAGCCTGGTTGAGCTGATAGATGGTGAATGACCAAAATGTCAGATTCACACTACAGAGCTGCTTGCACTACTGATGTACAACATCTGTCAAAAGCATTACACTTAATGACAATCAATACATTTTTAAGCAAACAAGAAATAGAACACTAGAATAAAACTAGACAAATAGAAGAACATTTGAAGTATTCCACAGGAAAATGGTTAAAGCAAAAGTTTGTGTGCTTGTGTGTTTAGGTAAATGTGCATGAATGTCTGATATTTATTAGCGAAGTCCTCTCAATGCCTTTAAGAGGGAAACTGCTTAATTAAGACCATGAGGAAGTTCTCTCCAGAGGGATTTTTCTGTATGCACCGTGTGTGACTGAGTTTGTGTGTGTGTGTCTGTGTGTGTGTGTGTGCGTGTGTGTGGGTGTTTATCCTTGAACATGATATGAGCCAACTAATGCAGAGTGTCTGGATCCCACATTTATATTAATAAATAGGAATAAAAATCCCAAGAATAAGCAGTGTAATAATTTAGTCAAATCAGTGACCAAATGGGTAAAGCTTGTGTCTAACTCCTTGACCCTCCTATTACCTCACAACACATTCTGTGTAAAACACTCACACAGGGTGTGTAAGCTCCACCACCATTCTTATGAAGTTACCATCACAAGCTTTTGTCAAATGCTTGTTACTCACATTGTTTCCCTCTGTGTGGCTCTCAGGCAGACACAGACAGCGATAGGGTGTCACATTGGTGTCACAGTGGTCGGCATGTCCGTGACAATCACATCTGGCCAGATGGCAAAGAGAGGGAGAGATAGAGGAATAGTTAAATATACTGAGAGGACCTTGAAATTAGAGTGCACATATTTTATGATTAAATTATTTTATTTATTATTATAAACCAAACAAAAACAAAAATGCAACAAAAAAATGCAAGTAAACAATGTGAGAAAAGAACTCCCTCATTAAAGGTTTTGGTTGCAACCTCCATCCATGAAAAAACCATTAGGACATTTCTATTTAACATTTATGAATGCAAACTCAAGAATTATAAGAGCAACTTAACAGGTGGCAGACAGCTCTCTTTCTCTCTGTCTTGCACACCCACACAAACACACACACATATTTTTTTAGTTCCTATCTCGCTTTCATCTTTCCTCTGTCTCCTTTATTTTTTATTGTGTTTATACAACTTTCTGTTACAACTTGGCTATGTAAATCAAGTTTAAAGAATTAAAGAAATGACTGTTCCCTCTTTCTTTTATCAAACTTTTTCTGATTTTTGGTAGCTTACTTTGAGATCTAGCATTAATATGATTCACTGTAGTAAAAATTGGATAAAGTGATGACAAATTGTAGTCCAGCTCATTTACCCCCGCAAAGGTGGGCATTGTTTAAAAGAAAAGCATTTAAATTAGTATTCATTTCTTTTGAGTTTTTTATTGTTTCTATTTTACTGGGCAGAAAAAAATATGTAATTTGTAACAAAATGCAAAGGGCAAATAAGAAACATTTTTATCCTCAATCTAGTACTGAAGAAAAACACTATACAACAATTGTTGCAATTTTTTCCTAAGATAAAGGTTTGCTATTAAGATATAATACTGTACATGCATACAGAATGCAGTAAAAGAAAAGAAAATAAAAGAAAAGAAAATTGGCAAATTCATTTGCTTTAGAACTTAACTTTTAACTTCCCAGCAAGCAAGATTCGGTGTAACCAGTGGTTAGATAGAAAAGTTAAATGTTATCATAAACAGTGAGATTTTAGCAGTGCTGAGAAAAAAAATTAAAATGGAACAAGGGACATATTTTTATTAGGTTGTTGTTGATGTAGAGGGGAGTGGAAGTGTAGAGGGAAGGGAGGTTGTCTCTCTGTCTCTCCTACTTTTGTTATTGTGTCATACTCTGTTATAATTGTACTGTTGCACGTCTTTTGCATATCAGTTTTGAAGTTGGAGATTGAAAAAAAATCACTTATTCCTCTGAATCTATATTTTTGCAAAGGATGTGTGCATCACAGTGGCCTAACTGTTCAGTTCCCCCAGTTGCATTTTAATATGCTGTTCAGTCAGTCAATGGTCGCTTTGACTGACAGAAACCACCCAGCATGCACACCTGAATTTGCAGCCTCCCACCTCCTGGCTGGCCAATTTATATCTATGATGTGAGAAGATTAACAGAGCTCATATTTTCAGTGAAGGAGGGTTAGGGTCAGTCTCATACTAAGGCCTCTAAATGAAAATTTGATTATATCAGTTTCTATTTAAAAATATTTAAATACTTTAAAAAAAAAAAAAACTTTTAAAATACTTTTTCAGCAATTATATTTTTTGATGCTATTCATGAGCAAGTATTTTTAATTTGAAACAAGACATTATTTGAAGTATTTGAGACTGCCCCCGACCATCAAATATCTATTCCCTGTGTGCACAAATAACAAAGAAATGGCAATTCAAACTGCAGGATTTGATGAGGCAGTAACAGGGACTTGAGGTACCAGTAGCATTTAATGGCATGCTTTGAATTGATGTTTTGTTGGAATAATTGTATTTAAATATCAAAATGTTTTGTTTA
>JAPZDV010000001.1:7195189-7207689 GCA_029814665.1 Acanthurus lineatus
GAGCAAAGAAATGAACCTGAAAGGGACCAGGAGTACTATAAAGCCTCTGAGGTGGAACATAATTTGTCAGAACAGGAGCCCCCCCCCACCCCCCCGCATTTTTGTTGTCTTCCATTTAGCTAGTGATGCTGTGTTTCTTTTAAACTTCAGTGTCAGAGGGACAGAAAACATAGACTTCCAACATGTGCTCCCTCACTCCTCCTCTAGGCCCCTTATTACTCAGCCATGCCATTCGGTTGGGTGTGTGTTCAATAGGATCGGGGAGCCTGTGCATGCATTTATATGACATTGTAGCATGTGCATCAGCCGGTGCCCGATTTCATAAGGCATGATGTGCAGCAGCCTAATCTCCTTCTTAACACCCTTGAAGTGTGATGGCAACCCCCCCTGCCACCACTGCCGCCGACACTTTAAACCTAGATAAGTGTATCAGCGCAGCCAGGAGAATGAGTCTCCAGCTTGCCAAGAACACAAACTTGCCTTTCTCATCAATCAATTTGACAAGGCCAGCCACAGAGCAGAGCCTTCCGGCAACCTGCCCCTCCCTTCACCCACCACTCCGTCAACCCCCTCATAGCCCCATCCCTCCCTCCTCAGATTCACTTTTTAAAATACTGCACCGGCATACTGTAGCAGAACAAACGTGGTGAAGAAGACGAAAAAACAGGGACGGGAAATAGAAATGCACAAGGTCCATGAGTAAGAGTTTACACAGCTTTCATAAAGAGGGTGTCAGTGACCTCACAGAAAGAGAAGGATAGAGGAGGTTAAAGACTTAAGGAGCCATGAAAAATGGCCTGTGAACAGAAACACTGTTAACAGTGTTGCATGCGGGTAATGGTTGAGTGCTGAGCATGCCTTTCAGCTTGTGAAGCGTGCTGTCACAGGATGCTGTTTCCCTCACTTGGGTCTATGTGGTGACAAAGAGTCACACAACCAAAAGTGATAACAAGTCGTGCTGACTAGAATGACAGAGGAAGACTGCATCTGATCCCCTGCTTCACCCCTTTGCAGAGAAGTGAGGATTTTTTTTGGAATGGGCACTGGGATTCTATCAGATGCTGTGATATTTGCTCAAGTAGAGAAATCACACATACATGCGCCTCTGGCTACATATGAATCCAGGATGAAACTGGTATAAGATTGCATTAGACCAGTTTATTTATTCTGACTGCTCTCGAGTTTTACAAGCAGTAGATCTGGTAAAACTCTGAGACTGTAAGAGATGAGAGTACATGTCTTTAGCACTAGAACTGCATCACGCAGGGGAGATTGCTCTCAAGACTGCACCCTGGTGCCCATGTTTGAAGCATGTGGCTGTGGCAGGAAAACAGTGGAGGAGTAATCAAGAAATCAGCAAGATTGTGTTGTCCTGGAAGAAAAAGCTGAAAAGACCAGCAAGTAACATGTGGGATCTACATAAGAACATGGTCTAATTCTCTTTGCAAACACAGAGTGAGCCAACTTAGACAGATTACATAAGATGAAACTGAAATTTATACACAGACAAGCATTTAAAAAAAGCTCAATGTAAACATACCATAGCATATCTGAATGTCTGCCAAGCGCAGCATTCACTGCCTGGCAGCCCAGCTAATATCATAATCCCTACGCAGGCAAATGGGCACTAATCTGCCAATCACAACTGCAGCCGGTTGACAGCACAATGCACAGCTAATAATCCTCCGCTAATGTGTTTGTGTATTAATAATTCATATTCATTCCTGGGGGCTGCAGAGTAATCGTTATTGCAGCCACTGTCTCAACACCAAATCTCACAAATGTATGGCAGCAAAATTGTCGAGATACAGACAGACACACACACAGAGGAACAGGGATGGGTCATAAAATACAAATATTGCTTTATGGAGATTAGTTTTTACTAATTTAGTTTGGATGTTAAAGTTTACTTGAAGTCATTTAAAATACAGTAAGCACTATATGTGGCAGTGAAGGGCCTCTTATGGCTTGTTTGGAACTGTTTAAATCGAACCTGTTCTGCGTCAGTAGATCTTCACTTAGGCAGAGAAAGTGCTAGCATGACACTTTTGCTTTGTTAAAATCTTTTACATAAAAAGTGTTTTTGTGTGTTGAGTGTAATGATTGATTTTTTTAGTATAACCACAGTACCTCACATGGTTAAAGCAGTGACGCTACCATGCATGGAACAGGGCAATGCATCAGCACAGTGCCGAGGTACTGGCTATGGTTATGGCCATGGTCCAAAGGTGCGCCATTACACCAAGGTACAGCTGCCATGGCAACCCATTCTCATTTTCAAGTTGTCATAACCGGCAGCTTGGTAGGGATCCCTAGGCATCACTTTATATAACATAGGGTGACCATTTACCGTCTGTGTGTGATGTAGTTGGCTCCAACTAACTTGAATCTGAAGCTATCAGCAGCAAAATGGGACGCAATGCCTCTGCTCCACAAAGTAGAAAGAGCCCCAAGAGCATCTGTGTCTGACATGAGCCTTCCTCCACACAAAGCCTTTATAGTGGTTTACATTGTGAAACAATCACTGTTTGGTGAGCTTTAGGGGGAAAAAATAGTTATAAAATAGGGTTAGCTTAAGCAAAAGATCCCCATGTTTAACTTAGAGTGGCACAGTTTGATTCAATTTATGAAATTTGTGAATCCATGTAGAAAGCTTCTAATGTTTTTTTTGTTTCCCAAACCATTAATGGACACACTTTAATGCAGTATTTTCAAAATGAAAAATAGAAATTGTGATTGTATATAATTAAGACACAATGGTATTAAGTAATCGGTGGAAATAGCACATTTGTCTCTAGTAAATGTCTCAAATTCATTCTTAAATTTGTGTGTTCAGCACACTTACTTTAGCAGCATGATGAGAACATTTCTACCCACAGATAACTGGTGTGTTGTGTGTGTGTGGGGGGTGTGTGATGTAGCTACTACAATCAAGTAATAGCAACATCACACAGGCAACACCAGTACAGTGAATTCAGTGGATCCTGCACACACGGTTATATGTATGTGGGTTAAGGAAAGAGGTTTGGTTGTACAGAATAAAACAGGGGTATTAAGAGATCTTGTTACATTGGGGGGCCTAGCCCAACCCATAAATCTTGACATTTTTTTTTCGGATAATTGCACAGTTTTCAAGATATGAGACACTGTGCTCTACCAAGATGTTTTGGCCAGGTGTGTGGGCAAGCATTTATAATGCTTCACTTATCACAACTGGCTAACATAAGGGTCCCCTTCATCACCAACCTGAGTTTGTAGCTTTGTCAGTGTGATTCTTATGCCCTGGCTCATCTGCTGCAACAGAAGATAACTCCTTCTGCACCTCATATAGCCTCACCTGCTTTTCCTTTTTTTTTAAAAAAAATGCTTTTTTTTCCATGACCTTCACCTCTTTTTCACATTAATTAGCTAGCCAGCTTTCACCATTTACTAACAATGGCAAGCTGTGACCAGTATGCTAAACACAGAGAGAATCCAAAATCTACTTGCATTTTCAGATAAACAATTTCATATTATATTTGAAGGCTTTAGAACATTATCATAATGACAGATTAATCAATTTGGGGCTTTAAATACTATTTTCATTTTTCTCCTAGAAAACCAGAGACAGATATCTAGAGCTATTCATAAAACATTCAGTGCTATAGCTAGCCATAACAACACCGCTGTAAATACAAGTAAATGGTTACTGGACTGTATTTATATAGTACTTTTATAGTCTTTCAACTACCCTAAGAGCTTAACACAACAGGTTAGCATTAAGCAATTCAAGCCCTAATGGCAGGCAGCTTCTTTGAATAGTGCCAACATGCCTGTTAGAAACTCATATTCTCATTCACATACTGACAGAACAGCAGTTAGGAGCAACTTGGAATTAAGTCTTCTGTCCAAATAACATATAACCCAGAGGAGGGGGGGATCAAACCAACAAACCAAACAACATTTCTGAGAAAAAGACATTAATTTTAAACTTAGCTGCAGATACTCAGTACAATAACTTTATTCAGAATAAGCAATATAAATAGTGCTTTTTTCGACTTTGAACCAAGGCCTTTGTGTCAGTGTTTCCAAAAAAGAAGCACTATGACAATGATTTATGCATTGTATGTTTGTCACTGTCACAAAACGCACAATCTGGTATGTTTCTCAAATTCAAATTTTATTTTCTATATTCAGGACAGGCAAAAAAAAAAAATAGAACAGACAGTTTGGGTTTTGCCCTCCACAGTGTGCAATCATCCCAGTCTCAAAAGCTCACAAGGACCCTTGGAAACATTTCATCCAAAATAAGTTTGTCTGCCAAAATTATAAATGAGTTCAAAAAGTAATGTACAGATTTAATGTATTTCATTGTTGTAGGCAACTATAAAAAAAAAAATTCAAACCAATTAGGCATACTTTTAAAAAATGTTTTGAGGGAAAATTTAACAACATTTGAGATGAGATTTTCAGACATCAAAATGGAAGAAATTAGTTCTCATAAAATCCCATAATTAACAACCCTTTAAAAAAGCACCTGTGCTTTTTATGTAATAAAGTGCAGATTTAGACAGAAAAAGAGAAGAATCAACAGACCATGATCTTAGTCCAAACAAGCTGCTCTCACTATGTGTATGAAATGTTAGAGAAAACTAGGTTTATAAGTGTGGTAAGCGGAAATTTTTAGTTGCTAACTCTGAATGTACTTTTTAAAAGTCAAAAGGCTTATTAATGTACTTATAGCTCCATTAATCCAACCCATTACTGTAAGTACAGAAAAATGATAAAATTCCATCTGGACAATCCTTGGTGTATTTTAAAATTTACAGGTTTTAAAACACCAAAAATGGTTTCCTTTTTGAAAGCAGTTGCTCAGAGTTTCAAGAGATGATGGAATTCTCTGATGGCAAGGCTGCAGTCTTAGAGAAGTTGTTTCATATGGAAAATAAAACATGATTTTTCCCCCCTTTTTGAAGGGGATAAACTTTGAAAAGTCAAGAATGATACCTTGGCTAGAATGCTGAATTCAGAAATTACATTAAACATTTCCCCATTCTTCTCTCATGTTCTCCAGCTTGTGATGAGTTCGGATGAGTGTAGGCTTTATATAATACCTGCCACAACAAACTTTCAGAACTTTCGATTCTCCAGATGTAGAGGCACCTTGTGAGCTTTGCTCACCTAAATCCCTAAGCAGTTTGAATTTGGATATAATATTTACATAATTACTTTGAGAGACACTAAGCTAGATCAAAAACTTGCATGAATTATTGATAATGTAAAATGTGAAGTGATTTTTTTCTCTGTTTGAAAAAGCAACATTTTTTTTCATTTAAAGTCCAATTGTGTGCATGCCTTCACATGCACACCTTTTGAGTTAAAATTTCTCCCAGCACCTAAGTGTCTATTAGTCCATGTATGCTGGACAGCAGTGGTACTACAGTCAAAGTAATATCACCGGGACTTCAGAAGAGATATGTCCAACATTACAGCAAACATTCAAACAAGTTCCTTCAGTGGCATGCTGGGAAAGTGCAATGATCATTCATCCTGGCCTGAGAAAGGAAAAAACCCCACCATGTGTTGCAATGCATCAGGGCAACAGTATTTGTGAAAAGCAGCAGGAAAACATAATATGTGTTTGAGAGAGTCCCAGCTGGGCAAATAACGGTGTATTGTGTTAAATGAGTACTTCGGTGGGGGCTGAAACCCCCCAGTGGATATGTTGACATTGATTTGGTGCGGTGCCTTCAGGGAGCACCCTTAGACAGGCATTTGTGACTATTCAGCACCACTCAGACTGCAGCACAACTTACAGCAAGGTGAGGCAACTGGATGACAATTCACGCTCGTGCTTTTCCAATACAGCACTTTCCCATGGAAGAGAAATGAACAGTTGTCAAGTTGACTGACCCAAACATTTAAAAAAAGAAAAAAAACCCTGCAAGACAAGGAAAAGGCCAAAACTATTTTTTCTTGAGGACAAAAGGACACACTGACACTTCTTTATGGTCATAAAGATACAGATTTCTTTTGTAATAGCCTTAGTACTACACTTCAACTTTTCCCAAAGACAATATTGTCTAATTAAAGTCAAAAGGTTGTGGTTCTTTTAAACTAAAACTAATGACACTGATGTTTAATCCTTTTCATTTTCTTTTTCAAATGATGATGATGAACATAATAAAAACCTTTGTGGTTTTATCAAGCATCATGACAAAATCGAAACACATTTTATGGATTACATCTGAATTTGTCACATTTGAGTAGAAAGACTGCTTCCTCTAATGATGCACAACATTTCACAAGAATTTCTGCAAATTTCCTGCAACTTTTTAATGTCTAACTATCTTCTGTGAAAATAAGAACAAAATGCAGGACTGTAGGTGTTTGAGCCAGTTCTACAAGACAGGTTGCAAATGGTGCATTACGCAGTCACTTAGACCAATTTAAAGACCAAGTGAGTACAGACAGATGTTACTAATGTGCTTTTGGTTAAAATGAGAAATGGTAAAGGAGGAGAGGAGGCGGGGACGCAAAAGTGATAGAGACAAAGCTAGGGACAAAGGATTTGAAAGAAGGAGAAAAAATGGGGAAAATGTGGCTAATTGATAGTGGCCTATAAGCATTGTTGGTGCTTTCATCAATGTGGCAGTGACTTACAGCAGCCTTGATGCATCTTAGTCCTGTGGCAGCAATGCATAGTACCAACACCCGCACCACCCTTTACCAGAGTAAAATGAATGCAACCGGTCTGCAATTTGTCACTCCTGTTTAAAAGGACACTATAAACTAGCAAGAAAAGGGCACAATTCCTTAATGTGTGTACAGATGTAATAACAGATGAGTCAGCATATGGTAACGTAGGTGGAGGGGGTGTAAAGTGCATTGGTATTGGTGGACATTGGCTCTTTGGCTCATCTTTCAAGGAATCATTCCTAAAAAATAACCCAGTTAAGAATCATTGTTACATTTACAGCTAAAACATTTAATTAAGAGACAGGGGCACAATAACTTTTCCAATCATCTCTCCACTGGACCCAGTTATTCATTATGAAGTCAATTCACTCATTAGAGGATTTTTAGGCATGACCACACACACACACCCGCACACACACACACACACAAGGTAAAATGCTCATATTTTGATATTATTTATCATGTAATGCTGAGCCAGCTGACCATCGAGGCAATTCAAAAACACAAGACAATATCACTTTGTTGGCAGTCAGAAAAACAGGCAGCCAATCAAGCCCCTTTTTGATACAGAGCCATAGTTTTACTTTGCTTCGCTTTGATTGGCTTAAAATCAGAGGCTGTAGCAGTGGTCAGAAGGGAAAAAGTTTAAGAACAAGACCAGGAGCCCTAAGCCAAAAACTCTAAATCACTGAGGCATCACAATGGAAAAAACAAAAAAAAGTTTATATAACTGGTGAAAAAAGTTACCAGCTAGTGTGGCAGGTGACACTATTGATTTATCTGCCAAAGACAAATTTTGTCCACATTTGGCGAGTGCTGATTTCAGTCCCTGGTGGAGGGTGTATGGCAGGATACTTTTAAAAAGTTATGGCTGCACAGTAGAAGTCCTAAAAACACAATGGGTGGGAAGCAAGAGAGGGAGAGCCAAAGCTTTCTGCCCTCTCTCTGCCTTTCACTTTCCCACACCCCTACTTTCCCACTCCCCTCTTCTCCCACAGCTCTGTGTAACCCTTCCACCTCTACTGTTATTTTGCCCAGCAGGGCTCTTAATACTTAATGTTGATGCACCGGCAAGACTCCTGGGAACATTGCAGGCCCAAGAGAGGGTGCAGACACACACACAGACACGAATACACAGGCTACATCTCTTACTGAGCAAATAAAGGTGTTTGGAGCCTTTTCTGTCAAATGACAGGTGACAGTGCGACTGAGTGTGTATGTGCTGGGTGGGTGCTGAGATATGTGTGTGTGTGTGTGTGTGTGTGTGGGAGGAGAGCTGTGACATTGTCCCTTTTGTCCCCAAGTGAATGGGATTGAAGGAGAGAGGAGAGAGAGACACAGAGGGGAATGGAGATACATCCACAAGCGAAGCATCCCGAGGCTTTAACCAACAGGCTGATGATAGGTACAGAGAGGACAAGCCGGAGACATGTACAAGATTTGCATTTTAATCTTGCAATTTAAGCAAAAAAGAAAAAGAGCAAAAGTTTAAAAGCAGATGCCCTCAAAGCATTCTCAATGTTATTTTTTTTCTTTTTGTAGGTACAATAGCAACACTTTTGATCCTTTATTAATTGGCCATAGCAGCCTCCATGCAAATGTAACCTACAGATTTTGTGTCTGCGTCTGATCTGTGGCTCGCTGTAGAATTCAGGTAATGTACTTAAGAAAGCATATGAATGTGAAAAGGAAGAAAACACTCATACTGAGGGACTAAAACAGTCACATAAATATAAAATATTATGCTTTTATAATAATGTACTTGATTTTATTCAGCCCAGTGCATTTTATTTTAAATTAGGATGGAATTTAAATAATGATAGGAAGCTCAAGTTAAATCATTTAACCACTGAGTGTGATCAGGCTGTGCATTTCAAATCACATATCGTAAACAAATTAATATATTTTTACAGCACTGCTAGAGAGGTAAAATGCATTTTACACAATACAGAAAAATCCAAGACTGCTTACAATACAATGCATGCACTTAAATTACAACGTTGTTCTTATAGTACTTATGGACTTATAGTGTTTTACCCTTACCTTCATGCACCACTCAGGAGTGTAATATTGTAATATTAATATTAGCAGTAATTTTAATATTAGCAGTAATATTTATATATGTAATTACTATGTAATAATTTTGTTGTATCTTGCACTATACAATTAAAAAAACAGCTCTCTAATATATTCTTATTTTTTTTAAAAAGCATTTAAAATAAGTAACAAAATCAGTTTATGATGACTCTACAATAACTCAAATCAAATTTTTCAGGATTTGCAGCAAAAAAGCAAACCTTTGTGCAGGACACTGAGTGGCTGAGGTGCGTAGAGGGACCACCCACAGCATTGACCACCAAGGAACCCAGCAACAACAAAAAGTAGCAAAACCTTACTTCTTGGTGAGACCCAGTAATACATCCTCCAGGATACAGGTATTGTACTTTTTTTTCTCACCTCTATGCTTGATCAACACCAGTCATGCAGTTTTCTTTGATCTAGTGAGCCCCAGCAGTAACTAACCAGCCACAGTGAACACCTGAATTGGCTGACTGGTTCAAACTGGATAGATCCAAATTTTGGTCTCGTTGTATAACACTGTTCTTTCATAGACATTGAACAATCTGCCCTTGTAATGTTATAAAAACCCCCATCCTCAAATGAAATAAAATAAAGAAAGACGCAATATGTCATTTCTACTGCTTGACATGTCTTTATCAATCTTTATCAGTCATCTATGTATCGAAACACTGAAAACAAAAAGTAAAACCATTTATAATCCCGATTTTAATACACATTAAGGTTAATTTAATGTAATAAAATGTCATATTTTCTAATTTTTGCATGACATGCACTGAAGTACACAGCATATTAGCCACAGCTTGTTAACTGAGCTCTCACTTATGACGTTATATAAGATATTTAGTGATGTCCTACCTAAATACAGGTTTGCAAAATCCTGTGAAAATGATGCAAAACATGGTCACATTCCCTGGTTGAGTTCTATCAATCAGTCTTATTTAATATACGTATCAGACTGACATTTTCCTGTCTTTCAAGGCTCAGAGAAGATTAGAGATAAAAAACACCTCATTCAGAATAGGTCAACAGATAAAGCCAACTGATTTATAATAGGTTAAAAGATAAAAATCAGCTGAATGAGAAAAGGTGAAAAGATAAAGAACAGTGCAGCAGCTTGGGCTCAATAAAACAGAATGCCAATTAGTGAGCAGAGCCAAGTCTCCTCCTTCAAAGTAAAGCTGTTCTGTCTATAAAACTTAGCTAATACCAACATTTCAAATCTGGACATTTCTATCTCTTTGCCAGCACATTTTCATGTTGTGCCAAGATTTATGTCATTAAAGCATCAATAATGGCACAACTTCATAGTCCTATTCTCAAATAAGCACTGGATATTAAACACGGCTCACACAGATACTACTGGTGCAACCCTTACTGGCCTTTGAGCCATTCAAAATGTTGGGATATAAATGCTGGGCATAAAACATTGTTTTTTTCCTAAATAAAATGATGCACCAATACTTCTTCTGAGTTTCCGTCTGAAGTCTATTTATGTTCCCTTCCAGGCTTTGAGGGGCTGCTCTGCCACTATGGAGATGTCCTTATCTGGTTTTGAGAGCTCAATCAGTCTTAAACATGCTCATGAATTTACATCACCATGTTTCATTTGAGGCAGAAAATCACCCACATTCCTCCCCAGAGGGTCTGGGTCCTAAAACCACACCAGTTGATTGTTTAGATAATGAACAGCCTTTTAAACGTCTCAGTGAGAGATGTGTCTTTGAAGAGGTGATAGAACATGGAGTGAAGGACCAAGCAATATCAGTGAGTTTTTAAACAATGTACGGCGAGAGATAAGGGGATTTCTACATAAGGCTGCTTGAACTGAATGCCCTGAAGAGTATAAAAATTAGTGTAGCTTATCAAGAAAATAATTATTTAAATGATACATATCATGTTTTTTGTCATTTTATTATTCTATTTAATTTTTGTTTGCTTGCAAAAGCAGTTCTACTGAGACCTAGTTTCAAACTTGATGTAGGGTACGTTGTTGCCGAGTTATAAAAGTTTGAGACCATGATGGCAAAAAAATATGAAAAAATATCCATGGTTGTCACCAACGCAAACACAGACACACACAGACACACACACAGGCACACCCACTCACACGCACACACACAAGACCACAGGCAGAATCTCCTGTGGTTAACTTGGTTGAACTTCATCTTTCATCTTTTATTTATTACTTGTGTTTCAGTCAAAGTCCTGTCATTTCACACTGTGGATGTTTGGTTTTAATCATTTAATCAATGATAAAACTTCACTGCATTCAGACTCCAAAGAATTTTGAAATATTTAGTAACCAGAATTACCGCCTTGCTGTTGTATGCCCACTTGAACCAGTGAAATTGAAATTTACAACCATGTTTGTTCATACTCATAAAATATGTGTATGGAAGATTGAAGGCATTGGATAAAACATATTTAATTTTTTTTTATTATTATTAATTTCTAGAAAAAATTTTCAGTACATTGACATGTATGACTGCAGTGAATAATTTCTATGTGAAACACATCTTTACGTAGAGACCATTTTTAGTAGGAGAGCAGAGGAATCAGAATCAGAATCAGAATCAGCTTTATTGGCCAAGTACGTTCGCAACATACAAGGAAGTTGGTTTCGGCAGATGGTGTCACTCACAGAATGAACAGCAGCCATATGCAAAAAACTAAACATAAATAATAGAGACAAAATATATACATCTATGTAGAAAAATAAATATATATATCCAAACCAAACAGCATATTTGATTTAGTCTATATTTTTGAATTGGTTTAGCATTTGAGCAACTGAATGATAAAAAAAACAACAACATTCTAACCCTGTCTAACATTATGTGATGTCATATGTAACCAAAGCATTTTCAACTAAAATGCTGTTGAAGCTAATGAAGTCTGGTTTAACTGTGATCAGGGCCTGGTGACATTTCTTTTATAATTTAAATTGGCTAATAAGTTCAGAATTTAATAAGTATTTTTGTTGTTTGTTTAATAATTAGCCCGTGATCTCTGTCATATTGCAAAATGTCCCCTGGGCAAAGAAAGTTAACTCTGACCTAGTGGCTTCTTTCTAACTTTCTTCATACCTTTCTTTCCTTGTAACAGCCTCCTTCTCTTTGTCTTTAAGTAGTTCTGAAAGACTTATTGAGGTCACTGTCACTATATCTGTCTGAGTTTGCAATATTCACATATTGACAGGTAAGGTGATAAAATTCTATTCAGGCAACTTATTCAGAAACTTATCAAATCTTTACCAATTTCTTTTGAAAGAAACCCCGCAATTTAAAGCATTCAGTTAACTTACGACCAAACAAATCGTGCTGCTGCAGTTTTTTTATTTTATTTTCTGATGCAACAAAGTTATTATGAACACAAACTGTGGGACACCCATGGGAAAGGACTACTGCTGACCCTTTGGTGTTGCCTCTAATGTGTTGTTGTTTAAACTAGTTAGATATAAGAAATCGGCTATGTGTATATATTTGTGTGCAATAGAAAGCAAAACAGTTTAGATTTTTAATGTTATATTTTCAGATTAAAATAACTAAAAGATGATTTAAATAAATGCACAAATCCAATGATCACACACAGCCTCACAACATCATCACACTACGTCTTTTGTACACATTATTTTGATATAGGGATCATTAATGGCAGAAAAAACATTCTGTACATTAAAACATAAGTAATGGATAAACTTGAATCTAAATTTACTTGTTCCAACTCTCATTTGCCTTCTA
>JAPZDV010000001.1:7212689-7234411 GCA_029814665.1 Acanthurus lineatus
CGACAACAGTCTACATTTACTTCCACCAGAGAGGAAGGTTTATAAGGACAAATTCATTAGCTAGGTTTTAGGCCAGGGTCAAAATAGGTTTGTCTGAGGATAACCAGGCAATACCCACCTGCCTCATCCTTTTTCACTTTACTTTAATAAAGCTGTGCTTCACATGGTCTACTCATTAGTGTTTCCTCCATTATTGCAACTAATTGTTCATGGTCTCTCATCCAAAACCACCGTCTGTTCTGGAAATTTAAAAGGTGTTTTTTTTCTAAACTCTTAACAAGAAGATATTCAGCAGGATACATTCATTATGTTTAGAATAAACTGATTTGCCATATATTTTTTTACTTTATTTATTCGTAACCTGGTTGATAAATAAATTGAAAAGAAAAATACCAGAGTCTATGGCTGTCTAAACGCTATCTATCATGTAAGACAACGTGAAGCATGTAACCTTTATGTTTACAGGACTGGGTTGAATCTTTTGGCATTTTTCTTCAGAAATAATTCAAACAATAAATCAATTACCATACCTGTTGCACATGAGTCTTCTGTTTATTTACAAAATGATTGATCACTTTTTTTAGCTATAACAAATGTATAAAGTGGTGTTAAAGTAAGAATATATTTAAACAGGGAAACAGGAATAGAGAACTCTGATCAAGCTGGTTGAAGATGAGAAGAAAGGATGAACTAAGAGGTAAATGCAAAGATGTTGGACAAAGAGATATGCCAAGAAGTCTTTTTATCAAGCTAACATACACTGGAATGTCTAGAGCATACAGATGCAACATCCAGACAGCTATGTGGATGCTTGACTGCACACAATAAACAAAATCAAACATAAATGAACACAGTCAAGCCCCCAACACATCTCCACACACACCATAACATACATGAGAATGTTGGACAGAACATTAGAGAATCACACAGATGTTGATGCTGGTCCAAAGACAGTCGGAGTCTTCTAGCATCCAACAAAGTTTGAGTTTGACAACAACTCTTAGGAGACAGATGAACGTCTCTAAGCATCGACAGAACCCCTGCCATGCCCAGCTTTGCCTGTGAGTGTGAGTGTGTTAGAGGCTTTACTGTGTCTATTCCAAAAAAATAAACATCCTCACTTTAGAGAAAGAGAGTGTATGAGTGTGTGTGCATAAATGTTTGTGTATTTGCATTTGAGAGAGGCTTTGCCATGTTTGGCCCAACTACAATGTAAGTATGTGTGTGTTAGAGGTGTGTGTGTGCATGTGTGTGTGCGTGTGTGTGTGTGTGTGTGCGTGTGTGTGTGTGTAAAATTGAGAGAAAGTGAGTGAGTGTTATAGGATGTCAGTGTGTTAGAACAGTGTGTGGTTGTGCAGCCTTAGGCTTTGGCTGAGGATTTCTTTAGCGTGTGGAAATGGGATTATGCCTTCCTCTGAAAAGCACTCTCCCTATTGTTACTGGGATGATGCAAGGTATAAGCCTTAATTCTCTCTTCTCTTTGTAGGTCTCTGTCTTCTCTCTCTCTCTCTCTCTGTTTCAGTTTCTGTCATCGGTTGCTCTCCATTTCCTTTGTGTTTTTATGTTGTTAGAACTGATGACAGTTAATACAGGCAACAAATAGTTATTTTTTGCTTGTTTTCTCTGTCCTACACTAATTGTACCATTCTTAATATATAAGAGGATTTTACTCTTTTCCTTAAGTTTGTAACCCTTTTAGATTTTCTCTTTTGGTGTGTTTGGTGGGACAGTAACTGTGGGTGACTACTACAGGTCCTTGGCTTCTGGCCACAGTAGATACTCCTCAAGTCTGATATATGGTTGGGTGCTCCACATTTATGACACATGTCCTCTTATTTTTTTTTTTCAATTTATTTTAGTATGTGTTTTTCCCACTTTTAATTATCAGTTCATCTGTTTCTGCTCCCTGGTCCAGTGTCCATGTCCATGTCCAAGTACTGCCTTTTCTCAAACAAACCACTAAACCAAACCAGCGATGAGTAACTAATGATTTGTTAATAGCAGAAGATTCACAAAAATTCAGCACAACCCATTACAAAGCACTATCCTTATCGACAATGCAGTTGGCAGCTTGAGCCTTGCTTTAAACTTCTATCTGTACTTGGAAGGGACACAGTTTTCAGTTAGCAGGGTCCCCTCCAAAAACAGACATAGTTGTTAATCAATACATCTGATTAGCATTCGCAAATCAATCTACTGATCAGAATTCCAGACATAGCCCCCAGGTTCAACAACCACACACACATACAAACATTCACACACTCCCTCTCTCCTGTGAGCCAATCACATGTATTGATCACCACCACTGATGTGATCTTCAGCTGATCAGATGCTACCTGCCGTGAACTAGGGATCAATGCCTGATAAACGAGAAGAAAAACACTCGTTTATCACCCTGGAGATGAACGGATATCATTTTTCTCTCAATTTCTCTCCTATTGACTCTTAGACAGCTTCTAGGCACCACCAATCAATCACAGATGTGTAGTTGAAGGAGGGATAAAGACAGGGAGAAAAATAAAGGTCGAGTGGTCATTTACACCATATTTACATATAAAGACAAGATAAACCAAGAGGAGATTTTTCTCCATTTGGAGAAAGAAAGGACAGTGGTCTAGTTTAAGGATGAGAATCATAGGTGGAGCTACATATCTCTAAAACAAAGTAACTAAATATAAGACATATTTTAAAACCAGCCATCTTTACCATTGGAGCTGAGTCCCACCCACATGGCACCATCTTCACTGATATCAGAGAGTCTGACGGTCAAAAGTTGTGTGTCGAATGGTGTTCCATCTTCTTCAAGCCCATCCAGGAAAAGACTCACACGTCTGTCATGGACCTGGAAATCAGTCAGAATGAGACACAGGTCTTGGCCAGCATGAACTACAAATTGTTTCTATCTGAAGCTTTATGTAGCAAACAGTCAAAATTTTCTGTGGGAGCAAATGGAGAATAAGTGTCATTGAATAGTAAATGCTACACTATGTCAACTATTCATAAATAAGAAATAATAAAAAAGGAAGATAGAAACAATATATTGTTTTACTTCCCTTTAAACATCAGCTTTAACATATAATTAGGATGAGAAAGGCTCAGCTGCCCCAGTGTGGTTTGGCTAATCTAAAAATGTTTATTTAATTTGTCCAATAACTTCTATGAAACCTTTCCAATAGGTTTTGGGAGCTAAAATTAGAAAGATGATAAAAAATAAATCAACAATTAAATGAAGCATCGGGGGATACCGTTAGGAGTCTTCACACAACATAGTGGGACATGTGTACATATATATAAGGGTAGAGGCCTGAGGGGCAGACGCCACAGTGAAGACCTAGCAGCAGGTTTATGCTGTAACACACATTTTTTACACTGGGCAGCTGCTCTCTGTGTGTATATGTGCATTTATCTACGAAAGTGTGTTCCTTCTTTTTTTTGCATATCTATTCAAGTGTGTATGTGTGTGTAAGTGTGACCATGTGTGTGTGTGTGAATTATACATACAGCTAATCTTCCAGCTCATTTCCCCAGTAGCAGAAAGAGCCTCAGGCTAACTGCCTCAGCCACAAATTAGCTTTCTGTTTGACCAAAAATCTCCTCTTCACTCCTTTCCTCTCTCCTTTGCTGATCTGCTGCATGAATATTAAAAACTGCACAGCAGACAACACCGTCAAAGCAGGAGCAGTTCCCTTTCACATCAAACCCAGGCAAAAAGAAAGATACTTCCATAAGGGCTCTCCCCCCAAAAAAACTTTAATGTGCCCCATCCTGCTCTCTCCCTTTAGCCCATCTCCAAATCCTGTGTTTGGGAAACACACTGTGGGACCACTGATAAATGTGACTCTCCCTGTCTTACTAGACTCTCCCTCTCTTTCTTCATCTTTCCCGCCTCTCTCCTGCTCTGGTCCTCCTTGCTTTGTCCTTTCTCCTCCCGACGAGGTCATTTGATTCCTTCACCTTTTTTCTGTTTTTGAGTTTCCTTGCCTCATTTTCATTTTCTCCTTCTCTCTCTCCCTGCTTTTCATAACCACCTTTACTTTCTCTTCCTTCTCAATCGACAACTTACCCCTCTCATCTCCTCTCCTGTCTCTTACCCTCATGTTTATCTTGCCCTGTCGCTCTCACTTGTTGTCAGCTCTTTAGGGAAGTTGAAAAGGTGTGAGGAGGGAAATAAGTCCAAGTCAAAAAACGCCTTTAGGGGATGAAGGCAGGCCGAGACAAGTGTCTGCCTCTCAGAGGATAGTTAAGACGCCCAGACAGACAGACACTTTCATGATGGCTGATTGAAGACTGGCAAGCACATGAGAGCAGAGGAGAGAGCGCAGGAGAGAATAAGAGTGAAAAAAAGAAAAGAGAAAAAAGAGACTGGAGGGAGAAAAAGAAAAGTAAGAGAGCGGGAAGAAGCTAGGAATCTCTAAGCCAGAGCTGTGTGGCTCTTGGGGAGATGTAAGGCAGTTGTCAGGCCTGATGTAAATGAATTCTGAAGCGCTTCATCCTCCTTAGCCGCCACGCGCCCTTTTGAAACACAGCCAACTCCCCTTTGTTAGCTTTCACAAACACTTTCCCTCTGTTTTTCCCTTTTTCCATCCATCTGTATCTCCACCTCCTTCTTTCCTCTACCTCTCTTTGTATCTTTCGCCAGTGTAACTTCAGAGTTCTTGAGAACAGAGGAAAAAAATGGGTGAGGGAGTTAGAGAATTCTTTAGTGTTGATAACTAGTCTCATTTGGACTGTGTTCAATAAGTCCAAAGAAGAGGAAATGACCGCTTTAAACTATCCTCTTCCCTTTCTACAGAGAAAATATGTTCTGTGTGGGCATTTAACTGAGGAACTCCAAGGTATCATCACTGCATGCATTTTCAGGTATTTACTGAGCTTCCTAGAGCCAAAAAACTGAGCCCCTGTCATAACATTTTTAATGCAAACATTTTTTTCAAACTGATAAAACCTCCCATCCTCACAAGTAAAAGACTGAACTTTCTGAGGAATCACCTGTTACCAATGAAGCTGCACACCTGTGGAATTTTCCAAATGGGTGTTTTTTAAGCATTACTGTTACATGTTCAGTGAGAAGTTCTCCAATTTTTAGAGTGAACTCATGACACAAAGGTAATGTTAAATCCTTCTATAGCAGTTGTGATGCAGAAAAAATACAGTGATACACATTTTTTCCATAATTATGCATACCTAAGCTACAAGACATTAACTGGATATAAACTTTTTCATTATTGCATTGGTGTTTATCTTTTTCAATGTGTTTATCCCTTTCCTGCAAACTCAAATTCTCTATCACATCAAGACTGACACTGAAAGGAAAGATGGGCTCAGTGGGGTTCACTCCCTGGCTAGCTTGGATATTAAATCTAAGCCCTTTACCACCTGTGGTCCCTGTCACCATATAAGGCTTCATTACTGCCTGGTCTGGTTGTGTCTGGTTTTCTCCTGCAACATTCCTGCAAAGTAACAACTCATCAGCTAAATGGGCACTGATAGCATCTACATTACATTTTTCTGCATTGTATCATAATTGGTTGATTTTTCATAACAGTTATGCTACCAAATTGATGGCTATAAAATGGTCTAAGCACTGTATCATTACCTAAGCTACAGGTGCTTTACCTGACCACAAAATTAAATGTGCCATAATGCTTTCCATAAGGTTTTATATAACTCTTCTTCTGAGGAAAGTTTCATTATTATTCCTTTCTTATTTTCAATTTCCTTCAGCTGTGTTCCTGCTCTCAGTAAGTTTCAAGCACCTTTTCCTTGAGCAAAACCCACCTCACTGGCAATGTTACCACCTAAGCCTCTCTAAAAGCCCAGCGAAACCCTGAGTGGGAAAGCTTTTAGTGATCTGTAGACTGGCATTTTGACTAAAGCTCTTCTCGATTTTCACACTCCTGCCAGGTCCTGGCTCAGTACACAATGTGGACGGCAGTGTTTTTTGTAAGCTCACTTTGTAGCTGCAGACCACAAAACTAAGCGGTGGTAGAGAGAGAATGAACAAATATTACCCAAGTTTGCTTTTTTAGTCCTACTAAAATATTTGAGCAATAATAAATTCTAAAATAGTATAATTGAACATAAATCTTGTATACATCACATCACACATCCTAGAGTTCTACACTATGGACAATTGACAAGTGTCTGTCACCTACTAAACTGGCCTTTTCTTTTATGCAATAGTAAAATGTAAGATAGTTTGTACATGACACTCAGCCACTAACCAAAAGGACAGGTAAGAAATGAGGTCGCTGGAGACTGAGCTTCCTGTTGGCCTGGCTCACTTTCAAAGAACTTGATCCAGCCACTCACTGACCAACACTTTTCCACACTTAAGACAGCATTATTTAAAAGGCATAATTTTTGTGTATATCTGTACCTGTATCATTTAAATGTTAAATTTTCAGCAATGCAAGCAAACATATAGCATTTATATGAATGTAAAACTGCCAAACCTGTAAGTTATTACAGGTTAAAAAATTATTTTTATAGGGGCACGTCAGACAGCTGTCATTCTGCAGCTGCAGACTTATGCTTTTTGATTCATAATAGTTCAAGAGAGGTTAACCACAACAATCCTTGTTATTATGAACAGTTAGGTGTGATCCAAACATCTGACATGTAGCAGACACTGTCAGACTTACAAAATAACATTTTATTTATGTAGAGAAGGGCTATCTTGACAGTTGGAGGTCATAGTCGATGAGAGGGACATTAAGGATGACTAATACCAGAAACCAATTCTAGATACATATTTTACTGCTGTCCGATTAGTCTATTAAGTGCTTTAGCATTGCAAAGCTCTATGCAGACAAATAATGTTGTATACATGTGTTTGTGTGAATCAAAGACACAATTTTTCACACACTTTGTTGTCCCCATTTGACCTTTCTCAAAGAGGATGTTATTTGCATATACTTTTCTCATCTACTCAGTTCACTCCCTTCTGATCAATTTCTGCTGCTCTTCTCAGTTTTCTGAATTTCGTATTGACACAACAGATTTTAAACAGTTTGTATCTCTTTAAAATTAGAGAACTAAAGCAAGGACCCTTCCACTTATCCTTATTTAAACATCTATAGTCACTTGCAATAGGTACCATTATATACTTGATATTGCATTTTATTCTAACTAAAGAAGGTGAGGCAAGGCAATATTTGGATGTAAATATATTTAAACTAACAAATAAGAACACCCACATTTACCCATATATAAAAAGACAAAAAAAAACAAAGAAAAAGAGCAGAAAAATTACTGACACTAGTGTAGTAGAGAAGCCCCAATCCATAGCACTGTGGTTTGAATACTTTTTCCTCTTTTTTATTCCATCAACCCAACCCTCTATCCTTTATCCCTTCTCAAATCTTCAATTCTTCTTACTTGTTTTTCTCTTTTCCTCTCTTGTTGGATACCTTTTAATCAACACTTTATTTACTGCCCACTCTGTCTACACCTTTAAGCATATCTGCAGCTTTTCCTAAAGTCACTTGTTTTTTTCCTGTACATTTTTACTCATATGGAGCAAGTATCTAAGGATTTGAGTGTCTTATGTTGTGCGGATTGTAAAGCGATCTTGGGAAACATCAGTAGTAATAACTCTCTATAACTTTCATCTTCTTCTCGTCCATCTGCTGGTCCTCTAAAATCCAAAATTCTCGGTTCCTGTTCTCTGACTTTCTTTCATTAAATCTTCTGTCTCTTCTTTTCATTCTCACATCTCCATCCTCCTCTGTTGAACTCTGGTCATTGTTTTCTTTTCTCAGGTCTTCCTTTCTCTTGTTGCTCTTCTCATGCTTGTCTGCTCTTTCTCAGCTCTTCCTCTCCTTTTAACCTCCTCTTATCCCAGACTCCCCATCTCTGCACGCAACCCAGCCTTAGCAAACTCTCTGCACACAGCCGCTTTTCTCCAGATGTTTTGCCCTATGACTGGCATGCCCCTCACTGATAACACACCTCATTCCACAGCCAGTGAAGCTGTCACTGGGGGGAGGGTCACAAAATGTATGAGAAAGAAAGGAAGAAACAGAAGAAAAAGAGTAAGAAAAACATGATGTAAGGATTTCCAAGGAAGAGTTTGGTAAAACAGAGGAAAAGACAGTGGTGTTGATAGAAGAAAAGCAGGATACGTGGAAAAGACAGAGTGACATGGTAAAAAAGATAGTTTGTAAAGTACAAGCATACAAGCAGGAGAGAAATGGATGTGGCTAAACATTTCTTAATATCAACAATGTATGGACAATGGATAAAGACTGAAAGAAAACAGGACAGTGTTTGAAGAGTAAGAGGCAAGAAAAGAAAAAAGAAATGTAAGGAGAAAAGTAAAGGTAAGCAAAGATCATTACTTCATACTGGTGACATTAAAACAATCCAGGTTTTAAGAGGGTTAAGTTATTTAAAAATGGAGTGAGTGTAAGTTTAGGTAGAGGCTTTGCATGAGCTGTGCAAAGTGTGCTACTGCACATGTCCAAGGGCTTCTAGGGCCAAATAACAGGACGGCAGTTTTTCATTTATTTATGTATATATCTATAGATTTTTTTTAAATTTTTTATTTATTTATTTACTTACTTACTTATTTATTTTTAAATTATAATGGTGGGCCAGACATTAACTGCTGTTTGCACTTGTTTGAAACAAATCCAGGACTTTGCAGAGATGCTTAGATGTGTTTTTTAACTGAGTCTGACCCAATAATGTGAAGCAACTGACCGATGTTCTGAGCATGACAGAATCTAGAAACATAAACACACAGAACCTTCTCCCTGAGTCAAAGATACTTCAGAAGATACCTCCATTGGGAACAACTATAAAATTTTAAACAATTTGTTTCCCTATAGGAATTAAAGAAATCTTACTCATCTGACAGATTGTGACCCACTGACAATCTCAGTTATAGTGGCAAGTTGAAACTAACTATAACTCAACGTCACAAGACTATGGCAACTTACCAATAGATAAATCAATCAATAAAAAACGGTGTTGGATCCAAGCTGGATAACATGGATTTTATTGTTGAGTTTACAGCCATGAAAATAAGGAAAGTGACTTTGTCTTAATCCATTTCATATATGGTGAGTTGGACTGAGCCTATCTCATTTGTTTGACTTACAGTACAGTGAACACTACTGTAGAGCAAAGTATGATCTGATCAGTAAGAAAAAATAATCCTACATCTAAATAAGATGTATACCCGAAATACCAGACTTGTACATTAAATCATGTCAAAATAATGACTCTCATCAGTGGGTGTAAAGTCAATATAAGTTTTACTGTAGACTTAGTTTTTTTAAGACTCTAGCAGAAAGTGACAAGCTCAAACTGGGCACACATGGTGCTGCATTATTTCTAACTTACTACTTACTTTAAAATTCTACTATGGTTGTCTAATGTGACGTTTTCTTTCTTTTTTCATTATCCCTGTTGCAATGGAAACTTGCAGAACGTGTGGCAGAAATGATCATCTCAAAGTAAGGATGTATATCAGTTGGATGGACTTACAATTAAACTAAGATCATCTAAAGCTTAAGATGTTGATCCTGTCCTCTGCATGCAAACCAAAGTGGCTTAAGTCATAAAGTATAATGTGACTTTATGCATCCCAAGTCTCCACTTTTGCATCTCCAGGCAAATTGTCACCTTTTTTCTTTCTTTCTCTTACTCCATCTGTCCCTCTATCTCTTTTTCTCTCCTTGTTATTCACCCCCAAGCCCCCCCCCCTTTACTTACCCTTGCCCTTACCCACTATGAACTGTTAGCAGCTCTGATGTACAGCCAATATTCTCTCTATCATATTAGCACGCTGCAGTGTGTCAAGGAAGTGAGAGAAAGAGGGGGAGAGGAAGAGAGGAAATAAAGAGGAAAGGGGAGAGAGAGAGAGAGAGAGAGAGAGAGAGAGGATGGAAAGGAGACACATTTGTTCTACTCATCTCAGCGCTAAAAGATACAATTACCTCTCACAGCATATTATCCATGTTTTATACCAGCCCAGGGCCCCATGCCTTTGCCTTGCCGCGCTCACCCCATGTAAGGCCCATATTTTAACACTAGCTATGACAGTTTATTTAAGAAAAGAAAATTGTCCCCAGGGAGATGGAGAGGGAGAGAGAGAATGTGTGTAAGGAAAATGAAAGGGAAAGAGGGAAGGACAAAGAAGGTGGAGGGGGGGGGCAGTGAAGGGGGGAGGGAATGAGAGATAGATGAGGCAGAGCAAGAGAGAGAGACAGGGAGAAAGAGAAAATCATCTTTAAGAAAAAAAGCAGAGACAAAAGATAAAGAGAGAAAAAGAGAGAGGAGGGACAAATATAAGGTGACACATCAACCTTTTAATAAAGACCATAAGTCTCTAAGACTCTCTGAGCAGAAAGCAAAGAGTCGTCCCATTTAATGAAACAGAGAACTGCATGAGAGCATACAAGGCAAGAGGAGCATGTACAGTATCTCAAAGGAAAGTCAAAAATGGCACTCTCTGTGAATGCAACCACAAAAGGGTTTGACAAAAACTTCATCATTGGGGGGGGCGAAGGCTCTGTATCGATATCTGCATATTTGCAATTAGTTATGACCGCACAGACTTGTCAGGACTTGTCCCAACTTGTCAGCGTGGCCACTACTTACCAGTCCTAAAGACGCTATTCTACTGCACATCCCTCGAGGGAACTCCAGACAGTAGTACAAACACAATCACTCTCCTACTCAGGATGTAACAATTCAATATTTTCTCTCCCACTTAATCCTGATACTAACTCTGTTGCATCTGCTGATTCCAAATTTACACCATTGCTCTTCTTTCTCCTTACTTAAAAATCTGTTTGCCAGCCTGCCTAGCAAAACATAATTCTTGCTTTGGATGTCAGATAGGGTTTAGGTCTCAGATTTGGCAGCACCAGTGAGTTTCAGTCAGGTCTGGGTTTCAGTCTTATGCTCAGGTCAGTGCAAAATTCAAACACTAGGCAAAAGTATTAGTTTAATAATAATTAGTTGAGCATCATCCCTTGATTATATCCTTTTTTTCCAGTCTTAATTATGGTAGTTATCTATTTCACTACATACATTTTTAGGACCTGTATCTCATAGCCCGAGTGGGAATGAAGCCCCTTAACCTGACTGAGCTGTACCAGACTGAATGCAAGCATGAAACACTTATGTAAAAACTAAAACAAACAAATTTAAGAAGGGAAATCTCACACATCCCTCTCTCTCTATGTAATTGATGCCAGTCTCATGCCCTTTCACCTTCTGTGCCAGCAGGCAGAGAGCTACCATAGAGGTGTCTGCTTCACCCCTACATAACAACCTTGCCTCACCTTCACACACAAGCACACAGTCACACACAAGCGCATAAATATACTTGAATTTGGTGCACATGCACATGCACAAACCCAAACACACACATAAAACCTACACGCATGCACAAAAAGTGCCTATATGCAAGTGCCATAGCATATACACATGCATTTGCACACACACAAATATGTCTCTGTCACTCCAGGTGGGACAGAAGAAAAGCATGGAGATAAGTTTATTGTGTATTTAGATTGTGTGCATTGATTGTACAGGTGTGTTTGTCACAATTTTGTCTTTTGGCCAGAGAGCAGCAAACACAAATGTGTTAAATTTGGGCTACAGCATATGTCATGAATCATTTGCATAATAAATAATCCACAAAAATTATTTTTTTTTGTCTTAAAATAAACTTTACTTTGTTTTCTACCGGTAAATACTAACACACAACTCAGTACACTGGTATTTTACCTTCATTGAGCAGTTTGGCACATCGGCAGTGTTGTAACTGATTCAAATATATTAAATTTACAAGGAATGTTAATGCAAAGCATGGATGTATAAGCATTACTGCAGATTAAAAGTGCACCAGCACTTAAAAGAGAGCTGCTATGTAACCATGTATGAATCCAAAAAGAGGAGAAATCAGTGAGGTAAGGGAAATTCCATTTCTGCCACACTAAAAGTACCCATGCAAAGCATGAGACAGTGTCCATACATCTGACTGTTTACAGGAGAGACTGTTGGTCATAGGGAAATGTGTGCAACCCTAACCCCTACCCCATATATAATTACAAAATTAATTAACAGAAAAATTGGTTAAACATTTATTAATTAAATAATATATTTAATTAACAAATCACATGCAGCACTAAGTAAATCTGTGTATTATGAAGGACTATTATGTGCCCCAGGAGTGTCAAACAAGTCAGATACTTGTGACAAGCTCACACTGATGGCAAACACAGAAGAAGAAGCGGAAAGTGAGGATGATGGTAGAGGGAGGAAGAAGAGAGTAATATTTCTAAGAAAGCAAAGCCTGCAGAAGAGACAGACCAAGGACAAAGAAGAGGAAGGCAAAATGCAAGAAGGAAAAAGAAAGACAAAACCAGTCTCCAGTGGGGTGATGAGGCATGTGCACATGCATCTATGCAAGAAAGAAAGAGAGATGGAAAGGCTATGGTGGTATCAGAGCAGTCGGAGCAAATTATCCACCTTCTGCCAAGACTAGACCAGTACTTCTCCAGACACACACACACAAGGACCAGAGTCTTCCAGTGTAATTGTGCGTGAAAACATTCATTAAGCTTATTATGGCATTCAGGAGAAGTTTTAGCAGCCAAACTGTCTAAGAGCAGAGTAGTGAAGCAGATGAGCTGTCAGGGTCTAGAGAACAAATTGTAGATTGGATTGGAACAACTAGTTCACTCTCTGCAATAAATACTCTGATTGATGTATGGGTGTCTTTGTAATCCTCACTTGACTTTAATTCATTATGACACTAACCCATGTACCACCTTTTCTTTTCTTTTATAAACCATAGTTTCTCCTCTGTCTCGCCTCTTCTCTGTCTTCAGCAACAGTTAAGAGTTTGCTAAACGAAGTAGACAACAGTTACTCTGTGTATGTCCATGTGGTGTTGTGTGGATGTGGAGACAGTTATACATCACTAGTGTATTTATGTGTTTAACCATGAGGGAAAGACAGACAATGTGTGCACGTGTACGTACATATAAGTGTTCAACATTCATGCTGCCCTGTTGGGTCGTGATGGGACCCATGTGACTGGTTGTCCCTGCCACTGGCTCATCCGATAATGCTGATTTGCTCAGGCACTAACGGACGGACCCCTCTGGGGGTCCTCCAGGCACACAGTCAATCACTGGTACTCCAAAAGATAGCACTCCAAAGCCATTTAAATCGGGAACTCTCTTCTTTTCTCATCCTTGTCTCTTTTGCCACTACTTTCTCTTCATCTCTCTCTTCCCCTTTACATTTACATACTTCTAAAAAGACTTGGAGTATATCTACAGATCATTATAATTCATTATAATGATACAGTAGCACAAACTACAAAACATAGAAATGATGATGCACACATAAAATGGAAACATCCTCAATTAATCCTCAGTTAATTTCAAAATTATTTAGTCAGCACAGGAGGACATCTAAACTAGGGATAGACCGATTATCAGCCGGGGAGATTACTGATGCCGATATTCGGCATTTTGACGCATATCGGCATTACTCGGCATTTTTTTAAAAAATGGCCAATAAGAGATCAATTTAAAACTGGGTTATTTTGGCCCTGATGCAGCCGCTCCTTTCTGTCTGCAGTCACTACTCTGTCTCCAGTATTGTCCCACCCACAGAACCATCTGATTGGCTACACACAGAGCCACAGCACAGCCATTCAGCAGAACTTTAGAAAGCTATTTATTTGTTTAAGTTTTCATTTAACTTTATAAGACATGCTGCTGAGCCTGGGAGCTCCCTGCACTTTTTGTTAGAATTTTAAAACTGTGCGTTCCTCATTTGACAACCTTGGTTTGTTTCTGATTTGAAGTGTATATCTTTATTACTTCTTATTTAGGATAAGTGTGCATGTGTGTGTGTGTGTGTGAATTTTGGCTAAAGGCAGTACCCTTATCACCTTCCTGTTGATTATCTACAAAGCAGCAGTCGAGTTATAAAGGTTTAAAACGTTGTTGATCCCTTGCACAGAGTATAGGAAACAAATGCCTGTGAGTATCCGAGAGTACATGCGTGGCATATTGTTTTCCATTATTTTGTTAATATCGTGATAGGTTCGTTTGAGTTGTTTACCAAACTTTGATGCAAATGGTTAGCATTACAATGTGTTTTCCCATAGACATTAGCATTAAGCTAGCAGACTTTCAAAATACACGTTGTTGAAAGACACAAGTTTGTTGAGTTGTTAGAGATGTTTAACTTTATTATTGCAATGCAATTGTGTAAATTTACAGCGCATGTTTCCTTTATATCTTACTTTTATTGTATTGTTTCACGGTTTTACATTGCTTCATGTGGAGCCAATAAATGGTGGGTAAAATCACAAAGCCTTGTCTCTGTGTGAAGAACTGTTTATCTACCTGCCAAACTGAACCAGACGTTTAGGGAGGGCAGAATAAAAACAAAGATGTCTATTGCCTAAGACAGAAAAAAACCTTTAACATGTTGCAAATCTGAAAAGCTGTTTAATAAACATATTCTTAAAGGCATTTAAACAAAGTTAAATGTTGGAGTTTGTATTATTCAAAATTTTGACACCAATATTTTCACTTTCACTGCAAATGAATATCGGCTCCAAATATCGGTTATCAGCCTCTTTGTCTACTAATAATGGGTATCTGTATCGACCCTGAAAAAATCGTATCGGTCTATCTCTACTGGAAATATAGCTCCAAAGACATGCAAATGCTGACTAAAATTAGTTGGGTATTAAAAAAGGCAACGGTTTGGTAACATGTTTGCCATGTTAAATTTATAAGTTAATTCTATGTCACTATTGTGTTTACATATTTTTGCACACCCCTAAGTTGCTAAATATCTAAAAATGCAGTTTTAAAGTTTGGGCTTAGACAAAGTTAGATTGAGGTGCATTTTGGCACTTTGACGGGGGAAAGAACAACCTGTGTGGGGTCTTGGGTACAATGCTGCGGGGATAGAGAAAAGTCATTAATAAACATCAAACGAAAATGAGATATACCTGTTTGATCATTAACTTCCTCCAAGTCCTTACCTTCCAACAAAGACCAGTGCTGGAGAGAAGGAAGAGAGAGAGAGACAGGAGCTGGTTGAAAAAGAGCGTGAGGAACAAGAGCTGAAGGCAGAATGTCCGCTAGGAATACAAGCAGTGCCTTGCCAAATACAAAAACAGGCCTCTCTCTCGTCTTTCTTTATCCTCCTATTTTATTCCCTTTGTTACAGGAACTCGTACAGGACTTCAGAGGAGGCTGCAATGAGCACATCAAAGCATGCCGACAGATTGTGGCCCAACGGACACACTCGAAGTGGGCATTAATTTCTTTGTTGAAAATGTAGAAAAGACAACCACAAAGTGGGGAAATGAAAGCAGCATCTTTTGTTATTTTTTGCCTCCTTTCTCTTGTCTCGCTGTTGTTTCAGCATCTTTTTCCCTCTTAGAGCTATCACAAGTCGAAGGTGGTGAGGGTCAGCCTGGCATCTTGTTTTTGTCAGATACTGGTTTGGGTAGGTGTCTGTCCTTCTATCTGTCTTTCTTTCTTTCTTTCTTTCTGTCTCTCTCTCTATCTCTCTTGCTCTCCCCTCTCGACGACTCTTCTGACAAGCTCTTCTTGAGTTCAGCCCACATGGCTCTGGGCGAAAATCAATGCCCATATGTGTCTTCAGCTGCTCTTCACTGTACTGATGAAGGTTAGAAGAGAGAAAGAAAGAAAGATGAGCAAAATCCAGAGACTCTAAAATAGAGTTCACTGATTACAAACAAAATATTCATAAAAACTGTGCATCTGTTTACCAAAATAATGGATGAATAATTAAATGAGAAATGCTCTCTTGGTTCATTTTTGTTTTTCATTCCTATGTGCCCCAGGTGCCTTTTTTAGCCAATGATGGATGGGGCAACGGCAGACTAATTGTGGAAACTAGTTGGTGCAGGAATTAAAGATTATTACCAGAGGATTCAACCAGGGATTCGTTTAGACCGGCATTCAATGACCATTAGCCTACATAGTGTTCTGCGAAGTTCACGGACCTTGAATGGTGAATCACAGACTCGTTATTGATCGACATCACAGTGCTTCATTGCTTCTGTGTCAGAGGCTACTCACTTGTTTAATTGTTTCTCGTTGAATTGTAAAGTAGTGAGTGGGAGGCAATTGAAAGTGGCTTTTAAACAGCTTGTGCTTTAACAAGATACTTTAAAGAGAGGCCAAGGCAAGTGAGAGGGACAGAGTCTTATTGTGCCTTTATTCACTTCACTGTTATACCTTGCAGAAAAACTATGACATTCTTGAACACATACAGGGGGTCAAAATGCGTACGAACCTTCAGCATGACTTGAACATAAGAGAGGTTTTAAAATACAAATAAATCTATTCAAAAGTTGCTTTTCAGTGTTGTTCACGATGACCCAAAGTTCAGAATTCAGGAATTCAACAGGCATCTGAAACATTTCGAGCATGATATCTTTCAGAGCAACCCTACCATCACAGGAATTGGGTGCCATTGGGCTTGGCATAGCCCCTCAGGGCAATGTTACAGCCCGTTCTTCTTCTTCTAGAGTAGCCGGCGTTTCACAGCAGTATACTCTTCCTGGTTTTGATGCCTTTTTTGCTCACTGTGCTGACCCTTTTAGAAATTCTGCAGAGACCACAGATACTTCCTTGGACTGTAGATGCTCCCCGGATCTTTCGCTTCACGTCGACCTCTTGGCCTCGCCTCTCTGGTTTTGATCTCCCTTCCCTAGCTCCTCGGCCCCTGGAGGGTGTCAACACTGGCTGAAGGAGCTTCCAGGGGGCTTCAAGGGGCCTTTCAATCCTTCATCCAGGTCTTAGTGTTCAAAGACCTTGGCCAGTCATCCAGCTGCACACACACACATACACTTAAAACACTCACGCACAAAGTTGCACTCACACACATTTGTGTAGAAATGCACAAAAGCTACACTGATAATACAAAGAAAGGAGGGAAGACAGAACAAGAGCCATAAGAGAGGGAAGGAAGTGGTAAAGAGAAAGAATAAGAGCTGTTCTGTATTTCAGAATAAGATCAAAAAGAATTCCTGCGAGATTCAGCCTTAGCACCATCAAAATGAGATTAAAAATGTCAAGTGAGTCTAATGTACAGTATGCGGGCGGAATATAGTCTATATTCTCCTCCTTACGAACAGAAATAAGGAGAAACACGCATATTTATACACATTCTCCACCCACCACTCCTTTTCTTTTTCTCAGGGTCTCATCAGAGCAAGATTTCAGCCGGTTTGTTATTTTATATAAAGCTGAAGCATTAGCTGCGCTAATTTAGCACAACCTTTTAGGACCCAAACGACTGGAGTCTAAATAGAGAAAGCAGATGTACCTTCCACCAGTGGAAATAGTTGGGTGCCAATCAAGCAAATAACACCACAGCTTACCGACAGATTTCAAGGCGAAGTGATGGACAGGGTGGTAGAACTCAGTCACCACGCTGAGATCTATCACAAATGTGTGTCTAACTCTGTAGACTGTTTCAAGGGTAATTTATGTTGATTGAACAGATTGTTAAAAAAGGGAAATGGAGGATTGTGCATACAATGTTCTTTAATGTCCTTCGCTGTTTATAAGGCACTGCATGAGTCTGAATTTTCTGTGCAGTTAGCATACTTTGCAGTCTATGAAGCCCCATGTTTGTGTTTCTTGCAGTGGTTAGGATAACTGTGTGTGCACAAGGCTTCCAAGGCCTTGTCTAGATGTCCTAGTTATCGATTGGTTGACATGGTGGATAAGGGAGGATGAATACCCATTTCCACCCAGCCACAACCCCCAACCACCCCACCTATTATCCACATACTGTATCTATCCCCACTCACCACCTTGCCCCATCTGTATCACACAGTGCAGGGAGACGCCTTACTCTGTGGGATACAGGTTGGGTGAAGTACTCTACTAAAACTGTTTATATCAGTTTAGCATGATTTTATAAAATTACATAATTTTTTCAGATACCTATTTGAAAGTGATATGGAAAGAATCTGAAAAAAATTGTTTTTTTTTTTTGTGTATATCTAAGTAGATTGTTCTTATACATGACTGACAATTTTATGAACAACCCGAGTAAGCGTATAAATACAGCTTTAAATTTACATTTAAGGCTTTTGCTGTTGTGTCTATTGCAGCATAATTTTGGTGAAATATATGGTGAATTTTCAGACATCTAATCATATCTCTTTTTTTCCTTTTAGTATGACTGTTTTTTTATGTGTTCTATAACCTTTTAACACATTTTTGTCTATTTGAACCAATGGCAAAAATGTACTTGGTGAGAGACTTGATGGTAGTTGGACAAAACAACAAAATTAAATATTACATTAAATATTTCATTTCCATAGGATAATGAGCTACAATTAATGTCACAGAATTTAGCTTTTCTCCAATACTACAGAGAAAGACAAAATACTTTATAGTTTATTATTCATTTCAAAAATTAGAGGGGGTAATATTTGCAGAGTAAATATTACATATAAGAGTCATTAAAAGGAGGGGATGTAATGGGTTTGTGCCTAAAGAAGTTCTGTGGCTCAGCTTTACTCAAGGTCACCTGAAAGCACAGGGAAACAATAAGGGTTAGACATGCAAGCACAATTTACAAAAATGGACTCAAGCCTGATCTCTCATTTAATACATGTGGCTCCTATGATTCCCTTTTTAATAACTGATTTATGACATTGCCACAGAGAGGATTAGGAGTGACTCCCTCAATCCCTATGAACCTGAGGGAGGCTGCAAAATCATGATTTCTTTCCTGGTGGTGCTTCGCAAAAGTGTAATTAATGTTTTCATTTCTTTGAGAAACTATTTCTAGCTATTTAAATTAGGCTTCATTTGGCATGCATGTATAAAGCCACGTGGGCAGTTTAACATATAGATGATGAACAACGTGTTAGTGTATCTGTAAATAGATGCGTAATACAGTCCCTTATATTCTAACCACTGTAATAAATAAACCTTTGAATTGAAGCAGAGATATGCTGCAAATAAGCGTCACATGTTAGTAGACCACGTTTTTCATAATGCTCTTAACCCTTCCTGAGATAGTTTTATTTTCAGATACACTTACATCTTTAGAGCCACAAGATGAGAACAATAATTGCTCTCTATTTAATGCATTCAACGAACTACCTATAGGAAATATTGACAAGCATTTCCTGAGACTGGCTACATCAAGCATGTCAGTGTGTTTCTGAGGTGTTGAGTTATCAATTGCCTCACAACGGGTCTAAGAGGTGATTTTCTCTTGCTAAATCTCAATGTAGGGTTAGTATGATCAATGTGGTTACTAAAACCACTGATTTCCTCTTAAGTAGATATGAAACACAAAACCATGTTATTAAAAAATCTTGTCTGTAAAACAAAATGTTGATTGTTGTTGCATAATCTCTCACAGACCCATGATAAAAACGCACTATAAGGAGCAGGGGGGAACCTCCTGCTCAACCCCCTGAGACTATGAGTAATTTTTCTGGTTACACATAAAATGATTCAAAATCAAAATAAATCTAGTAGGATACATGAAAAATTCAACCACAACTTCTTATCATTCAATTCTAGATGATACTCATGACCTCAGCACCGCTTTCATGTGAAATATTTGTTTCTGAACTTTGTGAAATTACCACAAATGAACCCTTGGATAGTTTCACTTCTGACAGTATTTTTAAGGCAACACCAGTGACTCCTACATGAGATAACTCTCTTGAAATATCTTCATTCGTGATTAACAAACTTACTCTGAGTTTAAAAAGTTGTTTCCTGCAACGACACTTCTTCCTGGTGAATTTACAAGACTGCATGAGCCTTAGGATGTAAACAGAATGTAGGGTTGCAGGATGGTCTAAACTCGTGCTGAGCTTAGGCTTGAAGTTTACCTGACCTCTCTGGCTTTATTAAAGATTTTAAATAAGTAAAAGTTGAACTGTTCACTCAGGTTGGTGTGCAGCCCTGCGCAAATTTTGTTGTATCATTAATACAAAAGTTTGCACCTTGTATCTGATAAGTATTAGATATAAACTTTGACCAGTATCTCTTAAAATATGTATATTTTGAAAGTAATGGACCATTACAAGATATCCAAGAGCGTCTTTAGGTTTAACCATGGAAAAATGTAGTGTTTCTCATTTTAATTTTGATTAGATTTAGGGGCCATAAATTACAGCATAGGGTGCACACAGGGCAGCTGGAGTGACAGAGAAGGCAGAGCACAGGTTGGATTGATGCCAAAGCAACTTTGAGATTGACAGACTTTCCAGTCGCAGAGAAAATGTAGTTCTTAGAGCTAATTCCAAGTCCTGAATACAAGGTTTAAAATGAAAATTAGTTAAAAAAAAAAAAGGAAACTATAGATTGGCAGCAGTGGTCTGTGGGACTGATTGAGAGTTTTAAAAATGCATGGACAAGTATGGACGGCTTATAAAAGAGTTAGGGGGCTGCTCGCTCTGACAGTATTGAAAAGACAAAACTATGTCTTTTAAAAGATGAGTTGAACGCAGCATGAGTTTACTTTACGTGCAGCCATGTTTGTGACCATCAGTCACCACAGATGGGACAAAACAAAACTTCATGAATACCAAAAGCTGCTCTGGTGAGTTGTTCTTGTTGTTATTAATTTTTTTAACAGATCAAATAAGCATGTATGATGTGAAAGGGATCATTCATAGGGATCGATCCACAAAAATGATCATCCAACGGGGCAGTTACCCTTAGCTCTATAGCCTTTCATTCTATTTTTTCTTGTCGGTTTTCTGGCCTGCAGACTTTCATTGATGCTGCCTCTGAAACAAAAAGCTACCATTTTCAACTTGAGAATCCATTGTTCGCTACCTGCTTAGCACCAAACAGCAGACCACCTGGTGACTGCTGCAGAGCTTTTAACAGATTAACAGACAGATGCATTTTTTTCAGAGTTAACAAAAACTGTAACTGAGCTAAAGGGAGAGTGAGTACTGGATTTACATTTGTTTGATGACCAGAAACGCACCTTCAATAAAATAATTAGAAAAATCTTTGCTAACACGTTCACCATATTAAATTTATAAGGTGCCTATATGCCAGATGTTGTGCTTGCAGCTTATTATACCAGCACATGTGGCTAACTATGTACTTGGTCTATCAAAGTCTTTGATTTAAAGGGTGATTTTAAAATTTGTTTCTCTAGGCAGTTTCACTTTAGTCGTTCAAAGGTCAAAAGGTTAGTTTGATTAATTTATTCATCATACATATACAGTACACACAAGAAACCATAATTTCCTGTTTTGTTTTTTTCTTTTCCTTCTTCACGCCTGCTCGGGCTCATAACAGGAAAACCTGTTTGTGTTTTGTAGCCTCACGCTCGATTTCACCCTCCTTCTCCTCCTCCTCCTCACTAACTGCTGTCTTGTTGCTTCTGCCCGAGTGGCTCCCTCTGAATACACCACTTGGTTGAACAATTAATTATTCTAATGATAGACCACTATTCAGTGGTGCTTTAAACAGGGACACGGAGAAAGAGAGAGAGAGAGATTACGGATGTAAACCTTTACTGCCTTAAAAGTGGGTGAGTTACAGCGAGCGTCGATGTGTGTTAGATTTATTGATGTTCATATGGACAGACAGACAGACAGACAGACAGACAGACACAGATAGATAGATAGATAGATAGATAGATAGATAGATAGATAGATAGATAGATAGATAGATAGATAGATA
>JAPZDV010000001.1:7234511-7251026 GCA_029814665.1 Acanthurus lineatus
ATGGAGAAAAGAAATGGAGACGAATTTACATTTATTAAAAGGATTCTCTGAATTTATTTTCGCATTATTGTTTTTTTCCGTTTATTCACAAAAATGAGTGTAAAAAAAAAATGAAAATTTTACCTACCCCAAAATTTAGTCCCATTAAGCACCCCTTCACCTAAATCCTTTGGATTTGCAAGAGCAAAATTTCTTCCTCTGAGCTGCTATAAATTTTAAAATTCTTCGACTGAATTGTGAATTTATGCTTTTTTATTAGAATTTTATGTTTGTAAGTCTGATTTTGAAAGTCAGTGTCTCTCCAACCACAAACCTTACCGCACGTCACTGTGCTAATGCTAATTTTTCCCAGTGGAGCTTTATATTACTGTACAAATTGCAGTCAAAGGAAATCTAATAAGGTGCTGGGAAATTAAATAAAACCCCAAGTAGAAATAAAATTTGGTGGTAGTATGATCTTAGAAATAACAGTGGTTAAACTTTTAAACTTTAATCTGATCAACACACTTCATTTGTTTCACGATTAAATTTCTCAGGTTGATGGGAGAGCGGTGTCAGAGAGGACGGTCATTGCTCGAGCAATTCCCCCCTCCGGCTCTCTCTGGCTGGGCTGCCGTCCCAGAGACCGACCCCCAGGAACCATGCTTGGAGAAGTGGAGCTGTACCTGTTTCGCATGTGGGCGGACCTGGGTGACCACGGTCTCTGTGAGGACGGCACTGTGATTGGCTGGAACAGTCGGTACTGGGGTCTGACCAGTCCCAGGGCCAGACAGACTGACCCCAGTCTTCTATGTGGTGAGACAGACATACAAAAGACCTGTCTTTACCTGTTTTATTCAAAATGTAGCAGTTTTAGTGTGTTCAAGCTGAGTACTTGTGCATGAATGAATGTACTTATTTATAACAAACAAAATTCATGGTTTATGAATTGAAAGGACCTTAAATCTTGCTAAAACATAGCAGTGCATGCATGATTTCTTTCACCTGGTCTATCATTAATGTAGTTGACTACTGAAACATAAATTTTGACTCTTCTAAATAACTTATTGCACTTTTTTTTTCAAGGCTCCCTAGAGCTGCAGAGAAACTAAATAAACTGGTATAGTTTAAAATCAAATTCTTGGATTGCAAGGAATAATAGTGAATGCAGAATATTGCACGTTTGTAGTGGCTGCACCTCAAAAACTCTTTCTCATACTGTAGTTGTGCATGTTGTTAGAAGATGAATGCTGCTGCATGTTTTCATGTGTCTTGTAGAACACAGATGGTTGAGACATGGGGTTCGAGTTCAGAGGGAAGCTTCTGGTGTGTATTTAAATGAATTACATACTTACATGCATGCTGTGTAGATTTGTCTCGATGTGTGTGTGTACTTTTTGCAAGCTTGCTTGTATGTACGTTGGAGGGGATTAAGATTGGGACAGATTGAATTTCTGAGAGCAGTGTAAAATAAATGAAGAAACTTTATTGTCCATTTAAGACTGTAAAAATGCATAACTTAGGAAGATTAAAAATAGATGAGAGAACATAAAAAAGCAGCACATTTAAATGTTTTTTGGTATTTTATTGGGCCCTTATTTAACCAGTAGGGCTTCCTGACATCTACATATGCTTTTCAAGTAAGTCATGGCCAAAATTAAGAACCAAAATAAAGCTTCTTATGTGACATATATTTTTTTGGTAGAGAAAAGGTTATGCAGCTACACTAAAAAAGTCAATGTAACAAAAAGAAAGGTATATTTTAACTTGCAAGTGCACCAAACTCCTAATTTAAATCTGCTGTTTTAGGAACTCTACCTGGAACTGGACAGAGTCGCACAATCTCAACTGGTAAGTGTCTCTTTCAGACAATAAAATGATATTAAATAACATTAATTTGAATTAGTTACGATGACAAAACATGTCGATGAACTCTGGAAATATTTCTGGCTTATGATATTACAAACTCAAAACACATGACTCAAACACATTTAGTGCATGCTAATGTGGACATATAGTTAGACACTACTACCACATCTGCCACTGTTAAAAAACAAAACAAAAGAAAAACAATATTTCAACCCAACCTGTTCTTTGTGTTTGTAGTGAAAAGACTCTGTTTTTTATGTTCTTTTAGGGTCCAATGTAATTTGTGGCATCAGCCGACTATGTTCCAATGAAAGTAAGAAGTATTCATCTTTTTCCCAATCTGATTATTTTAATTATAATATAATAATATATAATATATATAATGATATTTAATTATTATATTTTAATTTAATTACATATATGTGGTCTTAAAATTCAAATTTTTTCAACAGATGTTCACTTTTGGATGCTCATAAGTGTGAAGGTGGAAGAGAGAGGAAAAAAAAAAGAAGATGTCCAAAAATGGGTGAGGATTAAATAATCATGTTTTGACCTTACTGACTACCTGTAGGTAGGGGGGAGATTATTTGTCAAAAATATGTAATTGTAAAAACTTTACACAGAACTTTTTGAGTCCATAAAAACTTATTTTAATTTTTTTGCACCACTTCCCCCATAATGAAAACATATTTTGTTCCTTTTGACGTTTTTTTTTCTTGTTCTCCCATCATTCATTCAGGAGGTTTTGTATTAGACTTTTATACAAACTGCTCAGTGTATTTAAATTTTGGTGGTGGACTTTTTATTTGGATTTAATAGCATGTGGGAGAGAGAAGCTCTTTTGCAGTGCACAAATGGAACATGCATTCTGTTGTGCTTTGCCAGTAAGTGACATGAGCACCGTCTGGATGGGGGTAGGGGTCATGTGGAGTTTAAACACAGCAGACTTGGCTGTAGGCATCATGCCATGTCTTTGAATGCAAAGGAATTGCTGGTGTCCTGAAACTGGTACTATGCATGAAGAAAGAATAACTGAAATCAAAACATGGATAGCTTGTCTGTTCATCATACAAACAAAAACAAAAGCTATCAGAAGAATTTTTCATTCAGTGTTTAACTTTCTGGTCCCCTCTTACTAAGAAATGGAGGTCATTTTCTGCAAAGTGCATCTGATGTGGATAAACATCCACAAATTCAAGCTGAAAGTCAGTTATTGTTTCTTTTTTATCTAAAGTAAGAGAACACAAAGGAAACACAGAAGAATTTTATCACTGTTCGGATATTTAAACTGAATGTGTTTGGTTCCAGTCATTTCCTCCACAGTATCAGCATCTGTCTGCCTTTGTCCCTCCATCTGTCACCTAGGTGTCAAATGCACTTGGTTGCCATGATAACAATGGCACTGGAACATGTTCACCACATCTCTGTCAGGTAGATGAACAAGTTAAGGTCAGTCTGTTCCAGTAACAGACAACACCCTGTCATTTTTCTGAATAAAAAGTTTCCTCGGGCAGGCAAATGACTGCATTCTTTCTCACTCTTTTTTTCTCCTCAGGCCGTGCAAGTGAACTGCAAGATAAAAAATAACAAAAGGTAGCAGCATGTTAGAGGATTTTTTTACTTTTTTATTTAATTCATATTGCTCCTCCTCACAGTGTTTGTATACCTTTCAGAGATGCAACCTGCAGTGTGCTGGTGACGCCCAGAGGCACTTGCTCAGCATCTTGGTTGGAGGATACTATAGTCTCTGCACTGCAACCTGCTGAAGACAAACATACGCAAGAGGAAATCATAGGAGAGGTGATACGAGTTGGTGAGCACATGCCTACCTAGGAAATTTCACACACTGACATAATAAATCCACTACTGATTCTGTTTTTAGGCTAAACATCACATATCTATCCATTTCTATAATTAAAGAGTTTAACGTGTAGAACAAAAATAAACATGCTGTGAATTTTTCAACTGCAGCATTTATAAACATAAGTGATGTAAAGAAAACTTAAACTGCATCAGAGAAAATATTGAAAATATTGAGTCATAACAATGGCTGGTGGCTCTTCTTGCATACCGTTTTAAATAGTTATAATAGTGTGAACACACGCAAGCACAAACGTAGAATCTTGCCATAAATGCAAACTGCACCTGTACTTGAATTTAGCAAGCACCTCTTTATACAAAAACAGATGTTATCATGCAAAACGGCCTTAATCTGACGGCCGATAAGAGATCAATTTAAAACTGGGTTATTTTGGCTCTGATGCAGCTGCTCCTCTCTGTCTCCAGCATTGTCCCACCCACAGCACCATCTGATTGGTTACACACAGAGCCACAGCACGGGTAACAGCCAGTCAGCAGAAATTTAGAAAGCTATTTATTTGTTTAAGTTTTCATTTAACTTTATAAGACATGCTCCTGAGCCTGGGAGCTCCCTTCACTTTTTGTTAGAATTTTAAAACTGTGCTGTCCTTGTTTGACAATCTTGGTTTGTTTCTGTTTTTAAGTGTATTTCTTTATTACTCGTTATTTAGGATAAGTGTGCGTGGGTGTGTGTGAATTTTGACTAAAGGCATTACCCTTATCACCTTCCTGTTGATTAACTACAGCAGTCGAGTTATAAAGGTTTAAAACATAAAACATTGCTGATCCCTTGCACAGAATGTAAGAAACATATGTCTGTGAGTATCTGAGTGTACATGCGTGGCATATTGTTCTCCATTACTTTATTAATATTGTGATCAGTTTGTTTGAGTTGTTTTCCGAACTTTGATGCTAATGGTTAGCATTACAATGTGTTTTCCCATAGACATTAGCATTAAGCTAGCGGACTTTCAAAAGACATGTTGTTGAAAGACATAAGTTTGTTGAGTTGTTACAGATGTTTAACTTTATTATTGCAATGCAATGGTGCAATATACAACACGTTTCCTTTATATCTTACTTTTATTGTATTTTTTCACAGTTTTACATTGCTTCATGTGGAGTCAATAAATCATGGGTAAAATCAATCAGTGTGTGTGAAGCCTTGTCTCTGTGCGAAGAACTGTTTACCTACCCACCAAACTGAACCAGACTTTTAGGGAGGTAAGAATAAAAACAAAGATGTCTGTTGTCTAAGATAAAAAAACCTTTAACATGTTGCAAATTTGAAAAGCTGTTTATAAACATATGCTTAAAGGCATTTAAACGAAGTTAAGTGTTGGAGTTTGTATTATTCAAAATTTTGACGCCAATATTTTCACTTTTACTGCAAATGAATATCAGCTCCAAATATCGGTTATCGGCCTCATTGACTACTAATAATTGGTATCGGCCCTGAAAAAACCATATCAGTCTAACTCTAATCTAAACTAAAGCAAGTTTGGTCCCCCGTTTTCTGTTTTGGTTGTAATGGGGACAATGCAGACAGCTCATTGTAAAACCACAGCTCAAGGAGACAAACTACAGATAAAAACAGAAATAACTACTAGGACCACAAGTTTATTACACAAAGACTGCTACATTAGTTGTACCACTCTGTTCAACCTCTACGGCATTAGCTAAAATTAATTTCTACATGCAGGGAGAGCTACAGATTAGTAATAAATGCACATGAAAGTAAGTCCCATGGTAAGCTGACTTTGTAACCATCACTTAACTACACTGAGCCACCTCCCTCACTTTCCCCATCTCTCCTCCTCTCTCAGTCCCTCCCTCCCCCAGGCTACCTTTTCCTCTACTATTCACTACATCGTTACCATAATCAGATAAGACAACTACCTAGGGAGCACCAGCATCCCTACAGCACCTTGCTCCTGGCACCGTGTGTGTACATGTGTGCGTGTGTGTGTCAGTGTGTGTGAATTGCTCCTGGCAATTGGAAGCCCATATTCCTTTAGACTGTCTTTTTTGGTGTTTTGATCTTTTCAAACCGACAGATGACTGGTGTGTGTGTGTGAGTGTGACTCTGTTTGTGTGTGTGTGTGTCTGGGTGTGTATTGGTGTGTGTGCCTGTGTCAGAGAGGCACATGTGTTTGTACTGTATGTGTGCAAGATAGGTTCCTAATTTACCCGGCTCCTTCATAGGATAATGTCTGTATTGTGGCTGACAAGTCTGCTACAAATCACGGCTGAACTGTGAGTATGTATGAGTGAGAGAGGAGGCAAATAAGTGTGTATGTGCATGCATGAGTATGGGAGTATGCGAGTGGTGTTTGAGTGTCAGGGATGATTATGTTATTCCTCTGAATGGTCAAAGCAGATCACATCACCATACCATTAAACGAAAGGCCAACTGATTCACAAGAATGATATGACACATATAAACACAAAGTTTCAAAACACCTCCAAGCCACAACAACACAACACATTTTTAGCACAATTCCAACAAGCCTTACACTTTTCATAGACATGGACATGCACAACACACATAGATATGGATCCCTACAGGGCATGCACACATACTGTACACTTGCTGGCAATTGAGCCATAAGCAACACTGCATTTAGCCAACAACACACTACACTGCCAAATTACTGTACCAGGCATCAACACTTATCAGCCAGCCAGTTAACTAAACTGTCAAGATAGATTTTCAAAGCACAATCATTTGTAGTGGTCAACATATATAACTTCTTTATTTAGGTCTCTAGTCCTGACTTGTGCTTTAAATCAAACTGCAGTTGGTTTATGGTTCATTTCTTTACTTATCGCATTTGGTGCCTCCATTTCTCTTTGAGACCATATTGCACTCATTATTATAGAAATAATTATAACTGCTTTGAAATCATATATAAGGGAGTTTCACCATTAAAAAAATGCTGTCAACATAAATTTACTTAAAATAATAAAATGAACTAAATATAGAAAAAAAAGTTTTATAATGCCATGAGAAAAGAGTTATTAAAAATAATATAAACACACGTGAAAAAACCTCGACAAAAAATCTCAATTTAAGTAATTTCCTTGCTGTAACAGAAATGTAAAAGTGTAAAGGTTGCGGTTTTACATGTTTTACATGGAGTGAGACCCCACCAGGTGACACTGGTCACCTAATTTAATCAACAGCATGACTATATATTAACACTAAGGAGAGGAAAAATTAAAGGGCTAAACAGAATGTGTTGCCAACAATTCATGCTGAGTAAAATAAAAATAAAAATTTAGGCTCTAAGACTCAAACAACACAAGTTACAGAAACTGACACAATAATACATTTTCTCATAGCGCTGTGATTTCTCCCCTAGTAGCCCAGGTATTATTCAGAGATGCTAAAGAAAAAGATTATCCAACGGAGCAATCTGTAACATGATACTCAACAGACCCTTGACACACAAATACACACTCACACACTTACACACACACGCATACACAAATGCACACACAGATTCATTTTGGGCCTTGAAAGTCTGCTCTTCTCTAACTGCCAAATATAGCTTACGACAAGAATCACTGATTGGAAACATATCCAAGAAAAAAAATTCAACAACCTTAAAGAAATAAAACTGTAAATGTCTGTGTTTTACACATTAAATCATAGAAAATAGGCAATGTTGGTTGTATATGTATGTCTGATGTAATGTGTGTACCCCTGGCCCGAACAGCTGGGCAAAAACAGCTGTTTGTCTGTGTAATTATCCAGCAGCTCCAAGAGAAAAAGTGAAAAAGAGAATGAAAGAGAAATACAGACAGAGAGGAAAAGACAGTACAGACACAATCCCACTTTCACAATTCTCATGACAACTAAACCTAAAATCACACCTGCTGGTGCTTCTGAGGTAGAATGAGTTAATTTAATGCATGCACAAAAACACACCAATGAATGTACACAAACCTAAATGCCAAAAAGTCATGTACATTTCATTTGCTAAGTTATTTCAGACAGGGCAGTCATGCCACAGTCAGGATCCTCAACCCTTGAGATTTGTTACCTGCAAGACAAGGTGGGTCCACCTCTCTAGTGCAAGCCTGTTTTCTGTTTTGAAGCTGACAGTCAGAGGAATCTTGCTGCTGGACTGACTGTAGCGCAGGGTGACTGCCTGCTCAGACAGGGTCACAGAAAAAAACAACTGCTCCTCTGAGCTCATCTCCAGCAGCATCCTAAGAGGAAACAAAAACATACATTAGACAACATATTTTTTGATATGGGCAAAGTAGACAGGTCATTTAAGTATTTTGCAATGATAAGTTGTAATAGTTTAACCTAGAGAACGAAGGGAAGAGTGGACTCCTATGGAGTCTAGAGCCACTACACAACCTCTCATTCTGACATTTACACATGGAATATCAATATTTTACATGACTGCTGGCTTTCAGCTGATACACTGGGTGCAGGCACAGAAACACACCTTCCACATGTCATATTAACCACCATCAATGACATTTTATGGGAAATCATGGCTTTTATGAACCCAGAGCCGAATACCCAATAAATCACAGATAGATGTATGCATGAGAGAAAGATCATATGTATGCTTGTCTGTAAATGAATGTGAGTGTGAATGTGTGCCCCTGTGAGGAGACACAAAACCTACAGACAGACTGAAGATAAACAGTGCAAATATTAATATTTAAAAAGCTCCATTTATAAAGGATTTTTAATTTTTCACTGAGTGTGCAAAGAAAATAATCACAAACGTCTATTTTTTTGATTACCGTAATTGCTCGATGTATCAAATCTAACAAAATAGTGTGCTATTCCATCAAAAAGACCAAGATATCTTATTTTAAGTGCTTACTTTGTTCCTACACATAAAAAACAAAGATTTTTTTAGTCTTCATAGAAGACGAAAACACTCCAGCAAGGTAGGGGCAAAAAAGCTGTCAAACGACTGCAAGTTTTGTTTCTTTGTTTTGTTTTTGTTTTGTTTTCGTTTCTTTTTTAAATGATGACAAAAGCAAATAAGGTTTTCTATTATCTGTGATGATTATAATATGGCCAAATAGGAAAAGTCTCCAGTCCCTGTAACCAACCAAAAATAACTATTCATTCAAATTGAGAATCCAGAGATGACATAAACATAACTTCATGATCCCTTTCTGTAAGTAAAGCCATTTATAGTAAAAAATAACTACGGTTTGTAAGAACAGGTGGCTGGCTCTATTCATTGTTCAGACAAGGGATGTGAAATCACAGAGAGAGGGAGAGACAAAGAGAGAGGGGTGAGGAGAGATGGACAGAGGTGAGGATAGAGACCTCCTTTCATCTGGCGTCTTTGATGGCAGCCCTGATCATCTCTACAACAAAAGACTGATAGCCAATGACAGCAACAGAAAGAGAGACGGGGTGGGGGGGTGGGGGGGTAGTACTCCCATTCAGATGCATTCAGCCATACAGGTGTCATGTTCCACAGACCAAGACAACAAGACTCGTCTGTCATCTGAATCCCCAGATAGACAACTTCACAAACAAAATCACAGTATGAAACATTAAGAGTGACTTGATCCCTGTCTGAGTTGCCTTCACAGAGTTTAACTTTAGTGACAGTAACATTTAAACTGAACATCCAGTGACACATACAACACATACAACATGCCTAATTTTGCTTTAGGTCTTACTTCAGACATGTCACAACTGGAAAGTTTCATTAGTTATGGTCATCTTTTTAGTGTATTGTGCACTTTACAGCTTCTTTTAATGTAAAAACATGAAATTGTTTTCTCACTAAGCAAGTCTATGTTGACCACATACAGCCAACTATTCCTGATTTTATTAAAAATCATTTTAACTACACAACTTTACTAGTAGAGTATCTCAGCTAATTCATCAAAGGGAAAGCTATTTATGACAACAGCTACATTAATTACACTGATTTTATTAATAAAATTTCACTGATAAATTCTCAACTAGTGAATACAAACAAAGACATCATGTATTTCTATCCCATTTTAGTTTCATGTCAGAGCATCCCATGTTGTTCGAGCAAAATACTTTAAGCGCTTCTGTGTGCTAGAGGAGATAATCATGCCAGGCAAAGCCATCTGATTTGTATGTGTGTACATGTTCCTTACATGTGTGCATTTGTGTGCTTCAGTGTGTGTGTGTGATTGCAAACTGATCTGAGCGCTTGTAACTCTGCACCTTTCCAGCTCTTCCTGAAACATACCAGAACACTATCATAGCCTGTCTCTCACATATAACATGTCTTAGTAGGGCTTGACAACCAGGCCAACATTTCCTGATAGTGATACTGACCTGACCAGACCTGACCTGGTTGCTTTTTGTTAATTAGACAAATATCCCAAAGCTTTGCGTTGTTTTCGATGTTTAAAATTCATATTAGATATTATCTCAGATCAGACATTTGAAAAAACACACAATCTTAAAAATCAGTGGGAAATTTGTATTAAATATTTAAGGTAAAAAAAAAGACAGACTGAACAACACATTGCATCTTGTATTTTATGTAATCCAAATATTACTTTTTTGCAGAGACTCTAAGTAAACCAAACTTTCCATGTTAATCCAGACCTTATTACCTGCACACTGGCCATTACTACCCTCTGTCTTCCTCTACAGGCAGGCAGGCAGGTAGTGCTGTTTTTAAATGCTCAGATTGCCTTTTCTTTGCCAACCATTAACATTTCAACCAGAGAATGTAAGTTTTTAGCTACTTAACTTGGTGACTCAAACTGTTCTTCATTATTTATATATTACAGTATACACAATTGTAAGCATTGTAAAGTATGCGAAGGAGAGATTATTCTGATTTCTTAAAAATTACAACAGTATACTTACATCTCTCCAGGAGAGCTTGGTTTTATCCACAGTGCCAGGGTCATGGAACCTAACGCTCCTAGTTTCTGTGAAGGAGGTGACACCAGACATCCATCTTTTACTGGCTGAAACAGCACACTACTGGACCCATCAGAGACCCCTTCTAAACTGGTTGAGGTTCCGGTCTCTGTCTGAGTCCCAGGACGAGTATCATTTCTGTCTTCAGTTACACAGGTACCCCTGAGGGAATAAAGTTAACATATATCAATATATTGTCTCAGGGACCATTACAAGTGTATGTCACATTTCAAAATCTTTTATATAATAAAAAGATATAATATGGGGTTACCAAAATTAACTTACAAGCAAGATCAAAGCATAATCTGCATTGACTGAAAGGTCAGAGGTCATTATAAACAATACAGACTTCTAAAATGCCTTAAAAAATTACAATGAATTTGATCTACCTGTGTGCCAGTAGTAATAGTGGGGCATACGGAGGTGAGGAGGATCTATAGGGACATTCCTGGACACAGAAAGCTTGATAACATGCCATCAGCTCAGATTGGGATGACGGGGACTGACAGTAGCTACTCCGCTCTGGAAACCCACAGGTGGAACGAGCCGGAGAGGTGGACACAGGTTTGAAGGCAGCAATGTTCTCCATTCTTGGGAAATTTCCCTAAGAATGAAAATAAACTATTATCATGTATCTAGCCAACATTTCTTGCTACTTGTTTGCAGCAGAAGCACATTTAGAAATTTATATAAAATAAATATATAATGTCACTTTATCAATAAGGTAATGATATAACACAGACCATTTTTTTCCAAATGTATGGTTTATGGAACATTTGAAATACATTAGGGCAGATATTGTCAATATAAATATAGCTATCTTTACATGAAAAAAAGACTGCATTCAGACTTATTTGTTGTATGAACACATATTCATTTGTTGCTTCCAGTTGGCAATTTTCACACAAAAAAGGCATGTCAAAGAAGGAACAGCACAGATGTATGTAAAAAAGAAAATGAAAATGAAATGATGATTAAATTCCACGTAACTGCTTTAGTTCAAGGGTTTGGTACACTGGCTTACTGGTACTCTTTAATATGACTGGGCCATTGGTAATTTATCAGTATGCATGATTTTTGCACCATGACAAGTTAAAATTTCTGCTGTGAAAAAGGCCTGTTTAGTTGTCATGAAACAATTCATTTACAATACACTGCCTGTAACAAAAAACTATTACACGGTCTTTGGATCAGAAATTAGAATTCCCTCTTCAAAGCCACTCTTACCTGTGATGAAGCAGGTTTTGGACACAGGCTGAAGAGGAGGACAATTAACCAGAGGAAGATATGATGCCACCTCTTCCTTTTGACCATGTTTTTTCCTCTTTTCTTTCCTTCCTCTTTTCCTTCAATGATGTTTTCGAGGTGAAATGGCCAGGGAAAAACAGGGCACCTCCTCCTTTTCTCCATCATTTTCTCTTTTTGCTTGATTTCACCCTCTGTTTCATCAGCTGACAGAAGCCAAGAGACATATTTCCTGTTCTTGTGCCCCTCTTCTACACATTCCCTCACACATTTTAGGTCTTTTCTTACTTCTTTGTTGCATTTATTTTTCAAGTTGAACTGCTCATCTCTTCTTTCTTGATTCATCCTTTCTCTGCTGACTCGTCTACCACACGTTTGTCCCTTTCTTTTCATTCCCTCTTCCTCTGCTCCTCTCAAGATGCCTCTCTGTTCAATCCATCTATGGCCTTTGACCCCACAGGGATCTGGAATCTGATTCTCCATGGGTTCCAGGATGGTCCAAGGTTTTAGGATCTCAGACGGGGGTTCTGGAACATTCCTGGATGTTGGGGGATGTTCCAGAACTTGGATTTCTTTCGGAAGCCTTTCTGCAGCGCCTGAATAAGTGATGACTGTCATGGTTTCATGGTTCCAGGGTTACAGGGACATTTTTTACAGGCCAGTGCCCCTGGGGCAAAACTACGAAGCTTAGCTCTCCGTTACACTGTCTCTTTCCCGTGCACACACACCCACACACAAACCACAACCAAAGCCTTCACATGATAGGTAGGATTTCACAATCTAGAGAGGGAAAAGAGAGAAGGAGAGACGGACAGAGATACGTGGTCAGACCAAAATCCAACATGAGACAAATCAGAGGAGAGTGAAATGCCATGCAGGCTATTCCCTAGCCAAAGCCTACACTATCATGTACAGCTTGATGGAGGCACAGCTCAACTGATACTGCTACATTGCTTTCCCCTATTCTTCATTTTCCATTGAATTAAACATGCCCTTTTTCCTCTGACATGTGGCCTCCAGGTTTTTATCCAACTGAACGGGTTTTCACATAAGTTTGTTGGAAATTGAGGCTTAGGCCAAAGCTCTCTTCATTACAATACTTATCAGCTTCAATTTCACATTTTGACACGCACAAAAAAAGGCTGGCAGTACAGTTATCTCTAGTGTTGAATTACTTGGACCGTCTTGCCTGCAATGTCCGTCAAAAAAACAGGAAAGCTCACGGTGTATCTAGTAACGGGCATAAAATGCCGTACAAAGGTGTAAATCTATGCAGATATTGTAACATGCTAAAATATTTGATCTCTCCTTCTGGTTACCTGTCGTAATGGATTCCCGAAGCTCTATCCACATCACAAGTGCAGCGTCAAGATAGCTAAATTCAACTTGTTGCTCTGGCATGAGTGGAGCAAAACAAGCTAACCGTTACCTGTATTTGACTACACACCTGTATGTGAAGGATAGCAGACACCGCTCCAAAAGAGAAAATAGTCCTTTGCAAACATGACTGAATTGTGTTGTCCGTTGTCCTAGCTGTCAGGTCGACAGTAAAAAAAAAACATGAATGACAGCACCACTGAACTTGATAAAGCTCCTCTCTTTTTCTCTCTGTCTTACCTCTCTCATTCAGAACATGCGGCACGCGGCGTTAAGGAGATTACCGCGAGACGCCATCTGGTCAGCAGCGCTCGAGGCGGCAGGATACTGGGTGCAAAGTAACGATGATGAGAAACAAGTAACGGAAACTTGAGAGCCCCGAAGGCGGGATGAGAACAGTCAGTGCGACATATCAGTTTTGTATTTGTTACAAGATAATGAAGATTGTCCCTGACAGCAAGGCATTAAAATAAGATTTAAATAGCCTAATAACCCCCCTGCCTAGACGTTTGTAATGCTTCAGCCCCCCCAACCAAGCGGGATGCGTCAGGGTTTCAGACAAGTGGCTCTTGTAGAGGAACGCTTCTGCCGTTGCTAGGCGACGGTGATCCGCTCCGGCCACAGCGCGTGAGGGCAGGAAATGATTAGAGGGACAATCAGTCAGATTTATACATTTTTTCCCTTCAGAAAACTAAATCTCCATCTAAGAGTTTAGGCTCATGAATTGCTGTGAATAAAAAACAGAACAGAACAGAAAAATAAAACAAAAACGAAACCATTAAAGGGATGAATTGTGGATGTATCGATAGATTTAGATCATTTATTTATTTGTAATTCTTGTTACAGAATGTGGAGGAAAGCGTCTTAACTTCAGTTGTGCTCTCGAACAGGGACACAACCTATTTGTCCACTTTCTTCTGGTTGATTCACACACTCAGTAGTCTCACTAAGACCGGCATGTTATAGGCCTGAAAACTCTAATTTCATCAAAATAAATTCAAGAAATTCAAAACTCTAAATTTGCTCTGAAAGTCTGAGTAAATTGGTCTGGTTAATCATTTTGTTAAGCTCGCTAACTCCTTCTGTTCCTTGACATTAAAAAACATCGACCATCTTTATCTCACAAAAAACAAACAGACTTAGACTTAGACTAACAAAAGTTTATATAAGCAGAATACGGAAGTTAGGATGAATCACACTGACACCACCACCGTCAGAAAATCATGTTTAAAATATATTTATCTTTATTTTTTACCTGTTCTTTGTTGCCTCTTTTTTGTTTGAATTCAGGCCTATAAAACAACAAATTTACACATTTTTCCCACTAGTAACCTAAGCCTGTTACATGAATAAATCTAAATATCCACTAACAAAACATAAACAAACCCCTGATCTCACAAACATGCACACGCGCGCGCGCGCACACACACACACACACACACACACACACACACACACACATACACACACAGCGGAAGCATGAGCTCATACTGTAGTTAAGACTTTAGCTGTGTGCGCACTGCATATAAAATTGTGTAAACATTTATACCAAAAAAAAGCCCTCTCTCATATTTTTTTTTGCCGACAAGTTTTTATGTTATCATACTAATCGCGTTTGAACAGCTGCAATTTGCTTTGGTTGAACAAAGGCATTCTAACTAGGTTTTAATTAAGTGTTCCTAATGACCTTAAGGAGATTAGAGGTTCGCCTTCTAATCAATACGAGGCAGAGAGGAGCAAAGGGAGTGGGGAGGAGGAGAGGGGAGATGGCTAGGGGCTTGGATAGAGGTAGGGAGGAAAGAGGTGGAGATGGGGAAAAAGGAGAAAGCAAAAGAGGTAAAGAGGGAGGTGGAAATTGAAGCTGGTGAAAGGAGAATGCAATTGTATTAATAAATGAGGGAAAGAGAAAATGGAGAGTACAGGATAAAACTTTAAACTTTTTGTTAAATATTTGTTCAAATAAAATAATTTGTTTCTGCTGACTTAAAGTCACAGTGGCATGGTTACTTGATTGTCTTCAGTAGCAACCAAGATGGTAATAAGTCTTTAATTCTTAAAGGCAACAACACAAACTTGAGTAGACTTGGCGTCTGTCAATGTTGGTGAGTAACTGGTGTAATACATTTGAAGAGCTTATTTCAATTTTTTTTGTTTGTTTGTTCTATATCAAAGCTGGGTGCTGGGAAAAATTTGAATGCAATAAAATAATGGACAGCTGACAAGGAGCTTTCTACACATTTAGACAGGCTCCATTCATAAAGCAAGATCTCTTCTATATTTGTAGGATTTTTGTCTGCATATTGTTCAATGCAACTTCAGCCCGTAATAAGTTACATTACCTTAATGAAGTAATTAAAATATAACTTGTTACATTTTAAGAAGGCTAACTAATAATCTGTAACTTAATACATTTCAAAAGTAACATTTCTAGAGAGCATTTACGCATAAGCAAACATTCACATACATAGCACCATTTACCCAGAAAAGAGTTAAACCTCCTCTTTTAGCATCCCTCATCATATTCTTCTTTCACTTCTTTCTTTTTGTCTGAGAGGATGAAAATGACTTCACACTACTGTGTCAGATAGACTATGATCATCAAGAGCTTTGTTAGCCCAGAAGAGTTTCTCTTATCCTCTCCTCATAAGACATTTGCATAGATTTGCACAGAGTGTGTCCACATGATAGAGAATCTAGTCATACATTGATTGTACTAATTTATTCAGCCAGGCGCATTCAATTCCAGAGATTGAAGTGCTATCACACAAACGGGATTAAAACTGGATGACTATTGCACAATTAATATTGTCTCATTTTCTCAATTGCTTATGTATGACTTATATTTGACTAAATTGTGTTTGCTGGTCTAATAACATTAAGGGTAATATGGTAAATGTAGGCTGTAAATGTACCGTCTCTCTGAGTCTCCAAAGCGGCATGAATATGTATGGAGACATCCTTGGCCTTGCTGCTGATTAGAACAAGTGGAATAAATTGATAGTCAGGCTGTGTGTTTTTTGGTGAAAATACAATATTAGATTGTTCATATGGAAATGTTACACATGCACGCATGCCCAGGAATAAGCACGCACACACACACACACACACACACACACACACGCACACACGGACACACAAAAGCACTTCTATATTAGGCCTGATGCATCCAAGAGCAATTTTAACTCCTGAGTAACAGAGTAGTAGTGAATGCCAGCTCATCATTTGGCTGCCATTGAGATATATATATATATATATATATATATTAGTGTGTT
>JAPZDV010000001.1:7251126-7281776 GCA_029814665.1 Acanthurus lineatus
TATATATTAGTGTGTTTATGAACATATCTGTGAGCATGTATATTTGCATGTATACATATATACACATACATTTACATATTATATTATACATATTTAGGAGCACTGTGGAATTTTCTTACAAATAAAGAAAAGTTCTGTTTAACATTTATTATTTCTCACCCAAATGGATTGCATGGATGCAATGGATTGTTCTTACTGATGTGCACAACGTATTTAAAAGAGGATCCTTTTGCAAAAGCATGGCTCCATGGCACTACTAGTGGTCTATGGGCAAATCCCAGTTCTGATTTGTACCTCTTCCCCTACCCCTAGCCCATGACCCTTCCCCTTCAGAACAAAGTCACAAGTGGTAGGGTTAAAGTCTGCCCCTACAGAATTAGGACACCCCCTCATGCCAATGTGCTGTTTCATATCCAGCCCAGAAGGTGGTGGTAATGTGCAATCAAGCTGGTTGTAAAGATAAAAGAAGAAGAGAGAGTTCTTTAAAAGAAAAATAAGAGGATGAAGAAGAAGAAGAAGAAGAAGCAGAAGAAAGTTTTGTGTTGATGTTTTCAATATGCAGTCCTCAGCACCATAAAACATTGAAATTACACCAAACTAAGTTGATTCGATGGTTATCGTAAAGCTTTATTGAGATCCTCCACTCTGAAGAGAAATTTTGAAGCACAAAAAATTCTGCCTTATATGAAAAAGATTTTAGTGGTTAAATCCAGTGAAGGTACTGTCACAGTCAGATATTGCTAATGTGGACCATCCTGAAGAAAAGAAATAAATAGGTTGATGCTCACTAAGAAGCGGGAGGATGTGGGGGGAAAAAATGTTGAGAAGCTGTACCCAACAAAGCATATATGTATTTGTGGGTCTTACTACTGCCCTGTGGGGTCAGGGTACTAATAAAGAGAGCACACCAAAGCTGAAAATAGGAGCTGGTTTGACAGAGCCTTAGGATGTAAAATCACCACTGTTACTAGATGCTGGCATCAAAATATTTCCAACTGAGCAACTTCCCTCCAGTCAATCATATTTTTCCCCAAGACATTAGAGTGGAAAGAAGAGGAACATATAAAATATGTAGTTAGTCTTTCAAACTGAACATACAGCGGTTTACATCAAATATGCATGCACATCAATTATCAGAAACACCATAGCATCTTGCTTAATTTACAAATATGTGTGGTCTAAATGAAAATGCACTTTGCTGCACTGAGGTTTATTTAGGCTATATCTTCAATTTTTCTTTGCTACCTGCGTCATCCTGCAGCCTTTACTCTATTTTGGTCACTTCTGTCCTCCACTTGTACACCTCTCCAACACATCCCACTCTCCACAGGCACCACTCATTCTTCCTTCATTCCCTTCTCCCCTCTCCATGCCCTCAATCCCTCTTCCTGTCCTCAATCACCACTCTTCTCCAAATGTCCTTTTCTTCCTTGTCCTTCTTTTAAGCAGAATTTTCTATAAATAGATATATACACTGTATATTTAATCCATGTTCATCATTTATCCTCCTTGGCTCTGAATGAAATGCACCAGAAACTAGATACAAAAACAATTTGGCTTTTCTCAGTTTTTATACCCTTAAGTCACAGGATCCATATTGTGTGTGTGTGTGTGTGTGTGTGTGTGTGTGTGTATGTATGTGCGTGTGTATATGTGCATGTATGTGTATGTGCATGCATGCTTTCTGCCCCCTATTGGGGTTGAGGCCAGTGACACCCTCAGGGCTGTGCTGTCCAATCCCTTCCATGCTGCGTTTCTATAGGATTGAATTAACCTCCTGCCTCTCTTGACAATGCACATACACATAATCATCCAGTCAAACAAAGACACAAACATACACACACACACACACACACGCACACACACACACACACACCCACCGACACACACACACACACACACACACACACACACACACACACAGACACACACACACACACATACACATATACACACTTTGTCTATGCCAATCACCTCTCCCCTGTCAAGGCTATATTATTAGCTTGGGGCACTATTATCACTTAGATTCACACATGGGAATCTACCTGCTAAATGAACAGAATTTGTTTATTTATTTTTCTCAGAGTCATAGAATAATTTGCACATCACTAGATGTACAAAGACAAAAACAGCTGTAGTTTTAAAAGTTTTACTTGCTGTACTAAAATAATTCAGCATTTTGCCTAATTATAAATAAATTCACTGGCACTGAAATAGTTTTGAACATTTCTTCAGTTCGGCAGTAACGATGTAGTTACTTTTTGACAGCTATACACTTGATTAATAAGTACCTAAATTCCAGGTGAAAAAGCAGTGTTTCCCTGCCTACCCTGATGATTGAAGTTTTGGTGGTAAGAAATCATCTCTGTGGCACAAGTAGTAACCACACCCAACAGTGATGCAACAATTATCTGAGTCACCCCAGAGTATACTATGATATTAAATTATTACATTTAATAAATTACAACTATATTTACCATCATTTAATCTATAAAAGTTTTGTAGTAAAAATGTGTTAATGTGTGTCAGTGTACAATTTGAAAGCATTACAGTTGCAATGTTGTTGTGTTTCATTGTTAATTTAGTGATTTTTCATTTTACTACTATTGTAAAACATGCTTAATTAAAAATCTTCCCCTAATTACCAAAGCAATGTTTTTTAAAAAAAGCATGTATTGTTCAGATTTAATTCGAGGGCTCGTCTTGTGTCTTATCCCAATATAAACAGAGATGGGTGAGTGAAATTATTTGTGCTTTAAACACTGACATGTATCTCACTAATGTACATATCGGTCCCAGTAAGCTCTAATTGATTTTTCAAGGAAAAGTGGTTGTTGCATATCAAACCTTCAAGCTATCTATTGGCCACTAGTGGGTGATTTTAAGTGCCACTAATTCAATGGCCAGTGACACATCAGACTATTTATTAAAGTACACTAACTAAATGAATGGCCCATAGAATGGAGAGTTAAAACATTTACTGTCCTAGGAGAGAGATAGAGAGCAATAGACTCAGAAAGAGGAAGGGAAGGGGGGAGAGACAGGGAAACATAGAGGAGGACAGACAGCTGACCCTCTTATAGCTCGCACATACAGCTCAAAAGCACATGGCCACCTAAGCCACTTTACACCCTGTGATAGAGGAATGGGGTATCAGAATGGGAAAGACTGAGGAAAGGATGGAAAATGGGATGACACATGAGAATGGGATGATGGAGAAATGGAAAGATTCAAGAATATGGCAGTGAGGCAGGTGAATATACGTTGAAGGTGATTTATTGTTATAGTGAATGAGTGGAAAAATGATAAGAAGAATGAAGGAAAGATCAGAGAATGAATGAGAGAGATGAAAGGAATAAGAGAGAGCATAGAAGAAGTAAATCATGAGGTTTGCAAAAACAAAAGGTATTGAATTAAACAGAGTGGTCTAATAGTTGGCGACAATGAATAGACAATATGTGATATGATGGAGACACAGTATATTGCGGGATAGAGGGAATATATGTGTGTGTGTGTGTTTGTGTGTGTGTCCGCATGTATACACATATATGTATATTTATATACATGAATACACATGCATATGTAGATAGATAGATAGATAGATAGATAGATAGATAGATAGATAGATAGATAGATAGATAGATAGATAGATAGATAGATTGATTGATGATATATATATTCCCATATTTGTGTGCAAGTACGTTTGTCACGGTGAACTGTGTCACTCCCTTAGTCTGTGTTATGTGTGTGAGTGTGTCTAAGTGTATGTGTGTGTGTTTGTTGTGTGTGTTTGTGTGTCAAGGGAGCTAGATGCTGTGAAAGGCCATTACCACCGTGAGTCCATGTCACTAGGCCTGTGAAACCCAAGGGAACCCCTCCACTGATATAAGGGAATACTGGAATAAAGCACACACACACTGAACACACACGCGCACACACGCACACACACGCACTGAACAGACACACACACACACTGAACAGACACACAGACATAAAAAAATACAGAGAAATAGAGCTTACATATGAACACATCTGGAAAATACATACCGACATCGAGTTAAGTAAAATTACAAAGTACATAAACTAAAATAAACACACACACAGATATATATACACTGTATATATACATATATATTCTACATGAACACACACACAAGGGGGTTAAATATCCCCAAAACAGGCCTTTGAAACACCATCAGTGTGAAGTTGCCACACATTAGCACTTTACAGGTCACAGCGCCTAAAACAGATATGGTCACCCTTTGAGACTGACCTTGTTTGGCACCATATGAGGAGGAGAAAAACCCATCCAGAATTCTCTCAAACCCAAAAAGAACTGCTCTGGAAAAAATCAAGTCAAGTGTGATGGTTGAATGGAGCAGCTAATTTTGTGTGTGTTTTTTTCCCCTACATTTCTGATTAAAATCAAATTTGTGATTAAACTGCAAGATAATTCCTTAGGAGTAAAAGGAACTGAACTGACCTTTATTTTTTTCTTAAATAAAAGGGCTGCATATAATGTTGCATTGTGTACCCTACTCATAACAGGCCATAACTATTGCTCTGGTTTTCTTCTCTGTATATTAGATAATTTTCAATCATTTACCAACAACATAAGACCCAATCATGTTAGCTGCCCCCTGATTAAAAAGTAAGTAGGCTGCAGGGCCTTCTCTTTGGCCCCTACCTTTGGAAATATTTGATATCCCTGAAAATATCTGATAGCTGGACTCTGTTGAGGTCTTTTAATTAAAGCTTAAAACTGTTTTTTTCCTGTTATTTTTAGTTAGCTAGTTATTACCTGACTATGATTTTTGAAACAAAACCAAGTAGCTTTGTTACTTATACCTAATCAACCATTCGAAAATGTTAACTATGTGTTAGAAAAGCTTTGTGGCACAAAGGCTTAATGTTTTGCACAGACACTAAAGGGTTACCTTTTGCATAAGAAAGGTATGCTAAGGGTTTCCTGACCAAGCTTCAAATGCGGCAGGTTGGAGGGTAGAAAATGTTGAATGGCGGCAGGCAGGCTTTGGTTTAAAAACTGGTCTCATTAACCAAAGGTACCTGTGTGCAGAAATAAAAACTAAACTACTAACTAGTATGTCAATCAAACCATGTACATTTCTTGTTAATAAACTTTCTTTGGAAATGTACCTAATTTATAGTGAATAGATGTATTGTAGTTATTTGAATAGAAAAGGATTATATCCTTTGGATTTGGATTCATTAACTTGTGGAAATATTGATAACATTCAACACTTGATATCTGCGAGGCAGCTTCTACGACTGTCAAGACTAATGATGCCATTAAGTATTATGGGAAGCTATAACAGTGTGTCATTGGTATAACAGTGAAACTTTATGCATGTCAATGGAGAATGTAATGGGGCCGAAAAATTAACCCTGCGGGACCCCCAAAATAATCTCTGCTATGGATGAATTGTCTGTGGTGACTGAAAAACCTCAGCTTATCGTAGTTATCAACGGTGACTGATCAGGGTGATATCTCTTCTTTTTGTGCTTAAGTAAAATAGAGCCATGTTATTCATTGGTCAGTTATCATGAGTAGAGTAAAGTAGACTCTGCTGAGTTTTACACTTAAGAATACAAAAAAGATTTTCGGTACTAAATTGAAAAAAAGAAAAAAGAAATATTGTAGAATGAGATTATTAGTAAAAATAGGGGACAGCAGAGGAACAAGACAAAGAGATAAGAGATGCTCAGAAGGAGACAGAGATAGATGGAGAGATGTAGATGAAACCAGAAGGTGGAGGAGGAGAAGAGAGGAGTTAAGTTGGCCATTAGCAATGCGGCGTGTGGAGCCCACTCTTACATGTGTTTCACAAGGTTAACGATAAGAACCCCTCAGCAGCTGAAATGCTCAAGTAGCTTTTATCGTATCATAATAATGAATCAAAGATAAAATAAAATAAATGAACTCCAAAAGGCAAGCAAATAAAATAAAACGTATGTGTAGAGGGCTGGGTGACCAGGCAGCAACCCAGATAGAAAAAAGACAGAGAAATTGTAGAAAGAAGAAATAAAAATCTTGCTCTCTTTCAGCTAATATCTTCTTATGTCATCTGGTTGAAAAATATTTGCCTGCGGGTCAGGGCTCCCCCTGTTAGAAAAAGGCTTCTTAAAACGCTTCATGGCTCTCTGCTACATTAAATATCTGGCCTCTGCATCCCATTTACTGCTGCTGGCTATTAGGCAGGAGAGAGAGAAAAAAAAAGGGGGGGGGTATAAGGAAGTATGTGAAGCTGACAGAGTAAGAGGGAATAGTAAAAGGAAGGGAGGGGGGACAAGGGGATGATAGGGAGACAGACTGAAAAATATCAGGAAATAAGAAGTCAAAATAGTAAGGGGGAGCAGAGGTAAGTTGTTGAAAATATTAATTTTCAATAATAAGAGAAAGAAAGGGACAAACATGAAAAAACAATGTAGATTTATTTTCTAGGCATATTTGCTTATGGTTTTGCAGAATCTTCTTTTTTTTCTATTTGTACACAGTATGTCAGTGTGTGTACATGTGCATGTGCACGTGCGTGCATGTGTGTGTGTGTGTGTTCAGTGCCCTTGGCAAGAACAGGGGATTGGGCCTTTCAGAATGGACAGTAGTTAGCCACCCACCGGAGCAAGCTGTTACCACTTCCTTTTCCCTCCTCCTCCTTCCTCCTTCCATCCTTCCCCTCTCTTCCTCTCTGCCCCTCCTTGCAACTCTTTCCAGTCATTTTTCATTGTTTTCTATCAAATTTACTTCATGTGATATTGAGATAGTTTGAAAATTGAACAATAATATGATGACAGTAGGCTAAAGTCTATGTTTATTTGCGCTAGTCTGGGTAGAACAGATAAATTAATGATAAGAAAAAAGATGTGAAATGCCAAAGCTCCCCTTTTTTGACAATCATATATCTAGTATCCTGTGGCAAGTCACTAAAATGCATTAAAAAGCACCTGAATACTGTTATGTACTGTTCATTTCTTGGTCTTCTTTGTTGTGCAAAGACTGTGTTTGCACAATGTTTTTATTTTTGGGATACATACCTCTAGTTAAAACTGATTGGATTTTGATAAGCCAAGAAATGTATTCAATGAAGTTTTGGTACTTGGATTTGACAGTTATTTTAGCACACCGGTTGAGTCAAAATTGCAGTTAGGTTTTGTGTTAGCATGCTGTTTGATGGTTGCAGTCCCCCCATTTAATTTCCCTCCTATGTTCATGACCTTGTATCGACTGTCCCAACTGCTATCAATCATGCTTGGTGTTTTTGTCCTTTAGTTGTTTGAACAAAGTGAATTATCACTCAATCTTGAGACAGACACTGTGCTACCAGATGTGCTCCAGGTAACACTGAGTACAACAACTATGCCAGCTAATGTGTGATGTTGCTAAACAATATGTGCGCGCAGACAGTGGTGAAGGTGCCACCTCTTTGACCATTATTCTCTTTTGCACCTGCAAATGTGTAAAAAAAAACTAAGTCAATGCCTCATGACTAAATGAGTTTCCAGATGTTACAGCTCCAAATGGAAATTCAACAGAAGGCATCTCTGGAATAAAACAAAACAAGGGCCTACATTAGTGTTGGTATGCTGTCTCAGGTCTCAGGAAAAAGTTAAAAAGTTACATAATAATCAAAACATGCTTACAATTTTTGATCTGCCAATGCAAAAAACTTGTTAGATGCTTGATTGTGTTTAAAAAAAGGAAATCCAGAGTATTGTTCATTTTCTTACTCTTTTTCCTGAATTTTTTGACCTAGTGTACACACAGTCTGGCAAAGTAGAGCACTGCTGAAAAGCATGCACAATTATAGACTTAGAAATGTGTACATTTTTTTGAAATCACTCTAATTAACCATATCCACACTGGAAAACATGTGTGCAAAAAAAATCTGAGACAAAAGACAGGTGTCAAAACTGGAAGCCTGGTTTTAATTGATATTGCTCTACTGTAATAATCCTGAAAGGCATAGTCTGGAGTAACACATGTAATGTTTCAACCCATAGTAGTTTAAGTTACAGAATCATAGGTCTCTCTTTTTGCATTGAACAATATATACAATGTGAAATAAATACATTTACACAAATGGACATTATTGTTGGAGCACACTTGTATGATACACGTCACAAAAATATACAGGTTATTGTTTCTTTTTTTTCATTTACTGATGTGAAGCACATCTAAAATCTACGGACATGTTTTTAATAACACTACAGGGTCTTCTCTCATACACAGCTCTTCTGCACCAGCCAAGGGTCCTTCTATCTTTAAATATCCTTGTATTCAAATGTTTCTTTCTCACTTCATTGAATATTTTCCTCACATTTGCAAATTCAGCTTGCAGGGATAGCTGCAGCACAAGTGGCAGTTACATTTGGGGATTAAATACAACTAAATGACTAAACAGTGTAGAGCTGTGGATAGACACAGTTTGGCCTTAGCAGATTTCAGGGACAGCCATGGTAGATAGACAATTTTGCTTTGTTGCTTTGCCTAAATGACCTTCTTTTTTCCAGCTAAACTATCGTTATATAGAGTATTTGCAGTTAATGGATCTAAGTTCCAGATGAGGGCGATAACATGGTGCCCAAAGTGCAAGCAGGTCAAACTTTTTCTATCAGTGGCTCTGCAAAAACCCAGACAGTCCCTTTTCCAACACTCATCATAGAAAATACCAGCTTGGTTTGCTGTCTTTAATGGATAAAACACTAACTGCAAGATAATCTTAACAGCAATGACATCATTTGGAAGTATAACCCAACACAGACCAGTGCAACTGTTTCAGTCATTATGATATAGCATTTAACTTGAAACAAAATTGTTCAAGGGAAATAACTTTTGTCCTTTATATCTAAATAATCATGTTTATGAGCAGCAAGTTATATCAAAATCTCAAAAAAAAAATACCAAAGTCTCCCTCCCGATTTAAGCTGATGGATTTGTTCTTTTTTAGTCATTGGAAACAACAGCACCATCGCTTTTATTCACTGACCCCTCTGACCATGACCATTATTTTTAATCAATAACTTCAATCAAACCAATAATTTGATATTGAAGTAAAATTAGAAACGTGATACAAGTCTGCTACAGGCAGAACTTTAACTAGAATAACTTGACTGTCAACCCAAATCCAGCTCAGTTCAAATCACGTTAGGGAGACTCGTAACATCTCTTACTATGCTTAACTGATCAGAGGTACACAGGATTGGTTTGACAACTGACAAAAACATATAAACAGTAAAAGAAGACAAACATTAGTAAGAAAAGAGCACCTTTCTTTTAAAAGTTGTTTTGTAAATGAATGTACAGTGGATGATAAGAAAAAACCACCATTTTGACAACATGACTATTTTTGAAGTTACAATTAAAATAAAACTTCAACTCTGTCATTGGGGACTTTACTTACAAATATCTTTTATGCAACTGTGACTTGTTATTTCTATTTCCTCTCTAAAAACATTATATGTTGATGTTTAAAGACCTATGAAGAGAGCTGGAATCTTCAAATTTATGCTATTTGTAGCACAGACTTTATAAATGTGTACAAAGAGGTACAATGAGTATAATATCTCTGGCCAAAGCAGAAACACGTTCTACAATGTAATGAGTGAATGCCGAAAAAGAAACAGCGAGTGCAGACTCAATATCTTCAGCTTTTTCTGTAAAACCTCCCATCAACCCACAAAAACCCTTACTCTTAACCTTCATCTGTCCGATCACATTAACTTTCAGTTGCAAAGCAAGATACTTTCTGGAAAATGAGCTGAAAAACAGGTCACAATTATGTGAAAAAAAAGTTTTTCATCTTAATATTTTCTCTCTTTGATGCTGCAACAGTAAAGATAATGTCTGAGCCGAGTTGTATGGAGGGCAGTTATGTACAGCAAGTTCATCAAAAAAGAGTCACCTACAGTTCTGAATTACTCAAATGTCCTTTTCATCTCATTGATATTTAAACCTAAAGATATACAGTATATTGTTTATTCTACAGGAAAGTTACACAAATGATCCCTTTTTAAATACTTGTATGGTGTTTCCTCATTTAGATACTAAATATTTAATTATTTATGTATAGTTTGGTAAAGATGAATACTGTAATTTGATCTTGGTGGTCTAGTTAAGTTTCTAGAAGAAGAACCTTAAATCTGGTTCGGTTCATTGAGAGAGAATCCGGTACCCAGACCCCCAGCGGACTGATCCGACAGACAGATAACATGGCCTCTACTCTACTCTGTGTTGTCTAAAGAAGATGCACACAGTACAAGAACGGGAATCACCACAAGAAAAAGTACACAGTAACGCCTTAGAGGACTCAACAGAGGAGGAAAGGATCAAACACAAAGAGGACTTAAAAACAAAAACAGATAAAAGTAAAGAAACAGGATTCTTCTTGAGAGAAAAAACAGCGAACATGAAACACACATCAAGGCTGAACTACATTTTTTTCTTCTTTTTTTGTTTCCAATAAAATGTCTTATGTTAGAATTATAATCTGTATAATATACAATATACAATGTTTAAGAAGGCTGAGAAAATACCCCTTACTAATAATACTGATGTTTGATACAGAGCGTGTGATGTTAGAACTGCAGCACTCCTCGGCTGTGACAAGTTGCCATTTTATATTAGATTACATCGTTGTCTAGATAACACATTTTGGCATTCTTATTCGGCTTTAAAAATAACATAAACAATAGTATTAAAAAACAAAACAAAACAAAAACCCTTGACTGTCTCCACCTGTTAAAGCTGTTATAAGTCAACCGTACAGTATGCAGGATGCTGTGTAACAATGAAGTCAGTGTTTCTTCACTTGACTCTCAGATGTCAGACAGCTTCCTATTAGCTCAGCTTAAAAAATGCTAAGAAATTACTGTAAAAAAAGGAAAAATAATTACAGTTTTATATATATAGTTATCATAAATAGTTAATTAAATAATTAATTCAGGTAATTAAATTTACATTTTCAAAAATGCTGCTTGAGAAGATCTCTGTCCATTTAAAATACGGACTGTGTTGCAGATTTTAAGTTCAACACAAGCTAGCGGATGGATAACCAGCAAAGAACAAATGTATGACTATCAGTAAAACCATCTGCAATTGATTCCCCTGTACAATTTAATTTCTTGATGCTAGTTATCAATAATCTAATCAGTTTGTTTGGTGAGATTGTTCATTTTTAACATTACAAAATGTAAAAATTTATTTTAAAATAAAGTGTTTTACAACAGCAAGTGGAGTAGTGAGCCAACATAAACCTGTCATGTTTTTCTTTTTGCTTTTGTTTTGCATGTGGTACTGTTTTCCCTCAGACACAGATCAGCTTATTCTGATGGTCCCCACACTCAGCCACCAGGCTGAAGAAACCCACACATCAAGGACAAAAATGGTGTGTTACTGTACAGTTGATTTTTCAGAAAGAGCTGTCTTGTTTTAACTGTGTTAAAAGTGATTGTTTACATAAATGTGCAAACTTCAGAACTGTGATAATTGCAAACTGGATGCTGGATCTTTCAGCTGCTTGTGTCATTTCTTCAACTCTAATAAAACTTTTCATTACACAGCTTCTATGTGATGGCAGCATTAACATCCCATGGTCCATATTTGTTCCAGCCTAACTGTCTCTAACAAAGGAAATACTGACTGCTATCTAATAGCTTATGGCAAGTTACACAGAGAGAAAATGAAGCTACAAACCCTCCTCAATTCCCCTTCCTCTCTCTTCCAAATTTAAGACTGGCACGTTATGTTAATATTGCAGACGTAGTCCATATGCACAAACCCCTCCTTTAAAAACCACTATTGCTCAGAGTTTTCTAAGATAAACGCGGATTTGTTAATACATTATTACTTGTTATATTTATATATATATGATAATTGCAGAAAGTGGTCAAGCTGATAGAAAAAAGGAAAGACATATTAATTGATTCATTTTTAAGAAGACAATATTAATAACAAAAAAAGCCATGTTAAATGTCATATACAGGATGGCAGTTATTTACAACCCTTATACTGGTATCATCGCTAAGATTATTTTCAAGATAGAAATAAAGAAATAAAAATAAGGAGCTGAAAGCAACAATAGTTGTTCTTCAGTCAGTTTTTTCTGAGCACACCTTTCCTTCTGATTTGTATTGTGACTGAATCTCCCTCATTACTCCTGAATGAATCACAAAAATATCTCTGTGCTGATGCAAGAGATGAGCTGGAAGTTGTGAATGCAACAGAGCAAGAAGGGTAGTACTGACATGTCAGTTTGCAGTTTTTGGAGTTTGGGTAAGGAGCATGGACTGAACTATTCTTGATGACACACTGATGGATTGAAATTCCTACTGACTTGTGTTTGGAGAGCTACAAACTTGGGTCACAAGCGGCTGAAAATGTTTCAAACAGACATTCGATCACAAGAGGAGAGTTTGACAGAATAAACAGCGTCACAGAGAATGCTGACTGAGCCTACATCTAGCAGCTGGACAAGCAGAAATCCCTTCTTGACTTTGTAGATCAAGTCTTATGTACCTCTATGTTAGCAATATTTTTTACCTATAAACTCTGTCAAACAACTGCACCTCAAGTGATTCAAATATTTGAAAGCATTTTCAGCGTCAAGTTTTCAAATACTAATACATGTGTTAATACTGACAGGTTTAGGAGGCCAGGCTCACTGGTCCTCAACAAATACAACAAATAGTAAAGCTGTAGTTGATGCACAGGAGTCATGGGAAACCAGGAGCTGAATTTAGGGAGAACCGGAGAGTGTTTACAGCAGTGGCTTCCAGTCCCGGTCCTTTAAACTCTGAGTCCTGCTGGTTTTTTAAGACAACCAGAAGCATTTTAAAATAACTGCTGGAGCAGAAAACCAGCATTACTCTGGAGGCCGAGCACTGAAAGCCACTGTTAGATCAGAGCAGAAACAGTTTGAATTATGACAGTAAAGTTTGCTGGCATCCTCTGAATGGATGAACTCCATTCTTTGGCAGGGCAAATCTCCTCTTCTTTTCTTTCTGTCCATCCATCCAAATTTCATTGTACATGTAATTTGAGAACAAACGTCATTAATACTTCTTCATCGTTTGTTTTTTTCCCCCACTTGTCTTCTTCTTGAACACTTAAAAAATCTGTTGGGGGGAAATGGGGAAGGGAAAGGAGACACAAGTGCAGTCTTACAGTCTCTCAGGACTAAAATGAAGAGTTTACAGTTTCTTTTAAATGTGTTCTCATTTAAGTGTTTGTCATTAATAACATCTTAACCGTTATTAAATGCATATGAGTTTTGCCATCTTCAATGTTCGGAGCCACCTTGATAACCGGTAAGTGATCATTTATAGTTTTAAAAGGAAATATCATCATCCCTTGGTAACATGGGGGCTATGTCAGTCTGTCAGCATCTTCCCCAAACAAAAGGTCAAGTCAGGGCCCTTTTGTCAAAGATGGTGGAGGTTTAGAGGTTCAGGTAAGAGGTTTAGGTTACTTGTTTATTCATAGGGGGATGTGTCAGTAGACATACTTCAGGGACATATTTCTGAGTGTGTGTGTGTGTGTGTGCGTGTGTGTCAAATTATGTGCATGTAAAAGAGCAAGAGGTCATTCAAAGTGAGAGTTTGGGTTCAGACTGGTGTCAAGCTGTCTTTCCATCTACTTCTCCTCCGGTCCTCAGACCTTGGCTTCCAGCAGCTCCAGGAAGAGTTTGTGCATTGGGACTTTGCCGTCCTGCTTAATGCTGTAGAAGTGTTGCACAGCCTTGGTGGAGGTCTGGCGGAGCAGGGGGAGGGTCATGAGCAGCTTGCCCGCCCGGCGGGGATCCTCCTGGTGCTGGGAAGCCTCATAGTCCTGCAGGGCCTCATGGAGCACATCCTGGAGCTTCTGCACTGCATCCACATCTTCAATGTGCATGGAGTCTGCAGAAAGAAGGGACAAAAACATGGACATAGACATGAAGTGTTAACAAAAAGATATCTGATCAGGTATTTATAGTACTGCCAACATTCAGTGTTAGTCATTGTAAATATGGATGTGTAGTTCATATTACTTTTCTGCTTCATATAAATCTATATGCAATAAAAAGGAAACTATAGTCACATAGTTTATTTTTTATCATTAGAAAATAACACAACTGTACATTTACATGATTGGAAATCATTGAAAATTATTGGAAAGAAAAACAAAGTCAAAATGAGAAGTGTGCAATGAGGACCCTGACTGACTGAAATGCTTACACTCTATATTTTTCAGTACTACAGGAAAGCTAGTTTTTCAGTGTAGAGAGCTCCCTCAGCTCTCTCAGATAATGTTTACAACAGTATATGTCTTTGTCAGTTCCTGTGCCCCCCTCTGTCTGCTATGTTATTGCTCAGTGCTGCAAAGAGGAAAGCTGCTTAAAATTTTTAATCCAAATTCAAACAGATTCAAGTCACAACTCAGGGCTAGAAGTTTGTTTTGGTGTACTGAATTGTGATTTTGATGTATATTACAGAGTGCAAAATACAAATGAACTACATTTGCATTTTAATTTAAACCAGAAAAAAACATCATTTTAATCACTTCATGTATACCAGAGACCAAGGAGAAATTTGCAAACATTCCTTAAATATATGTAATTATTGATATAGAACTTAAAATTCAAGTTCAAAATGCCAGTATATGTTTCACAATGCTCTGTATTATCGACTAAAACGGACCATTTCTTTTTTTTTTTTCGGACTATTTCTAACTTAAACTAAACCCAGGTGTGAGCTTTTAGATGCTGGAGCTGCTCCCTTCTCTGTGCTTAAAGTGAAGATCTGTGGGTGTGATGAATGGACAGACAAAGAGACAAGTGGGCGGAGAAAAAGAGATGGACTTGTAGAATGATGGAGAGACACAGGAGTGCCTGAGAGAGAAAGTGTGTGTGTGTGTGTGTGTGTGTGTGTGTGTGTGTTTGTGTGTGTGTATAGGTATTTGGTTGCACACATCCGTAATCTCTCTTTGAGCGGGCATGTAAGGTGTGTCTCAGCATATGTGGCAGTAAAGGCTGAGAATGTCCCTCAATGATAATGCTACATATTGCCCCGTAGGGAGGCAAAGTCTTAATGTGAGCTGGCCTTTAGCTCCCAACCTCCGATCAATGGTTCCGATCAATGGCTACATGCATGTTAAATAATAATCACAAGGCAACTATTGATAGGCTGATAGGCCACCACACCCCAGCGCACATGCACACAGGCACACAAACACACAGGGTGAGATCTAGGAGTGAATGAATATACATAAAAATGTTGAAGTGTTTCACATATTGACACACACGTGCACATGAAGTATGTCTAGAAAAGCATTCTTGCTACAGATACTGCAGCTCAAAAAAAGTGTGTGTCTGTAGGTCTGTGGAAGAACATGAAATGTGTCGGTGGCTTTTGTTGTGACCTTTTATCGCTGAGCCACTTAACATTTTACCATCTTCAGTATCTCTTTAATGGTATCTGTGTATTTGATAGCAATATGTCAAATAGCTGAGGTATAAATATTAACCAGTATTAATTCCTTATTATTTAAAACCTTGGAGGAGTAAGTGTGGAAGTGGAAATTTGTAGGCATGTGTGTATGTTTACATATAAACACTTTCACACACCACAGACACACTCCCAAGTGGAGCATAAACACATAAACAAACTAACGAATCTATTATAGAAATGTAATCAAACAGGTAAATGTAACATAAAAATTATATTGTGTAAGGAAATTTAAGTATAAAATGTGTGATCCCACACACACACACACACACACACACACACACACACACACACACACACACACACAAACGTGCATGCTTACATATACACAAACACAATCAAATAAACAGTGCTAGATCCATAAAGTGTAATACGTGTATCAGTATGCAGGACCAGACCAGTCGGTAAGTTGGATTCCATAGGGATCAATAGAAAATCCAGCTTCTATCTCTTTTAAAATTTTCCACTTTTTTCTGCTTTTAATTTGAGAAGGGGCTTTACAATACAAGTTGATTAGTTTAAGTATTAAAATTATTTGTTAAATTTTTATTTATAAAAAGTAACATTAAATATACTCTACTTAACAATGTATTCTGTTTTGCAGATCTCTATTTTAAAAGATAATTTCCAGTTTCCATTTATTGTTTTAATTGTTAGCTTCTCAGGCCAAATATTTTATTCCTCCTTATGCAGTGTCCCTTATTAAATAAAAACACAATATAAACTCTGTATAGTGTATTCTGTTAAATGACATAGATGTACCAAACACTTGCTACAATTCAATGAGTATTATCATTTAATAAAATTCTTAAAACAATGCCCTTCTTTAATAATTGGATTTCTACTAATTGGTTACCTGAAGTAAGTCTTTATTAACCATAAGTTAAAATGAAGTGTGAGGAATTTTACATTGTTTTTGATTAATATTGTGCATTTGGTCTGTAAGCTGGCAGACATGGCTGCTGCCTGTGCTGTGACCCGCAGTCCACTCTTAAGTAAAACAGCAGACGTTAATGAGCATGAGGACAAAAGGCTGTTAAAACACTCATGTTAACATGAAACTCACAATGCATGCACTCACACACATTCACAGACACAGGGGCACATGAACAGGCACATGCACACACATTCACCCACACACCCCCGCGCACGCGCACACACACACACACACACACACACATTTGTGCCTCCTGTTTCCCATGGCTAGTTTAGCTGTCTTTACATGTGGGGCACGTTTGCTAACATTTCTTAAGGCTTGGCTTCATTAATGCAGACGATTAGCATCCTGTGAATTAATTAGTGTCAGTGCCCTTCAAAATGCTAATGCTAGCATTCTGTTGTCTTAAAGAGCAGTTAGAGAGTCCGGGCAATGATGCAAAGTTCTTTTTTGGGCGTCAGCTGCTTCGATTTCAATCAGTTAATGAATGACTATTTCAAAAGTGAGTTTTCTCAACAGTGAGGTCAGCTTTTGATGAATAATTATCCTCAGGATTCTTTTTTTTTGGTTAATAGATTTTAACTTCGGACAAATTAGAGACATACATTTTCCAACTACAGAATAAAAAATACATTTTAGTATAACTTATAGTAAATTTGTCATCTACTGACAGTAACCATAATTTTTATTCTTGCAAGTTGTTGTATGACATCCCTGATATGTTACTTAATATCAATAAAACAAAAATACAAACAAAATTAAGGTGCAGTGTTTTATCAAACAACATACAGAGTGTCCAGTATTTTTTTTTCCTGTCATGAGTATTAATGTGGGTGCACAAAACTCTGGAGACAAGATTTATTGTGATACAGACATTACAACAACACTTAAACTTTAACTCATTGCTGGATGATTTGGATGAGTTGGACCAAGAGTTGAAACAGTTACTAGAATTACTGAATATTTGATCTATAAAAATTTTACACCTTTTCAAGGAAAAATACTGAATACACCTGTTTAGCAAATAATCATCACAATACTGGAGTCAGCTCTCTCTGCTTTCAGTCAGCTTTTCAGTAACAATTTATAGAGCTTAAGACATGCACATTCGCACACAAACAAACACACCCACACACACACACAGACACGCACGCACTCACACACACATGCACACGCACACACAAACACAAAAAAATAGCCAGACACAAGAGATTGATTGTCACACATAGTCCACAGGAAAACAACCTGTCAATATTTTCTCCATGTGCATAACAGTATGTCAGTTTGTAAGTGAGCATTCGTTTTTTTATGGCTTATAGTTAATCGTATAACAAGAGACACTTTTGCATTGAATTGTCTAAAAACAACTCTATCTTTGCTACATATTTTGTTGAGTTGTATTCTTATGTTATCTCACATGTTTCCATCAGTATTAAAACCCAGAGAATCAGTACTCTTACCCAAATTGGAGACTCATTACATTTGGCTGCTTGTCTCTAAAACTGCTGGGAAAAAAACCTGACAACACGTCAGAGGGTGAAGAAGGACAACAACTCCCATGATCCCAAATTATTACACAACTGCATCAAATTTAATTTTTTTTTAGTTGTTTTGATAGAGGGACCATAAATAAAAACCATTTCAAACAATGCATTTAAGTACACACTAATCTTGCATGTTTGCCTGCGTGCTTATGTCTGTGTCAGAGAAATAAAGTTGACATATTTGACGAAAAGAGTGTGAATGTGCTGGTTTATGCGTGTTGATGGTGGCAGAATTAGAACAAAAGGCCCCTCCCTCCCTATTCAAAGCTCTCCTATTGCATTCTCCTATTTAAACACATTGTATTGACAGCTCCCCCCTTGTAATTAAAGAGTACTGAAGAGCTGGCCGGCTTCCAAGACAAAGTTCAAAAGACAGGTCATGGGAGGAAGAAGGCGTGTGTGTGAGAGAGAGTGTGTGTGCGTGCGCATGTGTCAGTCAGCTGTCGATGCAGCTGGACACATCAGAGAGGGGGTTTTATCGACAGACTTTGGGTTCTAATGATTTCACCTTATTTAACAGGCATCTGAAGAGACGACTATGCTAATTGTAAAAGGGATCGCCACTTTGTTTGGGGGTGGGAGGTTGCGTGTGTTTGTATGGTGCCTTTGTGTGTGTGTATGACTGCATAATATAACTGTAGGAAAGTGAGATTATTCAGAGGAGGCAACTGTGTGTGGCTTCAACAGTGGAAAGTGGGATGTTTGACAACTGCAGAAAACTAAAGTCTCAGACTGTGAAAGTATGCCCCATATGTCACAGCTGTGTGTGTGTGTGTGTGTCTGTTTGGATGCGGGGTATTGAAATGAGTCCTTTGATGGTTCAGTTTAAATGAGTCCCATGGGACTGGAGATTCCTAAGATTAGTCTTTCGCCACGATTGTATACTCACACAGTGGAAAGACACACATAAAAACATCAGCTGAGATTGAAAAATTTCAAACCTGAGTTAGCCAAAGCGATGGCCTTGAGAGTGACGAATTCTTCCTTCTCCAGTTTCATACTTTTGTATTTCTTTACCAGCTGAAGGATGGCATTGTTCAGGTCCAGAAGTCCAGCAAGCTTTGACTGGTCCTCGTCCATTATATAGTCCTCAGCATACACCAACTAGAGGGAAACAAAGACAGGTGGAGATTCTGCAAATAAACACTGATATCTAGTCACTGCCTCTTCTTCTAAATAATTCTTATTAAGATTAAATAACTAACAAAACTAAAGACACTAACCTTGTCTTCAAAGGACAACGAGCGATACACAACACGAAGGATCAGGATCTCCATCCATGCGCTCTGCAGTAGACTCATCTGGTCTGCCAAAGAAAGCGTGGAGAAACCTGGGAAAGATTGAGACAAAGAGAGAAATCGAGACAGGATTGTTATTTTAAAATTTTAGCTCCAAACAGGAAAAGAGTCTCAGTTGCTGACCAGAAATAAGGCCTGAAAAATCGAATGCAATATCCTGTATGTTTAAAAAGAAGAAAAAAAATACACATTGGCCTGTTCTTGTAATCTTTTTGTTTTTATTGTCAATGAATTGCTGTTTAAAAGCAAAACCAGAGAGAAACAAACAGAACCAAAAAAAGAAACTAAAGCTTGTTTCAAAGCTACTGAGAGTGTTCCTCCTCTTCCTTTTTTTCTCCTTCTCTTCCTGTCCCTCACTTATTATTGTAAATAATTTGACATGCAAAAGTAAACAAAGGGAATAAAAAAGAGAAAAAGCTTGTTTTTAAGGCTCGTAAGGTCTGCTCTCTCCTCCTCCTGCCCACACTCAATCCATCCAGTTGACCAGTCCTCCTCTTTCTCCTCCTCCTCCTCCTCTCCCTCTCTCCCCTGCGCCCTGGGCTGTTCTCTGGGGAAAGGCAGGCCTTATCTCCCCCTGACACAACCTCCATGGATCAATGCTGGCCATCGCTGCTGCACCGCTCAAACACACACACTAATTGCAGCTATGGCCTCAAAACTCCTGCTCTCTCCAGTGTCAATCCATGTCTTTCTATTTGCCTACATCTATATCTGTCCGTCTCTCCAGTCGCAATCCATGCTTTTTTATCTGTCAGTGTCTGTCTACGACTGACCATCTGTGTGCCTGATTCTGGCTTCACCTTTTTTTCCCATCAATCTTGACTCCTCTCAGTCTGGGTACTCTTGTATGTTTGGGTCTGACTCAGTTTTACAGTTTTGCTTGCTGTTTTTACAATATTTAGTTGTTTTTTTTTACCTGACTGTATAATTTTCTACTATCATATACTTTTTCTCTATTATAAAAGTCTTTCTTAAAGACTTGTTTGTTGTCTCTCCGTCTTTATCTCTCTTTCTGTCTATCTATCTCTTTAATGGAACACCTGCCCACTCACACCTTTCCTCACAGCTGTCCTCTCCTCACACACCTGTCCATTCACACCTGCCTGTCTGCCTGTGTGTGTGTGTGGGTGCAAGCCTTCATAGGCAAAGGCAAAGACAGTGGCCCATGTGAGCACACCTGTCAGACCTCACTGCAGCCCTCCAGTGTGTGTGTTTGTGTGAATGTGTGTTCGAAAGGAGCATCCTGCCAGGAGAAGCAGGCAGATGAGAAGGAAGATATTTCTTCAACAACATCTGCTGCAATGTGCCTCCTCTTGAGATGCTAGGTGTGTGACAGTGTGCGTGTGCTTGTCTGTGTCTGTGTTTGTGTGTGTGTGCATGTGCTTTTGGGACTCTTATCTCACAGTGTGCTGATGGGTAACGGCAGGCGTCTCATTATGTCCAGGTTGTGGGCTATTGTTGTTTGTAATGTGCTCTAATTCATTCTATCTGCAACTGTCAACATCTCCAACGCATGAAGACAAACACACACAAACACACATATATACATATACAGTAGATACTGCTGTGCATTCACATACATTTCCACGTTTGCATAGACATAAATGCATGAGAACACACTGGAATGAGTCCAAATGTGTATGATTAATACACATTCACACATACGACACAGTAAAGGGAGCAGTATCGTTGCCAACTGGCAGTGTCTTCTACTCAATGAAATCATCAAAAGGGATTAGAGGTGAATTTCTTAAGGGGGTCGTCATGCAAACACACACACACACACAGACACAGACACACATCTCACATGATGTCTTTAGGGGGTCTCTTGGACTTCACTACTCATCGTTGGCTGGGAAGTAAGCCCAGGCATAGCTAAAATTAACACACACCGTCACTGAATCTGTTCAAACCCAGGGGTCAAGTGAAGAGGAGAAGACACAAGTGAGGGGTTAATATCATTTAATGGTGTCACTGGTTGTGTATTTTAACTTGTCTCTAAGTGTGTGTGTTTTCAGTACAATGGTATAGGGAGCAGTGCAGAGGGTTCAATCAATTTGCGCACATTCCTATGGTGGAATTTGATCTGGGGCCTGCAGGGCACACATGGGGGCACACACACACATTCATACATCATAGACAGTATATTGAATAGTGAATGGAGCCATTGTTATGTCAGCCCTTGGTTCATAAAGTACCGTTTTGAAGCCTTAAGTTCAGCATTATGGCTGTCAACCATCCTGTTTTTTTAGAGCCAGGAGTGGATATGAAAGTTAAACTGTAGAGAGCACACATCGCTACCAAAAACTGTGTGATGCCTAGTGGACAGCAAGACGTCACACAGTCACCCCAACTGCATGAGGAAATCAGCTATAGAGATCAAACCCAGTGTTTTGTACCAGCTTGTAGACATGTTTCTTTTTGCAGTAAAATCAGATATTTTGATGGGGCTCTATGGTGATTGACAGACTTTTGGAACAAGCTTCAAGTGGCTTTTAGAGGAATTGCAGGTTTCAGCGCATTGGCATAAATTTATTGAGTCTTGGAAGCTTGTCACATGGCATACACAGTCACAGAAACACAACTACACATCAAAATAGGGTTTACACATACAACCAATCAACAACCATTTCCTTCCTAATTACACACAGCAAGCACAATATGTGCACTACACACACAAACGCACATGCACAAAAACACACACAGGCACACACAGACACTTATAATTAAAACCCCTGTGATTAATTTATTGAGCTGAAAGTGTGGCTTTTCTTATTGAGGAACATCAATGATTTTTATCAGAATGTGGTCTTCGTGTGTGTAAATAAGTGTGGTTTGTTTGAGCATTTTGTGTGCTTGTGTTAATACAAGTATGGCCTACCTATATTGTGTACTGGAATTACTACATAACTACTGTGCTGGGTTGTTGTTTCATCAGCATGTTTGTATGCATACATTCCCATACATATATTCCTGTGAGTCTCTGCATGTGCATCTCTATCTGTGTGTATTTCTCTGTGTTTGTGTGTGTATTACCCTGACCCTCTCCCCTCCCCTCCCCTCACTACCAGCCTGTCTGCGCTGTTCAGCCATCCAATGCCTCTTATCTGTCTGATTAATAGGCGGCCAGCTTCAGGACAAATTAATTAACAGATAACGCCATCTCTCCCTTCTTCCCTTCCTCCCTTCCTCCCCTCCTTCTCATGAAGTGATCGATACAGCAGAAGAAAAGAAACATCAATGGGAATTTAGTGCTGATGATGGAGAGAGAGAGGTATTGATGGAGAGAGAGAGAGAGCACGAGAAAGAGTGAGATGGAGGAGAGAAGAAAGTAACAGGGGGGTGAGGTCTTAGAAGGAGAGATGGTGGTGATGGTGGTGGGAGGGGTGGAGACCTTTCTTTCATACCTGTGATTTCACTTGACAAAAGAAGGTTCCTTATTTGGCTCTAATTACATTTCCTTTCTGCCCATTGTTGATAAGGCATCTCATACTATGTGTGGCAGTGTTCTGTGTATGTGTGGATGTTGTGTTGCTGTGTGCTGTGGTGATGGTGTGTTGAGCTGAATGTACAGTAACATACAAGGTAAATAAAAGTTCAAAGCCTTCCTTTAACACATTATTGTACACTTTAAAGGGGAGAAAATTGCTATGGGAAACTACATGGAAGTACTTTAGGTGGCCACCATGTTTAGTTACGTCTTCAGAGGGAGTTTTAGTTTAGCTTTCTTCCTTTTCTTAATTAAAGTTTTAAAGTTAACTGAACACAGGTATGAAATGCTGTATATTTTAAACCATTTTATTAAGTGCAGATAAGTTCTTACTTTAAGTTCTTTACCTGTTTACATGAAATGTCCAAACCAAAATACTCTAACTTCATTCAAACATGGCCATTCTTTGAACAAGTCCAGTTGCATTAATAGAGGGGTCTAAGTTTGACTGTTTGAACCTGCAACTCTGTCTCCTCAGAAATACCTTTATACTCTATACATTTGCAATAAAAAGAAGAAAAAAAATCAATGTAATGTTGTCTACATTATCTTTTTATTTATGTTATTAGAAAATGGCGTATACTAAATGTATCTATATAACATATGTTTTCACATTGTTTTTACATTACCTATGATATCTGGTCCTGGCAACCAACAACTGAACCATTTAAAGTTATACCTTTGTAGCTCATAGAATGAGTAAAGTTGAGGCATGAACCTTATATCTGGGGTTTCATTGTTTTGCACTTTGACTCCTTATTATCCACCCTGGCCACCCCCAATGCTCTGCAACCTCTGTGCACTGTCCCTGTAAGAACATCGGGCTGGGTCCTTTAATCCCCAAAATATATCAGCCACTGTCTATGTTTCTTACTGGGCATATCTGGGAAATACCTTGTATAAGTACACAAGTTATTTTTTAGGGAACAGGTGTAGATATTTTTTTAGCTAAAGACGTGTGGTCAGTAGGAGTGGGATAGGCTAACAGGTCCAAAAGTTAATGAACCAAATTAGGTACTTGGTTCAGATACATGTGTACTTTTATTTGGACATGTCAGCTAGAATATTAGGACACTTTTGTGTCTATGAAGGTACAGAGAGAGAGAGAGAGGTGTGTGTGGGTATGTGTGTGTGCAAGTGCCATACTTTGGTCTGACAGAAAGAGGCTGCAGTGCAGTCATGCAGACTTAACCTCTACTGCTTGCTCTCGCGGTCTCTTTCTTTTTTTTCTTCCCTTTGCTCTATCAGACACACACAAAGACAAACACACACGCAAACACACGTCGATTCCCCAGCCACCCTGCAGCCTGTTTGTCTGCCAAATGAGTCCTGACTGCACGTTTACACCCGAGACTGCACAACAGTCTGGCACAGACGCACACACACACACAAACACACACACACACACAGGATAGCCCTCTCTCACGCCCCAGTTGCTACATAGACATACACAAACACACATATCCAGGAGGCCTATATTTGTTTTCTTGTGGTTACAGGGCAAATGGAAACCAGTGAGAACCGATGGTGATGCTTATGAGTACCTGTGAGTTTGTGTGTGTACAGTTTGTGGCATTAGTGAAGCTATATGTGTGTTATGATATGTATGAGCATGTGTTGATTAATGTGACAAGTGTAAAAACAGGTTATAATACTGATCTGGTTCCAGTTATTAACACAAGAGTGGCCCTTACATTCTGTCACTGCAGTGAAAAAAGGAGTTCCATTATATCTATGTGTTATTTTAAAACATATACACGTTAACCTGTACATGAAATTCACACTCAAATTTGTAATTTGTAATGATTTGATTTCAGAAGTCACATTGTGTGGACTCACTTGTGTGCTGTAACTTAAAAATATCTAAGCTTAAGCAAATCAATAATCATGATTTTAAGATTGCCATCTCATCCTCTGCTTCAATAGCAAAACAAAAAAAATCTTTCTTTCTTGACCATTTACAGTTTAGCCCTCAATTTATTTTATTTCTGGGCCACTACAGTGTTCCTTGTTCTGTATCTAAACCCTAAAGCCTAATTCAAAACTAATAACAAATATCTTCAAGTAAAACATTTTTTAAAAGATTCTGAGTATTGTATAGACTCAGTATAATTTAATTAAAACTGACAGCTCAAAAAAAGTCAAGGAAAAGAGGGAGCGTCCCATTGAGAATGTGTGTGTGTGTACATGGCCAGGGTGCTGCCAGCATAGATGCAGGCCAACTCAGTTTTGCTGGACAACATTTGATCTGAATAAGCCAACAACCACTTAACCCCCAGTGTGAGACCTTAGCTTTGGACAGAAAGGGCAGTCTGTTTTGCATTGTTTGTATCTCAATCTGCTCATTTAAAATGATTAAACATATTTTTACTTTTATCTTCTTTTACTTTTTGTGGAGGGCTGAGTAGATGAAAACGAAATAGGTAACAGATTTTACAAAATGTAATGGTCCATCTGTACATTTGTAGCAGGTCTTGCACTCTTTATGCACCTGCTTGCTCTGTTACCAACGACACTGTGCTCTGTCCTACTTGATTGTGGCCTCAAGACACATTTAACAGGAAACTTCTCAGTCTGTCTCAACAATTTAACAGGAGAGGTTCACGCACTTATCAAGAACTATCAGTTCTGTTGTTGTAGAAGTAAGTTCACACATTGTCATAGAGATGTAACACAGTATATAAAATTGAATTCACACTAAACACTCATGGAAAATGAATGTGTACTGTACGTTGGGCCCCCATGGTTTTGTATTCATCATCACAAATGTAAGTAAAAAGCACTTTGTTTGTGACTGCTGCAGACAATGCAATGTGTCTAACAAGGCTACAACAGTGTAATAAACATGTGTAATGTAGTTCACCAAATTTTTCTGGTTGGGAGGCATTTTAAACTATGATGCAAACTGTTTTATGATTGTCTGGTTGCTCATTGTAGGTGTGAGGAGAATGGTGGATTGTCTGTGTGCAGCATGTACACGTATTGTGTTCTGCAGGGGACAGATTTAAGTCTACTGGCCCACTGAGATAGAGATTGCATTAGGACACGTGAAGTTTCCAACAGTTACCAGCACATCACTGCACTGCATGTGTGTGTGTGCGTGTGTGTGTGTTGGGGGTGTGTGTGTGTGTGTGTGCATGTGTGTGTGTGTTTGTTCTGTTTGCACACTGTGTAATGTGGCTCCAGTGCTCTCTCTCATACCACTTTCTGTACGTATTTGTGTTTAAATTTGTGTTAGTGTGCACATTGTTGCATGCTGTGCGAGGCAAGTGCTCCCTTGTGATGCTTGTTGAGTGTGAGTGTGTGTGTGTGTGTGTGTGATAGTGTGTGTGTTAGTGCGTGCACATCTCAAACTGTTTTGTACCATACGGCCAGACGCTGGCCCAAATGAACACAGACCCCCTGTGATGGCTTTGGCCAAGCTGAAACAACACACACAAGATACACGCACACGACAAGCACGCTGGCAAATGTTGTCTCACACACACACATACACACACATACACACACATGCACACACACAGACACACACATCCACCAGCTGACCCAATTACACAGAGATGCGCAACGAAATGGAAACAAATCTACCCAGAGAACCAGCTAATTTAGAAAGGCTTAAAGACACACACACATACACAGGACCCACACTCACTCACGCGCAAATACTCATACGTGTATACTGCAACACTGCAGTCTCTTAAATATATGATCTGTTCTTAAAAAACATCACAAATCAAGAAGAGTTGAAAGTATTTGCAATTTAATTAACAGAAAATTTAGTTGCTGTCCTAAAGTCATATAACTGTATCACAGGTGGGTAATTGATGAGATGAAGAAAATGGATCAGAATTTCTGCTAATTTCTGCATTTCCTTTTGCTTTTTAATCTTAACACATTTATCCCATCATTCTTTCACAGACATCAACTCCAGTGGGTGTGCAACAATTTAAAAGACCCTAAAAATGTTTATGATATGATAGAGTACTACATGAGTATCCAAGCAGTTCGGGTCAGATGACTTTGTTGTAACATCAAAGAATCAATCAACACTTTAAGTTCCTCTCCACCTAAATGTGTTTACTCATCGTTACTTTCAAAATATATGCAAATTTCTAATTTCATGGTTTAAAATATATTGAGAGAGGATCTTTAAAAAACCTCTTTTCACAGTGTGACATTAACCAGTACTGGTTGGTATTCATTTTAATAGAAAACAGTCTTGACAAAGGCTAATTCAGATTAGCAATTAGTGTGTTGATGGTTAATCTTAATAACTGCCTGGCTGACTGTGCTGCATCTGCATTTGAGTGTGTTACTGTACACCACCATGCTTCATCACCTTCACCTTCATCCCCTCTCATATTGTTGGCTAAAATATCTTTTTGCTAGTTTTCTTCCCTTCCCCCGCATTCCCCCTTTTTCTCTGTGCGGCCTCAGGGAGTGTGGAGCAGTCATAGGGTTGCAGTAGCCTCTAATCAGTGTGAACAGCCAGCTAATTACCAAACCCTCAGCCCTGGCTGACTGTTAATTGCATACATTAGACACCATCAGCAGCACTGCAAGATTAACACTTAAAATCTTCCCATTGCTGTAGTGAAGATGAGTGCTGTGTGTGTGTGTAAATGTGTGTGTGTCTGAAGAGAGAGGCAAAGCGTGGAGAGGAGGGCTGTGTCTTGTATTCTCTGTGTGCACGTGTGGTGTGTGCTGCCTCTGTGGTTGCGGGCGCCAATATTTAACACTTAATTAGACCTAAAATGGAGACGCGGCAAAACGGAGATGGTTGTTGAGTGTTATAGCTGTTGCCGTGGCGGGGGTTGCTTATGTGCGGGCAGCCGGTCGTCGAGGGCAACCCCATGTCTCTGTGGAGACGACAGATGGAGTGACATTAAGAGCAGTGCGGTGGGGGCATTTCAAATAATAAAATATCAATATTTACATTTTAATTACCCACTTCTACTTCCACCAGGGCTGTGTCAAGGAGTGTGTGGTGAGTGTGTGCATGGGCATATGCAGCAGCTCGCTCCACTGGGGCCACATCTTCTTGACTTTGTATAGAGTCAAGAGTACTGCCCAAGTGACAAAGGTCACCCTGCTTTAGATTTCTTATTGAAATAACTAATTTTGCTACAATTACTGTTTTATTTCTAATATCTCCCTTTTTTCTTTTTCTTATTAATTAATCCACCCATCTTCCTCTTGTTCTCTTACTCTGCATCTGTCTCTCCCTCCCACGATACAGTGCTGATGCAGGCAGAAATGACCACTGGGTGTGTGTGTGTGTGTATGTGTGTGAGCATGTGTGCACACATATCTGTCATGGGAATTAACCATGTGTGCACAAAACTGAGAAGCTTGCACACCGACTCCTTGTCTGTCTGTCTCACAGACACAGCTGGCAGTTTTGAAGTCAATGAGTTAAAAATTTAAAAAATGTATATTAAAGAACAGTGAAAGAATAAAGAGGAAAAAATAGAAATATTTTTATGTTTATAATTTCTCAGTTGTACATGTAAAATTGTATTTGGACTGACTGTTTTATTTTGATGACGTTTTTGTCACTTACCCAGAAGCATCATTAGGAAACACACTAAGACACTGATTGGACCTTACATTAAAATTCATACTCCAGGGAAGGTCACCTCATGTCTCTGGAGACTCCATGAGACAAAGAACAAGCCCCTCTCAAGTCATCAGCAGCACCCACTTGTACAATATTACTCAGTATGTATCCATGATTCTATCTATCTATCTATCTATCTATCTATCTATCTATCTATCTATCTATCTATCTATCTATCTATCTATCTATCTATCTAGTGATTAATTCATTTTCCCAGCTTGTTCAATTAACTGGGTTGTGACAGTCTATTGATCTCTTGGTGGATTAACTTTTCAGAACAATATCCTGCCATAACATATTCTCCTGAAAAGACAAAATCCATAGTCCAAGCCTCAGCAAATGGGCCGCCTGGCTATCTAAATCATTGCACAGAATATGTTCTCTGTGTTTTTTTTTAAAGATGATTACATGAAAATTGATGTTGTCAAAGGGATACCCATTGTAAACATTAAAGAAGCAATAATATCATATTTCAAAAGATGAAAATTGTGGGCGTTTGACAATTTTTTGGTTGAAGCACTATTGATGCATGAATAGAAACTTGCTGATTGTGGCTTTAAAAGAAAACCCAATGGTCCCTGTCCAGGCCTGGTGTCTGTATATGAGATTATAAAGCTGTGTTGATTCTATCTTCCTAATCCCCCGTAGCTTTCCAAAGAGACAAGACTGCAGAAACTCCACAGGGATTAATTTACCATTCACAGATTAGAGATCTGGTCTCCAATATCATCATCCAGAACAAGCATTGAGAGGAAGGTCTTAACAATGCAGAAATGAGGAGACAGAGAACAGAGAGGGTGAGAGAGAGACACACATACACACAGATCGGAAGAAAGACAGAGATGAAAATGAGTGCACACAGAGACAGCCTTCTCTCCTACAGCATCATGCCTTAATGTCCTAGCTTGAAGACAAGAACATTAGACCTCATTCCACCTCCTCATCTGGGCCTGAAAAAGCCTGGGCTGAAAATCTTAATTAATTGTCCAATAGTGCTGCGGGGTCATTATGCATTGCAATAAAGAAGCGTGTAATTATGAGATTTAACAGCCATTACCAAGGCCAGGAACTAATATGTCATCATCAGCAACCAAGCCAATGGTTTGGTACGGCTGTGTGTGTGGCTTGATGGACAGCACACACACATATATGATACACATACTTGCATATGTACATGTTGTTCATGCGCATATGTGGTGTTTAGATGTATTAGAAATATTCCTGCTCTTGTGCAGGCAAACAAACAGTTGCAGGTGTATAAATGGGCATGTGGACTATTAATGGAACACAAACTAAAAATGCATACAGACAGAAGCATACACAAACACACGCACACATAACCATCAGTCTGACCCAGACAATAAGGCAGCCAGCTGTGATAGCAGCCTGCAGATGAAACAACCCATCAAGATTAAATAGACACAAAAATACACACATTATTACAGCTGTGTGCTTGTGTGTTTTGTGTGTGCATGTTAATGCAAAGTGAAGCGCTGAGACCACGGAAACAGTCCGTCGCCATACAACAGATCGGAAGTGACACACTTGTGTAAGGATGGGTTGCTGTGTACCAATGCATGCATATGATGTGCATTATTAAAAAAGTGCTAAAGCAGTCCAACAGCAGCCAGAAACAAGAAGTACAACAGGAAACATATCTGACTGGATATAGAAAGTGTGCTTTGAGGGGTGCTAGTTTTTTTTGATCATACAGCATCCTGCTGTAGCTTTTGTGCTACAGAAATGATAAGCTTCTAGGTAAAGTGTTTTAGACTAAACACAAAGGAAGTGTATGCACTTTGTTATTACTGCAAGTTAATGCCAATGGAACATTTTTTGCAGTTCATAGTCATTCATTCTAACACCCATCTTACCTACTTTATAGACATCAGCTGTGGCTAACTTTTGTGCAGTCAGACATAGTGTGTGAAAACTGGCTATGTGTGTTATTAGAATATCTAAGAACCAGCTTTGATCCCAGCAAAGCCTCCAGTTTTTAGTTATATATCTTCATTTTTATCCTTTTCTTGTCTCTGCACAGTTAAGATTTTGAGTCCCAAAACCTCGTATTTGAAATTTAAAGATTGTGTGGATGTGTCCTCATCTCAGTTCACACTGCTGAGAGCAGGTACATCTAAATTTGCTTTCTTTTAATTCACATCCTTGTATCGACTTAATCATGGTACTTCTGAAATTTGCTTAGTGTTAAGATGTTAAGATGTTACAGATCTATGTGTTTAATGAGGCATGTGTGAGATGTTTG
>JAPZDV010000001.1:7281876-7328632 GCA_029814665.1 Acanthurus lineatus
TTGCCCTATAAACTGCATTAATTGTCTAATCAGGTATCTTTAACTCAGATAATAATCAATTACCGTACTTTTCGGACTATAAGCCGCATCTGTATATAAGCTGCACCCACTAAATTTAACAACTAAAACCACTAAAGCCGTCTTCTTCAGTGTCGGAATTACTTCGTCAAACACGTTCTCATTTATATTCATTAATATTCGTCCGTAAATTAGCCGCATCAGAGTTTAAGCCGGAAGGTTCAAAGCTTCGAGGAAAAAGTAGCGGCCTATAGTCCGGAAATTACGGTAATTCTTTTTTCACCTCCACCTTCCTCTTGAGTCAGCTAAGCAAAAATTAGCAGAGATTTCTGTTTTCCAGATTTTTGTGTTAATTGGTTGCAGAAAAAGAAAAGGTTTATTCTAGAGTTTCTAGAAGAAATGCAAAAAGTTGAACACAGAAGTAGTAAAACTCTGCCTCCTCCTTCCTTTGCTTTACAGCGCTGCTGGGATGTGGCTCTCGGGCCCCTGAAACAAATCCCAATGAACCTTTTTATCATGTACATGTCGGGCAACACCATCTCCATCTTCCCCATCATGATGGTGTGCATGATGGCCTGGAGGCCCATACAGGCGCTCATGTCCATGTCTGCCAGTGAGTATCCAGCCTTAACATTGTTTACATGTTTCACGCCATGTTATTTTTTTCCTCCTTGTCTTGATCAAGGATTAGATTCATTGTTTGTTAACATCAAGTGTATTTCTCCGGCCTTTTATTCATTTCTTTGCTCTCTGTATCTCAGCCTTCAAGCTGTTGGAGAGCTCCAGTCAGCAGTGGCTTCAGGGCCTCGTCTACCTGATCGGTAACCTCCTGGGCTCAGCGTTGGCCATCTATAAGTGTCAGTCGATGGGACTACTCCCAACGCACTCGTCTGATTGGCTGGCTTTCATAGAACCGCCACAGGTAAACGGAGGCTGTTTGCTATTGGACAAAACAGTAAAAATGATATGTTTGGTCTCATATGTTGTTCACCCACTTTTAGTCCTATAGAGGGCAGAATATATCTATTTTTTTATTACATTTGTAAGTCAAAAATTTTTGTTGCACTTTAACAAATTACTTTGTTGCATGGATTCGTTTCACCTCTTATAAAGGAATAAGGATGAGTCAAACTGAAACTCCTTCATTCAAGGGGTTGGGCATAGTAATAAAAATATATATGTAATCCATAATAATATTTTTTTTACTACTGCGCTCTGTCATAAAAGATGTTTGTAGAGTCATTAATCTCATGTTGTTTCTGGTTTAAGCCACTTTGTAGTTATGAACAAGACTTTATTTACCATTTGTTTGTTTTTTTTTCTCAACAGAGGATGGAGATCTTGGGTGGAGGGATGGTGTTGTGAGGAGGACAGAGCGTGCACATACCAGATTGAAATATTTCCAGAGGTTATATACTGTACATGATCACCTTGCTTTTGATCAACTTGATCAAAAGCCTGGCTACCTGTAAAAACTATCTAGTTCTTTTCCACAACACATTCAACCTTTACAGTGGCGGTTACGACAGAAGAGATGTTTTATTAAATCAGCAGCAGACACACGTTTTTTTGCCTTTTTTGACAGAAACATTAACATTACTTTAATGTGCTCATCTGCTTCATGTTTTTGCCATAACCTCTTGTTCCCTATCTTTCTTAAAAATGTCTTTAAAGATTTAAAAGCCAGCAGATCATCATGTCGACTACAGCTTAGCTACTGTAGTTTTATTACAGTTAAAATTTAAAAAGCAGTCAAAAGTCACTTTTCTGCATACTGAATCATACCTTTTTTTGTGCAGGGGGGATTATTAAAACAACTTTACAACCTGTCAAATGAAGGTAACAGTCAAAGAAGCATTTTAATTTTGATAGGGGATGATGAGTTATTAGGTTGTATTACAGTAGAGTTTTCCTCTTTTCTCCACTCTTTATTTTGTTTCTCAGTTTGTAGTGAAAAACTTTATTTTGTTATCATAATTTTCAGCATGCTAGCCAGCAACATTTACTAACCTTTTTAATTTATAGGTCTGTTTAATTTATACTGATTTGCTTTGTGAAAATGTTCTATAAAATAAATCCTTATTGGCTGAATTAAAATGTTTTCAACTGTGTCAATAAATGCTTTGGATGGAAAAAAGACTGTGTTTTACTTCTTAAAAGTAAGGTGTAAAAAATCTTCAGTGATTTAACACTCAAAGAAGCATGTTTTGTGAGACACAATGTGATCAATAAACTGAGAGGACTTTTTGTTTTGGTACGTTTGTTATGTTAATAGCCACAGGCATCTGGTTTTCATTCAAAGTAGTTGTAGAGACGTGAAAACCAAACAACTTCTAACTGGCAGTCTTGTTCAAATATGGGCCAAAGTTGAGTTTCACCAGGAAAATTTGGAAAGTATCACATTTTAAGATAAATTACTGTTTATTTATAGTTGTAAATCTAACACTGCAGGATTCAGGCTATAGTGTAGACTCTAAAGTCATGTGGGACTCAGAGGAAAAACATGAATTTGTTTGCTCAGGATAAAAATGCATATGTCATGGCTACAATAAAAGTAGGTGTGATGTCCAGAGATAACAATATGATTAAACGGTTTTAGGCACCGTTATGTAATAAGACCAAATGAGTCACGCTTGATTTGAACCTTTTCAGACTTCACAAACTTTGATGTATTAATGAAAGCAGAATTTTTTTTTCAAGTATTTGCTGGATTACCAACAATTATTATCTCTACATGCTCATTTAAACAAAACCGTTGTCAATTTAATTTCCAGAAACAATTTCTGACTACATGCATTGATGTAAATGATTATAAATAAAGCCAGCAAGATTGAGCAGCAACAAAAGAAGGAAAAAATAAAATGCATGCAGTTTTGACTTCTCCGGACTGTCTATGTCCCTATTTAACCGTTTCCTTACCTTCTTTCTCTTCTTTCTTAATGATCTTCTTTGTGAGTGTGTGTGGTATTGGTATCAGCAGTAACACCCTGTAGGGAGAACAAAAGTAGCGGTGGGTTGGGCAGAGGCAAAACTTGAGAGGTGAGTAGCAGAAAGCCTACACAGCTTAATGAACAAGTGTAAAAGGTTGACATTTGCACACAGTTAGATTAAATTTCATTCCAACAGAGTTTTTCCACATCCAACAATAGTTGTTTTTATTCCACATTCCACACTAATCTCACTGTAACTTTTTTATGTGTTTGTTTTCTGTGTGTTTATTTGTTGTGTGCACAGACCATAAGTCGTCCCCAGCTGGTGACAGGCACACTCCAATCCTACTTTCCCACCTGCTTATTCCCTGGTGGAAAGAATGAATCTTCTGGACTGTTATTTAAGAACGATGGATGGAGGATGAGAGGAAGAGAGAGAAATAGGAGACAAAGGGAGGCAGAGGAAAGAAGACGGGATGGTAGGAGGAAGCGGGAAAGACATGTGAGAGAGGGAGACAAAAACAAAGGGGGAAATAGGGATAAACAAGAAAACATATAAGAGAGAGAAGGAAGAAAGAGTAGATAGAGGGGAAAGGAGCCCTAGAACAATAACAGGGTTAGTAGGAAGTAGAGAAGGAGCGATTGGCAGAAAAAAAGAGGGGCTGAGCAGAGAAACTAAGAAAAACAGAAGATATAGATTAAGACAAGAAAGGCCAGACACAGACAGACGACAGTTAGGAAAGGTAGCTAGAGAGAGAATGTAGAGAGAGAGAGAGGGGGGAATAACTACGTATTTCATGCCTGTCTGTGAACTTTGCATGAACCGACAGGAATAATGTGATGCCATGACAAGCCTGTCCCTCCTTCCACTAGATTTGCTGCATGCATAGGTGTGTGATATGTGGGTGTGGATATCTGTGAATCCCTGTATGTGTGTGAACTCTTTATATTGCCTTTGGTGTGTGTGCGTGTGTGTGTGTGTGTGTGTGAATGTGTGTGTGTGTGTACATGTGTGCTCCAACAGATAGAATAGGATGATGATGATTTGAAATGGAGTTTGGCCTGTGCGTAATTATGATCATCTATCTTTATGCCCCACCAGCATATCATATCATATCACATCACATCACATCATCTCTCTCTCTTGGTCTCTCTCTCTTCCTTAGGCGTGCGTGTGTGCGCACACACACACTCACGCGCACACACAAGCAAATTGAAAGTGGTAAAAGCTGACTGTTTGCTAGTGATGACTTAGATGATGATGGGCTCAGATGGTGTGCTGATTTATTTGTTACTGCTCGTCTGATGTCACATATTATAAATCTGTGCACGTATGCATATGTGTGCATTTGTGCGCATTCACTGTGTATTAGTGCTACTTTAGAAGTGGGTGTATGTGTGTTTAGAAGTGCATATTTGTGTGTTCATGGGTGTGTTTATGATGTATGTGTTTGTGTATGCATGTGGCTTCTCTCTGGTGTGTGTTTTGTGTATGCGTGGGTGTGTGTTTGTGTGTGTGACAGACATTATTTGATGCAGATTAGTCAATGTACTCAGATTGCGGGCTGTGTCTCAAAGGCTGATAGACAAATGAATTTGATTTGCTAATGTAATCAAACTAATAAGAAAAACAGCAATGGGCTGCTGAGCGCAAATCTCACAACTTCAATATTTTTGTTTTTTTTAACTTTTACTTGAGATCTATCTACTGAATTACTTTCATGACTATTTTTTAAAGAATTAAAATGGAAATGATCAGATTCATTGTTAATAAGAAGCTATAATTTTAGGCTGGTGAAATGTAAACAAGGCAGCTCTTTTGAAAACTGTGTAAATCTTACAGGTATGTATTCTCTCATTCATAGTGCTGAAAAAAGTAACACTACTGTTTGTAATGTGATGATATTTTCTTCATGTACAAAACCTCACTTCCATTGACTGCCACCACTTCTGTGTTTTTATTTTTTGCTCTGAATCCAGGTTTGCTACTGTGTGACTCACAGTGACAGCAACAGCTGGGAAGATGTCTGAACCAAGTTGTGTGTGCATGTATGTGTGTCTGCATGATGTGTCAGGTTGCTCCATTCTCAAGACATAAGGTGTGTGTCACTTCCAAGGTGTGACCTGATAGAGGTAACACCAGTGTGTGCACGTTTGTGTGTGTACCTGTGTGTGCGCGTCTGTGTATGCGTGTGTGTGTGGAGGTATTAGTGTTGAGTGTGTGTGCGTGTGTGTGTGTGTGTGTAAAACAATGTGTTTTTTTAAATCAGGCCACCTTAAGCTGCGTGTGTTTGAGTGTCATCATAGGCACATCGTCATGGTAACAATGTCAACACGGTAAAGACAAAACAAACACGGCCATCGGACAGACAGGAGAGTCAACACAGACTGAACGTGCCCCCAGAGACTGAATATGTAGGTGCAGTTGTGTGTGATAACTTTCACAAAACCAGCATCACAACACACAACAAAGAAACGGATATAACAGCCTTCTGTCTCTCTTTTTTAAATCTGAATGTAGATATACAAAAGACACATTGGAATCATACCTGAGATCCTTTACAACTTATATCCAATTAAGTTATTGTAACAAAAGTTTAGGAACAAGACAACGATTCTCTCTCTCTCACACAATACCAAAAATGCCTCACAAATTTAACCTCTCACTCTCACTCTCCCAGTTAGTACAGATGCTGCTAACCCTCCTCTCCCGTCCTGTTGGTTCCGTTTTCTACAGCCTCCCCACTCAAACCCTGCTCCTCTCCTCTCCTACCTATCAGTAGATCAGTAACTGGACCACCCGTTTGCACCACAGCTTTACAAGGTCTTGAAGAAGGTGACGGTCCATAGAAGTTCTTGGATTTGAGACCTCAATGTCCCAGGTTTCCTGGCCTTCTTAGGTCCTCCCATGAGAAGTATTGCATATTCTCACAGCGCTAATGTGGGTCCTGCAAGGTTCCTTCTCACCATCAAAGACTTTTATTGAGGTTAATACTTAATATAATAATAATTAGTTTTTCTTCTTCCTCTATTAGGCACCATGGGTGATGATGACACTCCAAGCTCACCGAGACATGCACCCTCCCCTTCAAATCTGGACTCCCAGGTTCCTAGATGCTGCAGCCACAACATTATTTTATGAGCCCACATTCATATTTATGAAATCTACCCTCCACATTCAAAACCCTCTCTTTGACCCAAAAGCGTCACATTGAATACAATTTTTTTCCTACCATTTTTGAATCCTTTAACAATTTTTAATATGAAAACCATTACACTGTTCGAATGTTAGGGTCGTGTTATTGATTAATCAACTCATGTAATGAGTAAGGCATTGCATCTTGTAGTAATTACATCAGTCAGTATTTGTTGGCATCACCAGTCAGTCATTAGCAAATTTACGCCTCTGCAACCATCAAAAGACTCAAACTCAGTTGTATTATGATAATTTTAACAAAATATGTGTTCTGTTACTTATATTGTAGTATCTGGAGAGAAAATTGTAATCAATTTTCCAACATGTTTTGTTGATATTTATGCTAACATTTCTACTTGTTTCCAAGATAAACTGTATAACAGACTCTCTTTATCACTTAAAGTTTATACCAACAATTAAAACCAACAGACTGATCATACCTTATATAACCCCAAATGCTGGAAAGAGGTGAACAATGCACAGATAAGCAATGCACAGTAAAAGGAAAATGTTTTTCACTCTTTTATTTTCTCATTTTGATGACATGCTTCCAATACCCACAGGCTTAATCCAATAAAGACAGCCCAACTTAATCCAAATATTAAGCTCAGATATCAAATATTCTTTTTCTAATTTGATTTCATCAATATTTGTTTTCATCTGCAAACAGGGGCATGTTTGTTTGTATGGGCTGCAGAAGGAAACCATGGCGGTGGTGCACTGATAAATAAGATGTCTCTGATGCATCAGTGTGGACACTGAGCCAGACAAACACACACATACTCACACACAAGCAAACACACATTTGTGAAACAAAGACATCAGCCTCTAAATGTGTTATGTAGCTCAGGGATGAGCAGAAATCGAAATCAAACACGCCAACAGTGCTCAAGGAAAATCAACAGCTGGAAACACACACATGAAGACATGAACTCGAATGTGCAAAAGAAACAAAATTGACCAAAGCAATGAACCAAATCAAATTCTCAATCTGAACCCGAAGCAGATCCAAATAAAGTCACATTTTATGAGCTGAATCAGTTACAGCACATTAAAGAAGTCTACAGTTACGCTTCCTGTCTATCCTGCCTGAATTGATCGGAGGGACTATATTGCAAAAGCAAACTATTAACATTTTTTTAAAAATCAGCAATGAGAACAAAATATATTTCTTTAACATACTATGTTCACTGATAACATCTGTTTCTTGATTTCCCAACAGTATCTGCTCCTGCCTAAAAAATGTTAGGGTTTAATAGTAAAACTGAGCCAAACTCAAGCAATTAAATTTACACTAAAATTTCCATCAAATTTTCTATGTAATAATTTACCATCAAAAACGCAAATATTCCTGTAAATTCTTATGTTTATGTGTATGCTTAACCACTGCCTTGGTAATACTTATATGTCCATATACTGTGCTGTGTGTCTGTTTAATTGCACTATTTGTTTGTGTGCTGTGTGTTAAAAAAGCACCCAACATGCTGTGACTGTCAGGTGAGCTAGCCTTAGCCGACAGAATGAGGACAAACCTGCTTGTGTATTTCTCTGTGTGTTTTAGTTATGTTATGTCTACAAGAGCAATGTTGTGCATAAATGCACTAAACATGATCTTTTATGATCGCATGGTCATGAACACGAGAGTAAACAATGCTCACAAACTGTTTCTAGATATGACAGTGAAACTAAACAGTCACTGCTAAACACTGGGTGATTAAAAAGTTAAAGAAAAAAGTTGCATCCACCTTTATTATTCACTGATTCAATGCACCACCTGGCAAGCAAACTAAGTGATACAAATCAAACACACCCACTATGCTACATGACTAACAGGTGCACCCTGATCCAGCTAAATACTAAAATCCTCACTGTAGATCCTTCAGTAACTAATTCTACAATTGCTACATTGCTTATAAACTTCTACCTTTAGTTCAGTTCAACTTAAGCCATTACACTTAGCTTACCTTTATTGTAATCTAGTTTCTAGCATCAATTCCTAGATTTAGACTACAGAGTGAAGGCCTGTGAGCTGACTTTTGCTTAATCAAGTGTAGGGCCCAAATTGGACCATTATAAAAATAGGCATTTTGACCTGATAAAGCACAGGTGAAACTGGTTTTGTTTACATATTCTAGTTTTATTATGAGTCTCTGTGAACCAAGACAGTAAGTCAGAAAGCATGACGGCAAAATGAAACTAGCTCTCCTGCATGAAAAGTGTTTCATTATTTATTTTATCAATCAGCCTGAGTCTTTCTTTCAATAACAATGTTCGTCTATTGTAGAGACGTCACAGTAATAACCATTGGTACATCACACCTGTACTGCCTTCTTATGACCTAAATCAGCCAAATCATAACTAACAGCAACATTTCTCATCATGCTTTAGTGATGGATTGAGTAGTGTGTTATATTTTCTGTTTTTTATGTTCCAGAATACAAATGATCCTCAGTTTTAGTGTTACATGTTGTTATGTGCCATTTAAGACACTGTGAACCTAGTTCACAATCTAAAAATTGTGAACTATGACTGCAAACCATTTTTTAAATAAGTGTAAAATAAATAAGTTAGCTCTTGTGAAGTACGGACTTGCACAACACTGTCAAGGAGACCTAGACTGAGTCTCTTATTGCAGAGGGTAAATGACTTCAAGAGGAGGAGATAGACTGAAGGATTAATTTGTTGAAGAAGACAGTGAGACAGTAGAAAAGTTTCATTCCAATACAGCTCACTAATTTAACAATTGGAAAAGAGAAAACTGTGTGTGTGCTTGCGAGTGTGTGTGAGCAATGGTGGAGAGATGTTTCTCTTCTGATTTACCACTCACTGACCCAAAGCCCAACAAGCTCTTTGCTGATTGATGATAACACCAAACTAAATGAGGAGAGCTAAAGAGTGACATCACCACCAGTCTGGGCTTTTACATTCGTCTATCAACACACACACAAACACACACACAAACACACACACAGCTTACTGTGAAGTGTTATAACGTGTGTCAGTGTTCATTTAGAGGCCTGCACTTTTAGAGTCAAGGATGTGTGTATTCATGTGTATACATTGCGCATGTGTTTGTGTACGCATGTGCAGAGGTTCCCCTTGACTGCTGAGATTCAACATTTGATTTGCTAAAAGGAGCGTGACACTTCTATTAATCAATATTTGCTGACTGACTGGGCGTCTTTCTGGCTGATTGACTGGCTGTGTAACTTTTCTGACTGAAAGGCTTACTAACTGGCTGCTGTCTGGCAGTCTGGGTGACTGGTTGACTAAATCTCCAAGTAAAAATCAGTCATAACATGACCAAAAGAGAGAGAGCACAGCAGAGCAACACTAGAGGTGAAAGATTAGGAGGAGCTTTGCTTGTCGGATGCAAACTGATCAATAAGCAGTTGATTGTAGTGTTTCACAATCTAGAGCCGAACTTAGACTAAACCTTGTATCTCTATCTGTGGAGAAGGAGAGACAGAACCTATAAAAATGATGGGACGATTACTTGGTGGGGGATGAGGGGGAAAAGAAAAGAGGGAGGTGGGAGGCATGGGAGGGGATAGGGGTTGAGAGATGAGGTTGACTTGATAATGAAGAGGTTAAGGATACCATGGAGAGAGAGGGTGGGAGGTCAGGTCACAGAGAGGGAGAAAAGGAGGGAGAGTCAGACAGAGACAGAAGCAGAGAGAGAGAAAAGAGAGGTCACAGGAGAGGTTGGGGAGGTGGGGGATATTTAGCCATCAGGTCAGAACAGTGTTGTGTTAAAGGCTCTTTGGGAGTATCTACATTATACCGTGGTAACATATATGACCTTCCTGCTTTTTAGTCTTCTCTATCCTCAGCCTTGTGTGTTTTCTTTTAAACCTCCTCCTGAGTTCTCCATAATCCTTTATCCTATTCCTGTCGATTTCAATCACACACAGTGAGCAATATAATATAAATGAGTCTCCAAGAGGAATAACCATCTGTAAAGTCCCTTAAAATGAATGAAGAAATAAAGAAAGCTGTTTAAAATAGTGTTCAAGTATTTAAAAACATGCTTTCAGCATGTTTACCATCTCAATCCCATGAAAATAACAGAGAAGAAGCTAAATCTTCTTGGTGGCAGCAAATTTCAGCTTTTATAGAAATGATCACCTTCATTAACATGAGACTGAAGCCACCACTCATTCAGACCTAATGACACCTTATGCATCACCATGTAGAATTTCAATACCCATGCTAATCCTCAAATGCAGACAAGAAGTAAGAGAAAGAAACAGATGGGAGAAATGATGAAGAGACAGACCAATAAATTACTGAAAGAGACAGAAAGATAAAGAGAAGCACCACCATCACCCAAACCCCTTCTCCCATATTCCCATATTTCCATAAAGGCCGATTAAATGAACAGACCGACAGCAACCCCCCCTCTACCTCCCTTCCTTCATTTTTACAGCTCAATCATACTGCCGAGACATAGACCGCTTATCCTGAGTGTCAAAATTGAAAGGGAACGAAAGGAAGGGAGTGAGAAAGACTGTAAGAAAAGAAAGAGCAAGTAAGAAGAGATAGGGAAGCAAGAGAATAGTGGAGTGGAAGCGGGGGGCGGCCCAAGAGCAATTTCTCTCTTGAATAAAGAAAGAATGGGGGAGGGAGGGGTGTAAAAAACACTAATGGCAAGGCCCCTGGTTCTGGTAAAATAGACTGTGTTATAGGTTCTGGCTCTCGGCCGTTGATTCATTCATTTGTTCTTTCCTTGCTCTTTCGTCAAGTCAAGTGCTCGCCTGTCTGTCTTTCCCTTTTGTGTCCACAAGTCTAGATAAGAGCTGCTGGCATGACTGCCTGCTAGTCATTTAGTTATTATGGGGATGGGGAGAGAGAGAGAGAGAGAGAGAGAGAGAGAGAGAGAGAGAGAGAGAGAGAGAGAGTGAGGGAGTAAGAGAACAGAAAAGAGGATGAAAAGGCTAATTCTACAGACAGATAAATGGCTCATTTTGAATGGCCTTTCTTTCTTTTAATTCACTCTCTCATTCGCTCCTGTTTAAATATTTGCTGTTCTCCTCCTCTCACCTGACCGCTTCTCGTTCCTCCTTCAACACACATACACACTTGACTATGACATGCAGCCTAATATGCCACTAGAGTTGTCTTTTTGAGAGCTATTTAAATGAGATCTTCTCTTCACTAATCCATATTATTGGACGTCAAACCTTTTTTACTGCCCCTGAATAGCTCACACAATATTTCCATATATCCAAAGTGTGATGATATGCTCATAGACTTTATAGTCTATTTATCAGTATGTTTGTATGTGCTGGGCCCCTTGTTTATGTGCTGTCCACAATTTGAATCAGCAAAAAGGCTTCTTTTTCCTGTGTATGTTTCTGTGCTTGTGTGCATTTGATTTCTCTCTTTGATACACACATTCGTGTGCTGTGCGTACGTGTATCCCATTCCTGGTGGGAAACTGGAGACACACACTGTGTCTGAAACCTCATTTACCTCTCCTAATGACATATCAAATGTTTGCATATAGGCCATATCAGTATGGAAATGAGTGTGCAAAAACACATACACACAGCTTTAGAATAAAAGAACCAATCAAAGAGATATGTATGTGTGTGTGTTGTCACAAGTCTCTACGGTTGGGGGAGTCTGTGTGTCAAACATGACGAGCAACCCACGCACACATACACACACACAGTCGCACATGTACCCTAGCCTTGTTATCCGGGGGCCTGTCTTGCAGGCAGCCTCTCTAACGCTGAGTGATGTTTAAATTAGTTTACAATTTAGCCTCCTCGCTATCCGCAGACGGCTCTTAACTTAGTGTGTGTATGCAATACGTTTGTGTGTGTGTGTTTGTGCGTGTGTGAGCGTAACAAATTGTTGCCAGTACGGCAGACATCTAATGACTTCAAATTAGCTGCCTGGCGCTCGCCTTGACACGTTGTTACCACTGTTAGCAGCCTGTGTGTGCGTGTGTGTGCGTGTGTGTATGCAGTACTGCGCAGCCATATCATGAAGCATAAATTGGCTTCATCTCTTCTCTCTCGACCACTTTTTTCTCTTTGTTTCTCTGTCTCTCTCCATCAATTTGATTAAAAAAATTACTGTACCATGGCGAGCAAAGACGTGTCTTTGTGTGTGTGCTCACATGAGTCAGTCTTACACACTTACACACACACACACGTACTTGACATGATGTGAAACAAGACGGCTACCAAAGGTTAACAGGTCTGTTCTATTCAGGACTAAAGTCATTGTAGACTCTTTATTGTTTCCCTTTCTTGTGTGTATGTGTGTGCGTGTGTGTGTCTGTGTGTGTTTGTGTAAGAGTCTGATAAAGAATGTTGAGGAGGCGTACTTCTTTCTGACAATCCCTTCCACCATGAGTGAACAGTAGATCACCTTCTGTGTGTGTACCTGTATATTTGTGTGCGTGTGTGTGATTGTGTGTGTGTGTGTGTGTGTGTGAGAGAGAGTATTAGATCAGTGTTCAGTGTTGTAAACAATGAGGATTTCATAAAGTGTTCACACCAAACGCATCGCACACACAGTCACTCACACACACGCACGCACACTTGGAAGATGAAGAGTTCTATCTTTCTCTGTGAGCAGTGGATTGCCTTTCTCGTTCATCTAATCACGCCATCTTCTCTCCTCCGCCAAGCAATCGTTGCGCTTCGCTCCCTCTGCACAGACAGCTGCAAACACAAACACACACACGCTCACACACACGCTCAAACACACATACATGCACACACTCAGCCCAGCACATAACCCGGCTACTCAGTACTTTCACTTATAAAAGTAGTAAGAAAAGGGAGAGAGGTCCAATGCAAAACAATACATTAAATATACAATATGTGTATGTTAGTGTGTATTTTTGTCTTGTCAGTGAATTATCTATGTGTTTGTATATTGTATGCAGTCGAGGCGCCTCCCAGGAGTATGGAGAGAGAAACAGAGAGAGTAGGAGAGAGAGATAAAAGGATTAAAAGAGTTAAATGCAGGACAGGGAGATTTGAGGAAATAAGATAGTATTGGTCTAAGGCTATTTGTTGTTTTGAAACAGAAAAATAAATATTCAAAGAGCTATATTTGGTATATGGATCAATATATATGTCTGCATACTGTTCATATAGCAGCACTTGGATCAATACACTAACAAGAAGCTGTGTATATTCTCATCTCTCTTCATTTTTTTCTCTTTCTATCTGTTATTTTCACATGTATTGATAAACTATAAAATATATTATTTGGAAACCCTGTTCTCCATTGGCTTTATTGTTATAGATCTACATAGCATGACTGAGTGGTATTTATGCTTCTAATCTGGTGTTTACCCCTATACTCTTACAACCCCCTCCTCTGTTTGAGCAGCGGCAGCAGGGGGTAATTCTATTCTGTTCTATTCTATTCTGTAACCATATTTCTAGTCGACAATGGGACTAATCTTTGAGCTAATCTGTGTTAATCTGAGACACTGTGCTTCCTTCCTCACTGCTGTCACAGTAGGCTTTCTCACTAAGACCAAAACCAGATTATAGCTTTCATCTCTTCTTCTCACGCCTGGTCTTTCTCTTCTTCTGGCATTTATCATTATCAATCATGCTCATTTCCCCTCTTTTGTTTTCTTATTTACTAATTTCCTCCATTTTTAGGCTCATTTGTGGATCTTGTAGTATTTAAATTGTCTCCTCATTATCCAGATCCAATTTTGAACAGACTGAGAGAGAAGAGTTTGTTTAAGTAGATTAGATTGTATACTACAGTTCTAGTGATGAGCCTGCTGCAGCTACACTGATGGGCTACAAGCTATATTGATTTAAATGAAACTATATTCACTGCTTCATCAGAATGAGAAATTTTCAATGCATGTTATTAAGTTTAATTTACCTTCTTGTTTTTCTGTTTAATTCTCATTACTGCAATCAATTCACTTCAAAAAATGTTCTGTCTCCAAATACACATCGTCTTGAATGCAACAACAGGAAAATCTATTGAAAAACACTAAAAAGGAAACAAATTGTTCTGCTTTATGTTATACAAAGTTCAAACAGCCATAGGTAATGAGTTTTATCCATATTATTGTTGCTCTATTTTTGTATGACATGTTTGTGACTGCAACTTTTAATACCAGTACATGCAGTAGTTTGACAGTAGAGAGAAACTGTGGTTTGAAAGGGCTTCATCAAATATTGTAAATGATACAGTGACTGAAAGCACACACACACTCTCTCACAGACATGTAAGACCTAAGGGAATTGGACTGTTTGGTTTAAAGGGTACAAACTTCTGTGCCTGTATGGGGTGTGTGTGGGTGTGTATGTATGTGTATGTGTATGTGTGGAGGGGTAATGCCAATGTGCTTGCAGAGCATTTGGGTGGTCAGGTGGAGGAGGTCAACAGTTCAAACTGTCTGAGAGCAAGGATTGGGGTTAAAGGTCACAACTTAGCACCATGTGTACTTGTATGAATGTAAATCTGTTTGACTGCATCTGGAGCAGCTGATCCTTACTCTGTACTTTCTCTGCCAATTCACACAGCATGTGTAGATGTGTCCATCCTGGGTATGTGTGTGGGCATGTGCATGTATCCTGGAATTGAAAAAAATGCATATATATACATATGTGTGCGTGTTTGTGTTAAGACATAGAGTCATCTTACACTCAGAGTGAAAAATCAGGTCTCAGTAGATTTTCTTTTTTTCTACCTGGGATATGTTTGGCCCAGCCGATGTTCACCACCAGCTCTCTGTCTGCCAGGTCGCACAGCGTAGTCAAGGCCTTGATGTCGCTGTCTGGTACCGTTGGGTCAGGCATGGCGTAAATCTTCTCTGGCTCGGCCACCAGCAGGTGAGAGACGATTTTGTTATCTGCAAGGCAGCCAAAGGCAACTGACATGACCACCAGACAAGGAGAAAGACACAGAGACAGAGAGATGGTGAATTTTTGTCGTATTAGGCTTCAAGCTGTTCCACACCAATCCGGTGCAAAAATGTGAAAGGTCATATGCAAAGTCCCTTTTAAATAAACAAATATATCAAACAACATACTTTCACAACAAAATAATTTTTTGCAAGTTTTAATGTAATAAAATTTTATATGTCTTATATGTCTTATGTATTTTATATCTCAAGCTTCATTTCCTGTGGAATTCTGCTATAACCAAGCAGGATAATTAATTTGATTTGAAACATTTTCAGTGTAGGAGATGCTTTAAGGTGTGATTAACAGCATCACTGTTTGTGGCTCAAGTTGCCCAAAATGTTGTCTTTTGCATCACAACCTTAAGGAGCTTTGCTGATACATACAGAAGGATAAGATAATACTGAAAGCCAAACAGCTCAGCTGGTAATGGTGACATGTGGTGATGAGATCTCTATGGCCCATTAGTAACAGACTGATACCCTGCTTCCAAATTAATCCACTGACTAATCAAGCATGGGAATAATAACAGAGGATAAAGGAGCAAGAGAGGAGTGAGGGACAGAGTGAAAGAGAGAGAAAGAGAGAGAGAGAGGGAGAGAGAGAGAGAGAGAGAGAGAGACAGAGAGAGAGACAGAGAGACAGAGAGAGAAACAGAGGCAGAGGAGTAAAGAAAAAAATAGGAGAAGACAGACAGGTAGAGATAGAGCCATGGACAGATTGTAAAAGACAGACAGGCAGAATTGAGAGAGCGACAGCTAGATAGAGATAAACAGAAAGAGGGAGTGAAACAGAGTTACGGGGGATGAGTTGTGTATTGATCAAACACTCTCCACCTTCAATTCTGTTACACATATTGAACATATATATATATATATATATATGTGTGTGTGTGTGTGTGTGTGTGTATGTTCAATGTGTTTGTTTGTGTGTGTTACATATATGTTTTATATATATATTCTTTCCATCCTCTTCTCTCTAGCTCCGCCTCTAGGGTCGATCTGTGGGTAAATCTTATTTAATGTTTCCCTAATTAGAATCAATGGAAGCCCATTTCCAAACCCTGGGCTATTGTTCTGTTCTCACACAATCAATGGGGAAGCTGAGGCTGGGGATTGGGCTACAGATAGATAGGCTGTGTGCGTGCATCTGAGAGAGAGACAGAGGGACAGAAAGATTTTTTGTGTGTATCGACTGTGTGTGAAAGGAAAGGAACAAGAGAGACCTAGACAGTCTATACCAAACCCATTTTTATTTTTTTATTTTGTTTTTTCAATTGAAGACTTTTTTCAAAGTCCAGACAGGTTCATATTAATTTTTATATTAATATGAACCAGGGAGATAAAATATAAATATTGAAAGTACTAAAGATTTAAATATAATAATAATAATGTTAATAAAACTTAACCAGTTTAAGGGAAATTTGTCTATAGCCCAGCAGTTAGCTAGATCACACACACACACACACGCACACACACACGCGCACACACGCGCACACACGCGCACACACACACACACACACACACACTCTGTGTATCCAAATACATGCTTTAGAAACCCACACACATTGTGTACACACATTCATATTATCCCATCATTTCAATGATTAGTAGTGCAGAAGTCCTGGTAAGCTGTCGTGCAGCCATTCAGCATATTGGCCTGAAGCAGAATATGCTCCAGCTTTAAGCAAAATGGGCTTTAGGGACCAGGCTGCTAAACACTGCTCAATCTGCACTCTGTTAGTGTGCATGTGTGCGTGTGTTATGTGTGTGAGCAGACGGTTAGCTAAAGAGCTAACTCTAGTTTGATGTGGTTGCCAGATTGGATTTAATCCGGATTAGGGTTCTGGCTGGCCCTCCTCCCTTCCTCTCTTTCCCTCCCTCCCGTCTTTCTGTCTCTCTGAGAAACCTTCTCATTTAGGTTCACTCTCTCTCTCTTTCTCCACCTGACTCTCTGTCACTCTCACACTCTCTCTCCCTTGTTAATTTTTCAATCATCAGGCTTTGGCAATGGTTTCATTCTTTAAAAAATGCAGCCAATCCAGCCAGAGCTAAATGAATACCTTTATAGTGAAATATTACACGTATAAAATGTTATGACCCCACACTGCTAGCAGTAGAGACAGGGAGATAAACTTGGTCCCAAACAGATGGGCTTCTCAAACTGTGTCTATTTATGTGGATGTGAGTGTGTTTGTGTGTCTGTGAGTGTGTTTAAATGTTTTTACTGTCCAACTGTCCCCATTAGGATAGACACTGATGGAGGGGCAGTTCATTGCACTTCTGGTCTCCTGCCCATTACATGAGCACCGCTTACATGTAGTGATGGAATATGCTACAATCTGAACATTTGCTTCTCTCAGTGTGTTTGTATTGCTGACTATGTGCATCCAATTTTGAGTCTAAATCAGTGCTGTGGTGACATTTTCTGGATGGAGGATATTTTTGCTTGTTCTTCAACTTCAAAGGACTGTTTAAAGAATAAGACTTGGTTTTAAGATTATGATTAAATTATCCTAAGGTCAGGGCAAGATTTGGAGTTGGGTAAATTAGTTCTGTTAGTTGAGGTTAGGCCAAGGAACTAGGAAATGAATTAAGTCAAAGAGGTTCCCAATATTAGAAAGACAATTGTGTGTGTGTGTCTTACATGGCTTCTTGGGAGGCAGAGCGAGCTGTGGGTTCAGGTATGGACTGTTGTCTGCATCTATCCGGCGTTTATACTTCTGTCTCCCACCTCGAACCCTGTCCAGGCGAACACCTGCAAGAAATGAGAAAAAGTGTATCAATACACTGTGTACCAATACACTGAGAGACTTTTTTGACCACTTAACAATAAGAGAAGACGAAACATTTGTTAATATTTTACAAGTATAAACAGAGGCAGTAAAAGGGAAAGAGGAAGGGATATGAAAAAGAAAAGCCCAAACAAATTCAAGTTTGTCTGGAATCCTTTAAGTTCATTTTCAGTTTTTGACCAAAATGCTTCTAGGGATAACTGGATAGACCCAAAACCAATCTTGAATCACGTGTTGGAGTAGTAAACGACACATACAAGCTGTGTAAATTAAACTGCTGACAACTGATCCAAGCAGCAAGATGCGCGACTTGAGAGTTTTTATACCTTTCCCGGTAAATACTCCTCTGTCAGCTGTTATATCAAACCTGCCCCATATCAGATAAAGGGTTGTGACTGACCCGACACATACCAGGACTGGTGGAAATCTGTGTGAATGGGAGGGGGGCCAGATCCATCTGCTAGAGTGAATAAACTATGAGCTCAGCAGATTTCTCTGGTTCTCAGGATGGGAAAAGGGTGGACTGGAGGAAGATTGTATATGAGGTCTGGTGGTGAAGTGCTTATACCTGTGCCGTGCATGCATGTGTTTATGTGTGTGTCTATTATGCACGCAGGCACTTTAAGGTAATTGTCAGGCTTGCTAAACTTGCCTGCCTTTTTTGCTCAACAAGAAGATTAATTTATAGAGACACCATATGAGTAAAAGGCCTCTCTTGCTCACGTTGTCTCTCTGGCTTTCTGACTTACTCCTTTCCTGCCTCTTGCCCAATCTCTGTCTCCCCGTTGCTCTCTCTGTCCCGTTAATTAATTGACACAAAGGAGTCCTAATTTAATTAGACCTATCTCTCAGGGGATTGGATGTTACCGTGGTTACCACTTAAAGATGGATAAGAAAGACAGAGGTGTCATGTGCCCTGAAGGAGGAGAGGAGAGGGGATGAAAAGAAAGGAGGACTCTGATTGGGCCTTCAAATGTTTCTAAACGAACGCCAACTACTTTTTGTTCATGATTTTATAATATTTTTTTAAAAAAGTGGCACAATTTTACTCAATTAAGCAGTAATAATTAGATTTTTTGTATGATAAAAGTAAGAATATTTAGTGCTATTCCACAGTATGTCAGTTATTGTTTAGGTTTTCTATTATTCATGGTATAAGCCTGCAAATTATAGCTTTTTTTAATCAGCTCATTTGATGTATTCAGGCCTACATATCTCAGCAAAAAAGCAAGCGGCACACAGAGAAAGAGTCACTCAAAAGCAACTAAAGCTCAGCAAAGATGAAGAACACACAACATCTGCAGAAACTTAATCAATAGACAAAAATAGGTTTAAAAGTTGTCCTAACATTTAACATACTAATTGAGTGATCTGAGAAGTAGAAGTGTAAAACAAACCAAATGTTATATAACAAACTGCATTTTTTGTGCTTAAGCTCTAAGCTTTCAACTGTTTTCAAGGCCCTCTTGTGCATTTCTGTGCATTTACAATTGTAAAGATTTGATTAAAATGTATAGACAGAGAGACAGAGGGGGGAGAAAAAAAGAGTGAGAGCAGAGAACAGATTTTCTAACACACAGAGATTTAAATCCTCTGAAAAATGTGCTGACCATGACCATTACAACACACCTAGGAGATTTAACAGAAAGACTTCCTATTCGCTGTAATGGAAAAAAAGATGTGCAGGGTGCATATTAGTAAATTTGTTAACATTTGTAAGTGCTTGTAAATGTGGTTTCATTTTTTTTAGTCTGTGTTTTGTACATGTGCACATGTTGATGTCAACTTTTATTCTGTTGTATTCAGTGATGTGAGTGTACACCGTTTTTCTATTAAAATTTGGTCATTTAGAAAGCTCTTACTGCAGACAGCAACCAACCAAGTTAAGTGAACATGAAATGCACCTTTGTGTGTGTGTGTGTGTGTGTGTGTGTATGTGTGTGTGCTTGAGGCAGGAGCATTTAGACAGAAGGGCTGACACTCCAGGTACAGTGGTGGTGGTGGGGGGCAGTGTCAGCGAACGGTCAAGAAACTTTAAACACCGGGGGGTACAAACACACTCACACAACAACTATCTGCTTTCTCTCTCACACACACACACATTCACACAATGGTTATGTTTCTCTGGCCCACCCCTATGTTGTGTTTGGGTAAGCCCCGACAAGCAGCTTGCTCAGTCACTACCTGGGTCAGCAGCTGGTCAGAAAAAGGAGGCAGAGGAAGCAGAAAAGAAGAAGAAGGAAGGGAAAGAGTGTTTGGATAAAAAGGATCAACAGAGACTAAATGAAAGATAAGTCACTGTAATATGCAAAACATGCATGACTCCAATAATTTTACGGGTGCTGTCATGGTCATCATGGTCACTTACAACCAACACTACACCCACAGCATTGTTGTTATGAGCTAATGCCCTCCAGGTTCACAGCATTTTGCCTTTGTGCCATACTGCAACTCACCTGAATTTATAAGAGAGGTGAAATACAATGAGATTTCCAGACACTGACAGCCTGCTTAGTGACAAAATCTTCTTTCTCTTAATTCCCCCCAAAAATGAATATAGTAAATCTACACGCACATTCCCTCATATTGCTTTTGACTGCTTGCACACTTTTCCCCTATCACACACACAAACTTTCACATGTAGACTAAATTTTTCTCTTTCTCGTTTCCTTACACCTAAAAGACCTAGTGCTGTGCTGAGCTCACTTTATAAAGAGCCCTCTCTACTACCTCATCTATTTTCCACCAAATTAACTCTCTCTCAGCACTGATTAATGATCAAATCTAAATGAATCAAATTAAAAATTGAAAATTATATTTCCAAAGCCCACAAAAAAGAGACAGGAGAAGGCTGTGGTGGGTAGTGGAGGGAAGGGTGGGGGGTTTAGAGTGCTCTACCTCCTCTTAACAAATGAGCCTTCAAATTATAAAGAATGGGTAAGAGAGGCGAGTAGGGAAGGAATGAGGAGTGGAGAGGGAAGGGGTCAGGGGAGAGGAAATGTAAAGATCAGAAAAAAATGGTGGAAAAAGAAAGGCTGGGGGAAGAAAGGAATAATTGAACAAGTAATGGGCAAGAAATGGAATAAAAAGGCCAGGAAAAAGGAATAAAATTTTGATAAAAATAGATAAAGAGCAATAATGGAAGTTTATGGTAAAGAGAGGTGTAAAAAAAACAGAGGCGAGAGGAATGGAGTATAGGTTGTGAAATAAGAGGAGATAGAGAGGAGAAAGTAATGGATGGGCTAATAAACAAGAGAAGAAAGGAGAATGAGAAAAAAATGAAATGAGATGAGGAAAGAAGGGATGAAGTGAAGACTCATGAAATTAGATAGGAGTAGAATAATGAGAGACAACGAAGGATCCTTAAAAGAGAAGAATGGAGAAGTCCACAGAGGTTATACGCCTTAATTACATGCTTTAATTATTATGTCAACTAATAGAACACCTCTACTCACTCGAGTAAATAGAGCTCGGTGTGTGTAAAATCTATTTTTGTAATCATTAATAACTGTTTTTCTTTAAATTTGTAAAGCACATACTTGTTGTTATTCACACTTGTATACATTTTGTAGCACTTTTATAATACACACACAAACACACAGGGTGACAGTGATGAAGGTGAATCATTCCTATCGTGGGAATATTGCTGCCTGTCAATAGCACAATCTGCACTGATCACATCAGCATAGATTTTACACTGCACTGGCGTCACTTTGTATCAGCGTATGTGTGTGTGTGCGTTTGAACAGTTGAGGGATTGCGAGTGAAATGCCTTTGACACCTAAGTGCCTTTGAAGAGGGAAGCGGCGAGCACGGGAAGAGGAAGGCAGAGGAGAGAGGAAAAGAGGAGAGAAAGACACAAAATGGATTGATATCAGATGGTCAATGATAAGATAAGAGAGTGAGAAAATGAAAGAGGGCAAGAACAGTGATAGCGAGGGACAGTAGAGAGAAGAGGAGCAGGAAGACAAATAAAATAATTGATTTCTGTTGATCACAGCAAAGTGAAAGAGCGATGACAAAGAAGCACAAGAGGAAGAGAGCATTTAAAGAGGCAGAGGCAAGGAAACAAAGAGGGAGAGGAAAAGAGAGAGTGGACTTTTATGGTAATTGAAGTTGTAACAGGGTTGAAGTCTCTCTACCACGTTAGACCAGGTTATCACCTTATGTTTCTGTGTGTGTGTGTGTGTGTGTGCAGTTGCGAGTGTGTGTGTGTTAAACTGCAGTGTTGATGTAATAACATAAAGGGCTTTCCTATGTGGGTTTAAGAACTGATGGGCGAGTAGATTGGGTTAGACAACAAACTCATTTAAATTGAATGTGTGAGTGTGTGTACCTCTGATTCTTCTGCATGCGAGGAAGAATCAGACCCAATAATACAAAAAACAAAAGCCTAAAACAAAACAAAACAAAAAAAAACAATACAAAAAATCCTACAAATTCATGTTAAGCTACACAAATACCAGAATATAGATTATTTTGTGTCGTAACTGATTGTTTCACATTAAAGGTTTTTATCCTCAGATCTAAGAAAACAGACACAAAAGAGCTTAAAGAAAAAAAAATGAAGAAAGCATGAGTGAGGGGTGGAGGGGAAGTTAAGAGGAAAGAGTGTGTAGTGTCATGCAGTGAAGTTTGTTTAGACCAGAACAGATCAGAACAGCACTGCCTGAGGCAGTGGGCAGGTGGCTGTCACTGGTGTGTGAATATGTGTGTGTGTCTCTGTAAGTGTGGGCATGTGTGTGAGACCATGTGAGGTCTCACACACCCATAAAAATGTAGCATTTTCCACATTAATGTTTTTTCAAGTCTGTTTTTATGAAATATGCTGGTATGTTTATACAGTCTTGGTACAGCCAACATTTCTCTAACACTTGAAGCTACATTTTGTTTTCTTATTTCTTTGCATTTATGCTTGTTCTCAATATTTTTCTGACAATAAGAAGTCTTCAATCACAATTTCTAAACTAGTTAGACAGCAATGCATCATATTCAGATTTGCTGTGATTGTAACAGTGGTTTCATTTTGCTTTAGTCCTCTTTTTTTAAAACACTTATTTTCCCAAACAGTCCCCCTGCCACATCTCGTTTCCTCTCAAGACAAACAGAAAAGAAAGCGAGCAGACCACTTAGCCAGATCTCTCACAGTATTTCCATTATCGCTCCTTTCTGGCTGGGATGCAACCAGATGCCACTCACACAGACAAACACTCACACACACTTGCCCAGGACAGACGCTACAGGGCCAGATTTAGCTACAAGTTTCCCATGGGGTAACACCAGACGCCACCAGTTGTCTGGCGCTCCCCTCCTCTGTTTCCCCATCCTCTCCTCTTGTCCCTCTAAAAATCAGTCACTCCTCTCTTCTTCCTCATTCATTCTTCTCTATTGAACCACAAACTTGTGTTTTGCTTGATATTTTTTGTCATTTTTTCTAACCACTGGCATCTTTTTAAGCAATGTGTTTTTGTGTGTTTTGTATGTGAACTTGTGTTGGCCAGTTGTCTTGTTTGTGGTGTCTATGACTGCGTATGTGTGAAGCAACGAGATTGGATAGCAGGAGTCGGGATTGTTGAGCTATGAAGAGAGTTATGACGCACACTACCAGCTGTATATACACACCAAACGCACTCACACAAGCACCAGCACTCACACAGACTGGGGCCTTCCACGCGATCTCACTCATTAGGTCTTAGAGGCCGTGGGGAGCACGGCCAAAGCTGGCATGAGCTGTTAGTGTGTGTGTGTGTGTGTGTGTGTTGTGTGTTGTGTGTGTGTGTGTGTGTGTGTGTGTGTGCGTGTGCTTGTGTGTGTGCATGTGTGCACGTGGGGCAGTGTGCCAAGGTTTATATTTGCAGTCTGTGGACTTGTCTCTCTAGTAGTCTACCATCTGAATCCAGCTGGCCGTTTACGGCAATATAGAGACGGAGGCTTCGGCTGTGGATTCAACACATTCTGTCTGTTAAACCATGATTCATCAGACGTGCCATCATCAAAGCTGTTATGTTGTAAGGGAGCAAATCTGTCAATATAACCATATGTACAATATACATGCGTACCGAATATTGCTGGCTCCCTGACTGTGTGCCTCTGCCAAAGCCTTTCATGTTCAAATGTCTGATCTGTGTTTTGTATTCTGTTCATGACAATTCTATGCATTACTGCTGAATTTAAATGTATTATGTCTGTCTCGCCTTGGCAGGTGTGTATAAAGAGAAATAACTTTGACAGCCACAGCGTTATTACCATTCCTCATTTACAGTTTTTTTTTTGAGGGGGGGTTCAATAGATAAAATAAAACTCAAATGTATTTTCTGGGGTAAGTATGTTTCACAATCTGTTTTATTATTTTTTTCTTTAGTTTTATTTATTATTTTCCTTTGCCTGCAATAAAACTTGTGTACTCTCTCACCCCCCCCCCCATCTCTAGGCAGATTTAAGCCCCGCCCCTGTGACCTTTTGGTCTTCAGCTGACGCATCATTATGACCTCATTAAAAATGGACAGACAGCCATTGCCAGAGGGGAAGTTCTCATAATACAGTCAGGCCTTTTAATTGCCTCGCTCCAGAAATTAGCTGCTACATATTGGTGGGTGGGTGCCCCATGTTCGCTCATTCCTCCAGTCCTCCAGTTTAACCCCTCCCATCCCTCTTTTCTCTTCTAGGTGAGATGCATTCAACTGACAGGGCTGTGTGTATTCACATGATCAGGTGTCTGTTTAAGAGAACGTATAAAGAAAAGGCTCCACTCTGACTTGGGTTTACTGCCCCTTTGGCCTCTTGTCCTCCTTTCTCTTTCCATCGCACACGCATACACACACACACAAACATATACACACTTACTTGCTGCCTTACTTGCTCTTCATCTCACCCTCTCTGTCTCCCGGGGCGACAAAGCTAATTTGAGGCAGATCTTGCCCTAAGGGGTAAATTACAGCATCTACACACACAGACACACACGCACTCACAAAGATACACACAAGCACATTGCACTCTACATTCTCCAACCCACTTCCACTCCACCTGTAACACTTTATCTTCACCTTTCTCCCGTGAACTAGCCCCTGACAACCACAGTTAGCTCTGATGCTAACTAATCTAGCCACTTCATACGATTATCTCCTATGCAATTCTGCTGCAACAATGATTCCAACCAGAAGAGAGGCACACAACACAGCTGGCAAAATGGGCTATGTACTATTGATAGTAATAACAAATTACTAGTAGAATAATAAATTGTACAGTGCTTATAAATATGTATGCTCTTATCTGTTTGACTTAAAAAATCTTCAATTCACTGTTCCAAAAACACTTTTAAGGATGAAATAAAACACATAAGATTTCCAAATTGTTAAGCTAAATTATAACCAGACTGGATGTTTTTTTTTGATTGCTATTTGATTTGGTTTCAGTTCAACAGAGTCCTTTCTAGTGACAACATTGCATTATAATTGGTTTTAAAAATTCAAAAAGATAAAATTTAAAAAATAAAAATTCAAAGGGATGTTTGAGGAGACATCTGGAATATCTGCAGCATGCACTAGTACTACAAAACAAAAATACTTATAAATACATATCTGTAGCAGAATGGAGCAGGTATATTGGTAACATTTAGCTCCTTTTTATAGAGGATTCTTTTTGAAATGTTCTAGTTTGAAAACAATGAAAATAAGAATATATAAAAGAAAATAGATGTATCAATTTCCCAAATTACCCTTATTCATATGTAGAGCTGGAGCCCCTCTATTAAATTCACACTCAGCACAACAAATGGGGTGGCTGTGGTCTGTCATGTTGATGTATATATATGTAGGTCTAGGTGTGTGTGCGTGTCTGTATGTGTGTGGAGCAGGAAAGCTGCCACCACAAAAAGCAGCTGTGGCTCTGCTCTTTTACTGGCTTAGCGGCCAGACCACAGTCCTTAAGAGTTAAATCAATAACATGTCTACTGATCTAGTTAACTAACTGCTAAACAAAACACATGTAAAAATGTTTTTAAAAGTAAGCTGTGAAAAAGGAAATGATCACCAAAAAATGTTCTCTTGTACATGACAGCTTTGTCTGGAGTTTATCGACAAGGGCGATGTGGTTTTCTGAGTCCGACAGGCTTTTGCAGTCTGAGCTGTGTGAACTGCGAGGCTCTTGGACCTGCCAATGATACATGCACTTACACATGTGTGTGTTAGTGGCCACACACACATACATGAGACAAAACAGGAAGATGAGACATAGATTCTGCCTATGTCAGATCAACAGGGACAACAAACGCTACGACAGCAGCTTGGGGTGTGAGTGTGTTTCTGGGTGTATGTGTGTGTGTTTCTGCAAAAAAAGAGGAAGACAGAGAGAAACAGAAGAGCAAGCTTTAACACTGATGCATAACTGAGGATGTTGGAGACAGTGATAGGTAGAAATTTTAAGTGACTGAAGCTTCAGAGTTTTCTTTATTTGTTTTCCTCCTCACAACATGGACGAGCTTCAAGTTTAGCAATACTTTGCATGAGTGTGATGGTGCCACATGATGGAGAAAACAAGTGGAGAGCAGAATGGATGGATGAAAGGCATAAGAGAAGCTACAGAAACAGTGCAATAATACTGAGTGGGAGAATTGGTGAGAAAGATGAAGACAGGAATGGATGGAGGGAGGGCTGGCAGGCGTCGGCACAGGCATGCTCCCTGACCACTGTAAGGAAGGGGGCGTAGGCCAGGTCTCCCATCAATTACAACCTTGACCCTCCTCTCTTCTCCTTTCTCTCTCACACACTTTCTGCTTCATTCAACCAACCTCCCCCTGCTTCTCATCCTCCCCTGGTCCCTCTCCTCTGCTCCTATAAATCAATCTCTTCTCCCCTCTTTCTTCCCGCCCTCCCCTCAGCTTTCTCCCACCTTCCAGCTCCCACTATGCCTCTCCCTCTCTACCGGCCCTCCTCCTTATCCATTGCCACTCCTCTCCCTCCTTTCATCGTTGGAAGTGCAGTGGGAGTAGAAAGGTCAAAGGTGGACAGACAAGAGGGAGAGAAAGAGGTAAATGCAGTGAGGGAGTGTGAAAATGAGAGAGTGAGTGTATTTAATCAAAGTAGCGTGGGGGTTGATATTATCTCTTGTTTTTGTTTTTTTTAACCTTTTGTCACCATTGAACAACCGCTCACAGCGAGTGTTGCAATTATCCTGTAATTTCTATGTTTATCTCAATGAGTTAAAGTGAAACAAGAATGTAGCCAGTGTCAAGAAGGGGGCCTTGTGGGTAAACATGCCTCTAGAAACTACTGTATGTAACCTGCATTTATGGAATTGAAAGGGAACATACATCATACATCACCATAGGTGATGATAACACAGACGGAAAAGAGTCAGAAAAAAGAGAGAAACTGTAAACACAAGAGGATTAAAAGAAGACTGAAATAGGCAAGAATGATATGGAAATGAGAAGACATCAAGAAGGATGATGCAAATAGAAATAGATTACAATATACTGCATATAAAAGAAGCATTAACAATTTCTTAGAGGCATTACATGTAGCATTTTTCAACATCACGTAAACATTGTTGACATAGGTTCATCTTGTATCTATATCTTGTATCTTATCTGTATAACTGCAGCCATTTTTAATGTTTAGTGCTATAAAACAGCATCTCTGTGAGTTTGAAGTCAATCTGGAGGACCACTTGCAAAGCTTGATGCTGTGCCACAGGATGCAAAATGCTGTACTGAGGCTGACGGAAGTTGCTAGCCTAATAAACAGACCTATTCAGTAGGCTTTAAAATGCTACATGTAGCAGAAAGATAGAAAGATAAAGAAGAGACCTTTTCCCTTACCCTCCCTCAGCATGCCCACAGTCAGACACTTCATGAAGCGGCAGGCCTGGCACGACTTGCGTCTCCTCTTGGTGATCTCACACTCGTTGGTGGCTGGACAGCTGTACTCAATGTTGCCTGTATGAAGACATGTTGGAGGAAAACAGAAGGGAGGGTTTCATTTTAGACAGACAAATGGATTGACAGGCAGGCAGACAACATGTTAGACACCACTACACCTGCTCAAGAAGAGAACAAAAAACACGAGTACAGTACATGTTATTAGACAGAAAGAGATAAAGTTGTAGTTGTAGACAAACAGAAATACATGTGTACAATAAAATAGGACTTTATGAAGAGTAACTCAGTTACCTTGGCCTTGAGCTTTGACTTCAAGATCATCTTTTGTTGAAATAGTGGCCATATACAGTACAAAGCAACTGCAACCTCAGAAAACCAGCAATAGAGAAACTGGCATATAAAATAATTTTTGTTTTTGTGCATGCATGTGTGTGTGTTTACATGGGCAAGTGTTAGGACTAGAGCATTTAAGGTTGCGTGACTCGTTGCAGTTCACTGACAGTAACTCTGGTGCTGAACTGAGGCTAAGATTATTAGCCCATGTAAGGCTATTAAGTTCACAAACTTTGCCAACAATAACAAAAACAACTGGACTGTGTTCAAGACTAAAACCGCTTTTCCTTCCTAGTTGAGTTTCTCTATCACAACAGTGCTCTCAGTATTTGGCGACACTGTTCTAATTTCCCTCTTTTTTACAACATTGATCCATCTCTTTTTAGAATTTTCTATTTATATTGTTTTATGTCTGTGTCTTTGCTATTTCTTAACATGCTGCATTTTACTGTATATCTTAAAGAGATCCTTTTATAACCATCTACCGTGTCTCTGATTTTCCTTTTCCTGTCTCATTCTGTTGCCTTGTTTCCTCATTTTTAGTTTGGGTCTCCCCAAGTCCTGTTCATTTCCTCCAATTAGTAATTTGCTTTCAGTCAGTTCTGAAGCAAAACACAGTTATGGATTTGTTAGGAATTGTTCAAACAGGTTTATGTGGACAGGATGGTTTTCTTTATCTATAACCTGAACTGTGTTGAGATTTGAACCAGAAAACCTTTTGTTCTCTCCCTCCTGTGCCCACCTGACAACTACAGTACCCCAGCAAGCCAATGCATCTCCCACTGAAACAGAGTAAACAGTGATTACTATTGACTGCTGCTGTGGAGAGGATGTTTTCTCATTACTGGGCTGATTAAGGGGGCTAGTTAGCTTGGGAAAGGCTAAATGCACGAGCACTTCTTAATGGGTAACAAGATGCTCATTAATCGGTCTTGTTAGTTAAAGTAAAAGCTAAACATGCTAAATGCTGGGAAAATCCGTACAGTTTAATGGATATTACTAATGGGAGTGGTTAGCTTAGACCCAACCTTTACATGCTGATGATGTGGAGTAGCAGATTAATTCAGCAATTAGAAGGGACACTTTGCTAGCACTACGGCTGAATGTGTTAATGACACAGAGTCTGTGTGGGTTAATGGGTGGTCAGTAAAAGGCCTTGTTAGTGCAGGGCTAAACAGGCAAGCGTTGCTAAATGGATAACTGCAGTAAAGTGCCACTTATAGGGCTGGTAGCACGGAGGCTAAATGTGTTGAACCCTTACTGAGACAAAAACACATGCTAATGGCTACACATGCTGAGCTCTACTGAGGAGTTAAGCATCAACAGGCAACAATAATATTGCATATAATTTGTGGATTACGATGACACTAATGACAGAAATAATGTTTGTGAAACTGAAATGTAAAATAGTTCAATTAAAACTTGTTTACCTCAAGTGGAGGTGCAGTTTAATGTAATATTAGCTTATTTAAAGACTACATGAAATTCCAGACTGCACAGGAAAGGAGTAGTTACTGTAGGCTTACATGTATAAAGGTGTGATAGGACTATATAAGGACTATGTTCAGACAGAGATATCGAGAGTGAAGCTATAGAGTAGGAATTGGAAAAAATAGGTTTATATCAGAATGGTTCTCTGTGAATGTATGTGAGTGTGTCTGCCTTTATTTCTATCTTTATATGTCTTATTGTGCACTGGGACAGGCTTAGACTGTAGAGGTCCTGGATGGCTCCTATGTATAACGTGTGAGTTTGTATGTATGTGTGTATTGGTGTGAGTGAGGGGGATATATGAGGGCCTCAAATCCCCTGCAATCTCCTCTGAGATGTGTGTGTGTATGACCACTGGCTGCATGACAATTGATCATCATTGTGCAGAAGTAATATGAATGTGTCTGTTTTTACCTGCCGTAGTCTTTTAAATGTCTTTGTTTTTTTTCTCCTTATATGACAACTCTAGCTTTGTCTTGACATTTGCTGTCTTTGCTTGCTACCTTTTCTTTTTCCTAGAAAGTTTGAAATGAAGAACAGCAGAAAGTGTGAAGGTAGAGGCCAATGGAGGTGACTAAGGGACAGATTTAAATCCATTACTCTGCAGTTACATGGCAAACTGTCAGCCTAGTTCTTCACCAAGACAACCCTCAACTTTCTACATCAAATTAACTTGCAAGTACTTGTTTTTATGTTTAAAATTAAGGGCATTATTTTATTTATATTATTTTTCTTGAGGCAGTATAACCAGAAGTATCACACAGACATCATCGTCCCATCGTCTTTTGCTCTACAGCACCATCATCTTTCTCATCTTCCTCTTTCCAACTCTTGTTTTCCTTTCTTCATTCCTCTTACTCTCTTCCTCTTCCCATTTCATTGCCTTATCCCTCCCTCTCCCACACTTTGCCCTCCCACTCACTCCCCTTTATCCCTCTCTCTCAATAAGCGAGTGATAGATGCAGGTTGTCAGGTGTCGCTGGACTGACGCCACAGAAACAGCAGCTGCCAGAGCCACTTCCTCCATGCTGTGACACACACATGCATGCACACACACACACACACACACACACACACGCACACACGCACACACACACACACACACGCACACACACACATACACACACAGCCACTAATTCCCTCCTACATCCATGTGCCCAATCCAACCCCCCTCTTCTCCCTTCTTTCTCTCATTTCTTGTTTCAACTCTTTTTTTATCCAAACCTGTGCCTACACTTCCTCTCCTCTTCTCTTTGCTCTTCTCCTCTCCCACCCCATGCTCTCCTCCCCGTCCAGCTGGAGGGTTTTTTTGGTGATTACCTGCGGTTTTATTGGCTAATGGGTTGAAACATACCAATATGTCTGCTGCTGCCCATCTGAGGCTGGCCCTGCTTTCCAGCCAAGATACACACACTGACACAAAACTGTGCATAAACACAGGCCTGTGCGCACAGACCTACACATTAACCTGCGCTCATTTACATGGATGCACACAAGTCCACACACAGACGCACAGGGCAACGCACACATCCACAATATCGGTGGATGGGTTTGGCTTGTGTGGTAGCCAAAGATAATGTCATGACTCATTTGTTCAAGTGGATCCAAGACTGCTCAGTCTGCATCCAAACAAACATTAACCGTGGCACTTCAGCAGAAATATTGATATAAAATCTGTTGTTTGTTTGTTATTTGGACAGATTTTGAAATTAATTCTAGTTGTGTCCATTCATGTTTGGAAAATTGCTGGTGTAGGTTTTTCTTGTTTTACTTTAACAAATTCTCAATAAACATTCAGGAAATTCCTCGTTCAATTCGACCAAGAACGCAAAACAGTGGCTGCAATTGCTGTCCTCTCTGTGGTCCCAGTTTCAACAGGCATATGTTTGTGACAGTCCTGTAACTATTTTTACCAAAGTCTTGACCAATAACCTGCAACTTTGGCCTTCCTGATTTGCAACATGTCAACGACAGGAGATGGAAGGATTACAAATAGAGTGAAAATTAGAGCATGACAAAGAGGGAGACAGAGCATTACTTTAAATCTATTCAAGGTCATTCTCCAAAGAGGCTCTGTCAACATCGCATCATTTCTATATGTTTGCAGGGCTCTTGTATTTAATCTGTGACTGTGCCCTCACCTTTGTAACCTTTAACAAGCCCTTAGATTGAAATGAAACATGTTGAATTGTCAACTATTAGACACTACAGCCATGAAAGATGAATCAAGGGTTAAATCCATACATAGAGTGATTACAAAGTCATTTGTATGACTGCTTGTGCATGTGTGTTGGTGTCCATATGTGAATGTGCTCCCCTGAGTTTGCGTACGTGTGAGTCTCTGTCTTTATCTGTGTGGGTGTGTGTGTATGTGTGCACTTCAATCTCTTTGTTAGGATTGCACCGTGTCCTGATCTCATCCCATAATAAACACATACAGGTCATCTCTAGGTAGTGGTGATCATCAAGTAGACTTCAACCCCTCCCCGTCTCTCTCTCTCTCCCTCCCTCTCTTTCTCTCTCTCTCTCTCTCTCTCTCTAGGGCTTTACTGGGAAAGCTGCTTATCGGTGGCAAAAGAAAGCAGCGACAGATAGGTGGATGGATGGAAAGGCAGATAGATGAATCCTGTCTGATATGACTGGCTGACTGACTGACTCAATGGATCGATGATGGCTGGATGGCTGGCTGACTGGTAGCTTGGTTATTGCTGTGGCATACTGACTGACAAGAAGGCTGCCTTGTAGACTGAGGCCTTTCAGTTATTTGAAGTCTTAAACAAATCATTAGAGATTATTCCTCCTACACCAAGTTTTCAAAGATTTGTCACTTGCTGACAAACAAGGGCAAAGCATCACAGTGGTCCCATTAAAAATTTGGGGAGTTTTTCTTCTTATGCCTAAAAGTGCTTCACAGATGTTGGGTTATCAAAGGTGATATAGCACAATTGTAAGAATGAATGAACCTGGGTATGAGATTCACTGACAGAGAGGCAGACGGATTAACACACTGTTGGTTTTGGTCCTTTCATGAGAATTGTTTACATCCACAACAGTACCAAATATCTGCTTCTTTGGCCTTCAGCGCTGCCTCATTATAGAGGTAAACAGTCTAGTATATGATGAATCTGCTTCAGGTTTGCTTACTATGAAAAGCAATGTGAAAACCATTCTAAAAACCCAATGAATTCATTAATCAAGTTGGGGACTTTTTGCTACTTCTGTGTAAAAACTGATCTACAATCAGTTTGGCTGAGTTATTGTTGAACTAGGTGGAAGGGTGATGTACTGGTTTGCTTTATGGTGAACCTTAACCTTTGTCTATAAGACTGACCTGTGCTTTGCTTACAAGGGTAAATGAAAGACTTAATGGGGATCACGCCATGAGGTTGATCATGAAATGAATATCCACAAAAGTGGAGAGGATGGTCTAAATACCTGTGCACTTCCTGGACTACTTCTAGCACTAACAAGAGACAAGCGAAGGATTACTGAGCCTAATTCCTGGTACTCTTCTCATCATGTGGATTACTACTCTATCCCTTCTCTCCTCTACCCCCTAATGTGAACTCCTAACCCCTAGACATAACCTTTAACCTTCTTCTGACACTACGTTATCTCCTAGACAGCAAGCTTATAGCTAACACTCTTCCTGTGAAGTGTAAGCAGCCAGATCTGAGAATGCAAACACTACCTGGAAATTAATCTTAGCTGTTGTTGATGAAGAAAAGGTCAAGGTTGAAGGTGAAAGGGGGCTTTGAAGTTGGTGTGTATGTATGAATCTGATTTGGTTCACTGTGAGTGTGTGTTTGTGCATGCATGACAGAAAGAGAAATGGTGAAGGACGGAGGAAAAAATAGACTGTGGTGGGTGTCCTAGTGGCTCACTTAGCAGACAGAGGATACATGTACCATATGAAAATCTGGGTTCACATTTAGCCTGGGGCTTTTATAATATGTCCTGGATCAAGTGTAATGGCTCAGATATGTACATGTGTGACAGAGTGCACTCTATATTAGTCTGTGTATTTCATTGAAAATAAACTCAGTTTATGTTTAAGGCACTCTCTTTGCAATATTTCTCAAAAAGGTCATACCATTCTAAGGAGCCCATTTACTTCAATACAAAAAACACTTTAAATGTCTGATTAATGTCTGACTTCGAAGACCACCCTGTCATATGGTCTTTAGTTGTGATATGTTAGTGAACTTTCATGTATTGTCATTGCATCATAAATGCAAATATGCAAGAAATGAAATGAAAATAAGCAGAAACAAAACTCTCACAGTTTTCAAGGCCTGTCAGTCCATGTCAAATATTTAGCTTAATTTACTGTCTAAATTTTTCAAGAATTATAAATCTAAAACAAACATAATCTGAACTTTTAGTTGCACCTATTTTGAAAAAGAGAATGAGAGAGAGACAGAGCCTCTTGAGCAGGATGAAAGCAAAAAAGGAAAAGACCGTTAGAGACAAAATGAAAACAAACCTGTGAAGGCAAATCTAGTACAGCAAGAGACAGACATGCAGACGGACATACTGCACATAGAAACAATTATAGATGGAAAGTTAAAATGGAAGCCAACCTTGGATAGTGCGTTTGAAGAAGGCCTTGCAGGCCTCACAGGATGCCACTCCATAGTGGTACCCTGACGCAATGTCCCCGCACACCAGGCACAGCCTCTTGGGCATTGAATTCAACATGTACTCGCACTTAATCTGGGAATCTTCCCCAATAGTTGATGAACAGTCCTCATAACGCTTTGATCCGGGGCCACCAGCGGGACCAAGGGGCCCTGTGTTGGAGCCGTAAAGGCTCGGGGAGTCTAAGCCGTTGGGGTGACCGTTCATTGTGGACGAATAGGAGCCTGAGGCGTCACTGGAGCCACCAGGGGAGTGATGGTTTAGGCTGTCAGTCAGGGAGGCAGGACTAGACGGCTCAGTCTTTATATAAGAGGACGGACAGTTAGACTCAAGGTGGCGCTCCTTACTGGACATTCTGCAGAGAAGCCTGAGGGATTGAAACAAGCAAACAAAAAAACAAGTAGAAGAAGAACAGAGAGAAAGTATTACAAGAAAATGTCATGTGAAATGCAAGAAAGTGATTGATATTTCTAAAGAAAAAAGAAAAAATAAATGTTCAAAGAGGACATGCTGAGCTAAAGAAGAAAAATAAATACAGTTAAAGCAATCTTCGCTGAAAGAAATTCATTTTTTTGCGAGTTCAATTATAACAGTCATTTGTTCTGATGTAGTTGTATTTCCTCACTGTCACTCCCTATGATGGATTTAGATTTTGTGTCAAACACACATATATACACACTCACAATCATTCTTTATATTTGTTATTTTTTCTCAGAAAGAATGATGTGCAGAGGGAGAAAGAAGAGATGATGTAACAAAAGAGTGTAGAAGACTTAAATGCAAAAACTAACCAAACTACTATTTGGCGTAAAAATGAATTACCGAGAAGCATCTATTGTAGCACACAGTCACACAAACACATACACGTGCTCCGGGCCGACGGTCATCCGTCACTCTCCAGTCAATAGCAGCTTGTTCTACATGAGGGTAATCAGTAAGCAGCCTCTCTGCTGCTCAATCATCCCAAAGACAGCCTCACACATAAATGATGCTCTCACACACACACAAACACACAAACACACGCACACACACACACATACACAAACACGTGCACACACACACACACACACACACACACACACACACGCACACACACATACAGATTCATGCACAATCATATTCAAGCTTTCATTAACAGATACAAAAAGTTGCAGACCTGTGTTTTAAAAAAAACAAATCTGTAGTAATCCGTGTCAAAATACTACTGTTTTCCTCTTCTCACCTCTTATTTTTATTCTGCTGTCTCTCCCTTCCTCTACTCTGCCTCCTTTCCGTTCTCCCTTTCCTCCTCTCCCTGAGGAGCCTGACTGGTGTCTTGTTAATGGCAGTTGTAATTAACAGCTATCTTCTCTCTGTCCATATCTCTCCATCCCTCCTTTTGTCTACCTTACTATCTATCTGCCTGTCTCCCTATCACTTCCTATTCACTGCCATCTCTCTATCTCTTTCCACTCTCTCTTTCTGTTCCTCTTTGCATTACTAGTCTCTACTCCTTTAACCCTGCCCTCCTTCCTCCTCTCCCATTTCATTGTTAAAGGCAGAAAGCACAAAAGGGGTTTTTAATTAAGGCAGGATGCTGCTAAACGAGGGGCTTCTAAAGTCCAGTCGGCCTGTAAAAGATCCCTGTTCTACAGGGACCCATAAAACACAGACAGCGCCTTGACGGAGAGCTGGTCGGGAGAGGGAAAGGTGGGGGGAATGGATACAGACAGGAAAACAGGTAGGCAGACAGACGGCAAGTCAAAGCAAGAGACAGTGAGAATGAAAAAAGAGAGGAAGAGGTGCTGGCTGCAGTGACTGATGATAGCTAAATGACAGACAGTTTTTTCACTGAACTGTTCAGGTTTTAATGTGTGGCAGAGCTTTAATGTGTTCGATGAGCAGCAAGATGAGATTAAGCTATCCTCTCCCTGTGCCCAAAGCCACAGCTACTGTGAGGCAAAAATGCTCCTTTACCAGAAAATCGTTTTTTTAAGAATATATTTTTCCTTTCATAAAGTGACATGACATTTATAATGTAGAAATACTTTGCCCCCCACTTTTCATAATATAATTCATTCCCACCACCACTTCTTCCCTCCCCTCCTTGCAGGTCCCTCTAATTCAGTGACTCTATTAATCGTGGCTTTGTGGTATTCACCAATGTCTATAAATCCATTTATCTGATGCTGAGGTAGGACTTCAGTTTGCATTGAAGGGGGCGGTGAGAAACGTTCGGACACACATCCAGGGAGAAGGAAAAACAGGTAAAAGGGATGGAAAGAGTGTGGATGGAGGGATAAGGAGACATACATGGTGCTAGAGTAAGAATGGAAGAAATAAATGTAAATGTGGAAAAAAAGTGATGAGATGATGAAGAATTGCAGTGGCTTGTCTATGTTCTAGCGGAGGGAGAGAAAACAGCAGAGAGAGAAAAAGAGCAGACCCATTTAAGTAGATGATGTGATGGTGATGATTAAATCTCTCCTTTTTCACTCTTTATGCTCTTTTGTGCCCCCTCCCTTCAACCATCAATCCCTCTGAGTACCATTAAGTGAAAGAGTTTAAGTGCCAAAAGATCTCAAGCGCTTTTTTCCTTCTCTCTCTCAAATTCTCATCTATCTCTCTTTCCTTCTCCCTTTCCATTCCTCCTTTCCTCCATCTTTTTCTGCCTCTTCTTTTCTCTATCATCTCTTTTTCTCCAACTCACATCTCTTCTATGTGCTCTCTCTCTCTCACTCTGCTTATAAATGAAAAATAATGGCAGTCGAAGGGGGAGGAATAAAAAGAATAAAAAAGAAGACATGCTTGCAGAGGAGAGGAGAAGAGGAAAGAAGATTAAGAAATCACAGTCAGTGCGCTGTGCCGAGCGAGAGGTTGAATGCATTTATGTATGTATGTTATCAGTATAATTATGGTGCTATGTAACGACGGCTCAGTGCTGAAAGAGCAGTCTTATTGTGCCTGTCTGCTCTTCAGATGAATGTGGAGAGAAAGAGGGAAGGGGTTGGGTCTCATTTTTTGATCAATTCTTTATGTTTTTAGGTTTTAAAAGAGATTTATGTAAAGAGGGAAAAGCTTGAGTGTGTTTCGTCTTTTATTTGTATTTTCACAGAGGCTCAAAGATGTGAGCAGAATATTATGAGATGATTACAGTGAAATACAAAGAAGAGCAGTGATCAGATTTTAGTGTTAGCTGTTTTGCTTAATTCTGTTATAGAAAAGAGGTTTTGAATTGCATTTTATTCCCTTTGTCCTGTGTTGATGCACTTCAGTGGAAGAGAACCATATTGTAAGGTACAAGAGATTTTTTGCTTTTTTGAATTGCATGACGTGTAAAAATGAGAAGTTTTTCTTTCTCAAACTGTCATAAATCATCACACATTATAATTCATTTTTTGTGTGTATTATTTTACTAGATGTCTTGGGTGGGAATTGTTAGATGTTTGAGTAATCTTGAACATAAACTTATTTTATTACCAGTGTGTACCAACACATAAAAGCTTAGTTTTTGTTTCACAACACATAACATCAAAAAAAGAAAGAAATAGAACTTTAAAAAAGCTACATGGTTGATAATTTTATTTAAAATGACATTTTTCTGGAGTTAAAACAACTTTTTATTTTAGTTTTTCTAAATAAGTAACTTCATATTTGTAAGAACTGAAAGATAATTCTCGTGTGTTTGTACTTTAGAATTAGTGCTCATCATAAAATTGAACACTCATATGATGTTTTATGACACCAACTAGGTATGAGACTGTCACAAGCAGCCAGAGCAAAGGGACAGAAGTGGCTGTTTAGTTCCTGCAGACATAAAAAATTCAGTGGGCCTATTTACCTGTCCCTTACAGAGGCAGAACACACACACTCACTCACACACAAAGCAGAAAGATTACCACCTTCCCTTGACTCCATTTCCACCTCGATCCCTGTCATTTTCTCTTTCTCTTTGTTCCTATTTCTTTTTTCATTTTTCCCTTTTTGAAGGCATGGCGACTCATGAGAGATAAATATGTGGATCAGTGAAGAGAGAGCAATAGAAAGAATAGAATGATGTCAAAAGACAGAAAAGAAAAAGAAAATGAAGAAGAAGAATTTTTTTGTGTGTGTTTTCAAGGAAGGTTGGCCACTTTACCATGACAAGCTGTCATTAGAGTGGTGGGCTGATGTAGCGCCCGACAACTGGCAGGGACAAACATGCAATCATCGTATTAGAGCAACTACTCTCTGCCTCACTGTGTGTCTCTGTGCTGTTCACTGTGTGCTCCTTCAGTCTGTGTGTCTGTGTGCTGTCTCTTTTATTATATATAATCTTGGTGCGACTTCCTCGCTAGATGGTGGCCATAAACACAAACTGATCCTCAAACAACTCCGAACTGTTTTTGTTCTGCCTCAGGTTACAGAAGAGGAGAGTAAAGAAGAGAAGAGGAGAGTAAAGAAGAGAAGTGGATGAAGTGATGTAACTTGCTGTGACTTGAACAGATGTTTACAGCTGTCAGGGTTTTATTTTAACATCCACTAAAACTACCAAATCAGAGGCTTAGATAACATTTCATTCACTTTATTCAAAACCTTTCCCTTATCGCTGGTGTTGCTTGCCCCGCTGAAGTCTATTGTCGTGGTGCCATGTCAGTAGAATTAAGCAATTGCATTAGATTTAAAAGCCAGTCAAATAACCGCACTGTGATAAACACTGTAGAATTTTGAGGAGAAAAAGAGAGATAAAATGTGCAGCTAGGATGTAAACATTAAGAGTCTTCCTCTTCTTCTTCTTCTAACAATAACATTTGTAGCAAACATTACTCAACAAACTTCACTGCACATAGGTGTAGTTGAATGGAGCATCTGACTGCCCTGACAGCATTTTTAAAACATAACTCCCGTGGAAAAAGCGATAAAAATGAGAAGAGAAGGATAAGACAAGACAGAGAGAGAGGGAGAGAGAGAGAAGTGGTAGCAACGGAGACAGAGAAGGGAGAAGTGCTGACAATGTAGCTACCACGGGTTGGCTAATACCTTTCCATCACACCAAGCATTGTGCTCACGTTTGCTGATAAGAACACAGAGTCCAATAAGCAAAAAGAAAAAAAAATAGAGAGTGAAAACCCCACACAATTCTATCTAGATGATACCTGCAATGCTTTGAGAAAGTGAAGGAAGGGTAGAATACAGAAAAGAAAATACATTGAATTAAAGAATGGAATAAGGAGGGAAATCAGAGCAAAAAAATGCATTTACATTTCCATAGTCACATGAATAGAACGATTTCATCACTGGACTGAATTGCTTTTTCAGCCCTCACACTCCACTGTTTATTTTCCTTTCTTTGCTCTATTTCTCTCTCTATTTTACTCTCTTTTTTATCGCACTCCTATCTGTGGAGGGTTGTTGAACTGCTTGTCAGCTTGTTAGTTCGATACATGCACTGGTGAGTGTGCACACACATTAAAAAACATGCAAACTTGGACACATAAACACTGTGGATCAAAACAAGATGTATTTAAAGAGTTGCAGTGAGAACCTTCAGTTTTCTGGTGGCTGAATTATATGACAGGAGCAGGAAAAAACACAGACAAACATGTCAAATCGTTGACAAAAATCTCTTGCGCGTGTGTTATTTTCTAGTTAAGTATTATTTAATCTTTCCTTTTATATGTGCATTGTGCAAAGTGTCGACATATTTTAAAGTCAGAGCAATTCGGAGATAAAATAATGTGTGTTGATGTGTTTTGTTTCTGTTTGTTTGTGTGAGCGTGTGTGTCTGAGTTAAGCTCCATAGACTCACAGTGTGTCGATGATTATAGTTGTTTTCAGGGAGAAAAATGAATAAAATAAGAAATAAAAACTCACGCAGTGACAGTCAATCTAAACCACTCTCCCTCCTACTGAGCTCCCTCTCGCCCTCTCCTTTCTGCTCTCTTTGGGTCTCAGTCTCTCTCTCTCTAGTCTTTTCTACTTCTCACACACAAACACACTCAACCGTTGCCTCTATGTCTTTCTCGTGCATCCACACCCTGTCACACACACCATTTTACACCCACACATGCACACACACACACACACACACCAGGGAGCAGATCAATTGTTACAGTGTTAGTCGGGCAGGAAACCTGTAATTCACTTCATTGGCTGCAGAATAAACCCCTGATTACATACAATCAATGTGATAATGGCTAAAACACATTCTGCCCAATGGGCTGTCGGGCTGTAAAGACCGGCAGAGGAGAGGAAATGTGTGAGTGTGTCTCTATATTTCTGAGGGTATATGTCTGTGTCTGTGTCTGTGAGTGTGTGTGCGTGTGCGTGTGTTTAGACACTCCTCCTAGGTATGAATTTTAAAATAAACACAGACCTGCACACATGTTTGCTGTGCACAACCATCCACAAACACATACACAGGTGTGAAATGAATTGGGTAAGACTTACAGAGGGACACCAGTGGGGCTAAAGCTGTTATGATGCATCCTGGGGTTTTATAAAGTTTACACACACACACACATACACACACACACACACACACACACACACACTCTTACACGCACATATCCTGTAGATGTGAATAGATAAACAGCTGGAGACTGCTCACAGAAGGCAGGCTTGGCCAAACGCGATTGATTAAGAATTATGTGCTTTTCAAACTACAGACTGCAAACTATTCAGGAATATCATGCTGAATCTGATGATATCAATGTAGTTTAGAGTCTTTCATGATCACAAAGTGCTGTTGTTAAACTGTTTCATGCATTTTCTTCTTGTCTTTTCTTTCTTTCAGGTAATTTTATTCCAAAGTTTTAAGGGAAATCCTTCTTCCCAGTCAAAGTCTTCTAGGTCTGTAAAAGGATAATTTAGTTTTGAGAGTCTGGCTGCACTGGTTTAGTTATTTAAGTGAAAAGATATGAAGAGGTTGAGCTTGTTCAGGGCAAAAACGTTAAGGCAGTGCACTGCTAACCCTTTGTGTGTGTGTATGTGTGTGTGTGTGTGTGTGTGTGTGTGTCAGATGGGAATCTTGATGATTTAGGTCATTTTCTTGTGGAGCAGTGGCTGATAAGTGTGTTGCTGCCAGGCACTATCTTTGTCACCAAGTCTCTCTCTCTCTCTCCTTTCCTCGCTCTTTGTCTTTCTCTCTTTGCCCCTCTTTCTGTCCCCTTTATCTGCGGTGTGTCATTGTATTTGCACGGGTGGTTGTCTACTGTAAGAACAGTGCTTCAAACATCTGAAACACCCAACAAGCAGCACATCAGGAGTACAGTCAATAGTTACTACATTAACAACATTTGGGTATTTATCTGATAATTAATCAAGGATATTCATTAATGCAAATCCATTGTCTAATTCAGCTTCATATTTCTGTTGAAGAAATTGCATGTGGCAAAAATAAAAACACTAATCTACCTTTTTTGAATTATAACAAACAGTTTATACATAAATTTAAATTGGTTTGATATGAATAATAGACATGTTCATTCTGATTATTTATATAATACTGGTAGTACTGCTCGTGCAGGGGTATAAGGGATATACATGGTAGGTTGGTTTCTTTAAAAAGGAAAGGTCATTGATCAAGGTTAGTGTTCGTATCCCTTTTTGTGTGTATGTGAGTGTGTGTGGATTAGCAGTGTTATCGCTAAGCATTTATGGTGCAACAGACCTTCCAAACACTTACACACACTTGCCATTGTTGCAGGCACACATGCGTTTAAACACAAACACAAATTCACGTGTACACATTTCACTATTGGTGTACAGTGGGGCATACAGCTCTTCTACATCTCTCTCTCTCACACTCAGACAGATAAAGAGCCGGACTAGGTGCCGTATCAAATGAAATTGCGCAGAAGTATAATAAAAAAAAGTGTTTAAAAAAACAAAATATCCTCCATCGGATTAAAAACACATTTTATTAAACAGATGGTGAAAGAGGATTTCCACTCTAGTAAATATGACAGGGCTTTCAAATGTGACATGGGAGGGAGGCAGAGGGAGGGGAGGGGACAAGGAGGGAGTCAGGAAGGAGAGTGCTGAGGGAGAAGAGGAGAGACAGACAAGAGTGTGAAGTTAAAGTGTGCTGGATCTGAGAGAATAAAGGGAAAAGTGGAATAAGGAGGAGAAAGGAAATAAGGAGGAGTAGAGGAGAGGAGAGGCGAGGAGAGGAGCGTCGAAGCTGCATTCTGTAAGCAGATCAGATTTGGGGAAATTGGGCTGTCACCACAGGATTGTGATGATTTACACCTATCCATCACAGGGGAGAGAGAGAGAAGCAGAGCTCGAGTATGTACAATAATGCACAACATCTATAAAAATTGAGAAAATCCATCATAAACAGACCGAGTTCACCGCTTACTTTTCAAAACAGCATTTGATATCCAATGAACACACTTTTAGAAGCAGTAAGAACATATTAAATACTTTGTTATTATGACTGATGCATATTGAAATGCAGTGATTGATTGATATTCAGTCAGTTTATTACATTTACTATGTCACTAAATAATGGAAAAACTAGTGTGGGCAGGAAGAAGAAAGCGAATGTCATAGATTATGATGTAAAAATACAAAATTTCCTCCCACATTATTCCAAAAATATATTAAATAATCATTTAAAAGCAAAGCCTGAACCTTCATTAATAGATTTTACTGTTGCATGTTTTGAACTGAATTGATCTGTATTGTCACCAGCTGCTGTTGACACTCGTCCCCTCTGCCTCCATGCCTGATCTCCCCCCTCTTTCCCTCTGCCCTCCCCCCTCCCCCTCCTCCTCCCCTCACTGCTGGCTGATGCACCTTACAGCCTCGCTCCTGGACCATCTGTTAGGGAATCTAATTCACATCCACTCATAATAAGGTTTGCTGGAGTGCCCACTGTCTCTGCCTCTCTTTCCGTATTTCTGTCTCTTTTTGGCCTGCACGCTTCTTTCTATCTGTTTTATATTCTGTCTTTAATAGTTTAACATTTATTTATTGTGACCGTGTCAGTCTTAATTCAATTATATGTATTTAATAAACACTCTCCTTTTCTTTATTCCTTTCAATAATATTTTTTGAGTAAAAAGCACGAATCTGGCGCCAGTGCATCAACTGGTAGAGCAAATTTGTCTCATCTTTTAAATTTTTATCTCATCCTTCTAAATTTTAAGGATTTAAATCATTTTGCTGTATTACAGTACAGTTCACTAACATGAGGCTCACTATTGCTCCTCTTTGCAGAAGGGTTTTTAAACTTTGCCTCTCTGAAAACTCATCATTTTTAAATATTCCTCAATCACAAGGACCTAAATAACACATCAGCATTTTAAAAGTAAAATTAAAAACAAACACCCTTCTGACACTGCAAGGAAAAATTAAGCGCTGCATCAATAAAGCATCTTAATTGTGAATATTTGTGTGTAAAATGTGCATATAGTGTATGTGTGTGTTTATTCATAACTGAGAATATGGCAAGCTGAGGTGAAGGGGGTGGAAGTTAATGAGAGGTGAGTGTCTGAAACCCTCTTTCTCTCTTTCTCTCCCTCTCTCTGCTCCAGCAGTAATCCTCTTCTATAAATCTGCAATCCAATCAGCGTTGTCCACACTTACACACACACACACACACACGCGCACAAACAGACACACATACACACAGAGCTGTTGGGAGGCCCATCTGTGTGTTAAGGCAATCTGCTTTATCATTATGATTACATTGGGCTCAGTTTACAGCGATGTGTGTGTTTGTGTGGTGAGTGTGGTGCGTGTGTGTGTGTGTGTGTGTGTGTGTGTGTGTGTGTGTGTGTGTTTGTGTCTGCATGACATTAATCACATTCCCATGGTTTGATGGCCTAAATAAAAAAAAGGAATAATATTGTTGCTGTCTGATGTCAACTGCAGATCTCCAGTACAAAATTCTCCAGAATTTAAAAAAAAGTTTCAATGTGTATAATCTGCAGGAAACAAAACAAATAAATATATTTATGTTATTTTTGTATTAAGATGTTAAATTTTTTGATGGATTCAATATGTGAATGCCAATAGTTAGTTGAAACAATAAAAAAATAAAATATTGTTACAATTAAAAAAAATATTTACATACATTCGAAAAGTTTATAAATAATAATATGTTGATACTAATATCCCAAACAAATAAACGCTGCCGAGAAAAAATGAAATTGAAATTTTCTCCCAAACTTGCATCAAGTGTGTGTGTGCTTGTGTGAGAGTGTGTATGTTAATCGTGTGACTAAATCTCATCAACACAGTTGGAGGCCAGAGATCCTGGAGAGAGTGTTCATGTGATCTTATGCTACTTATGTGAGTATAAAACGTGCTCCTTTCTGCATGTAAATACAACAAAAGATGCATGTTTAAATATGCATTTGTGTAAGACGATGTATTGAATTGAAGAAACTTCATCTTAACTATTTAGCCCCATATTAGGTTTTTTTTCAAATCATATTGTGAGAGCATGAGAACATTTGTAGCGGCTTGTCACTCTCCTCCCTTGTTATTCTGTTTTTGTTGAGTGTATGCACTGTTAGGACTCCTAACATATTTCATTTGACTCTGTGTTATAACAACAAGAAAATCCTGACTATGATTTTATTTGATGATGTTTTTTATTTTCATTTTTATATTTTCATTTTTATTGAAGAAAAGTAAAAAAGTCATTGCAAAAAAGCATGCCTAAATAATCAAATTAATGATGTCTGCATTCCATTCATTTGCCTCAGTTTCAGAGTCCTAGTATTTAAGTCAGCATATGTGATGTGAAAAGGCCTCTGAGAATATTCTTGCAAATATTCTTGCAAACTGTAAACTGTCTTTTTTTGTTCTGATTTTTAAATGTTGCATATTCTTGTATCAAACTATTTCAACAGAAGTCTTAGGACAAATTCTTAAATTGTGAACTTCAGCAGACATTGTAATTGTTATTATAATCTCCCAGTTGAATACTACTGTTCTGTCACATTAAAGTGCTGAATTAGGAATTCCCAATTTCAAGATCAATTGTCCTAATTTGGTCTAAAACTTCAAGCAAGGCGGTAGAAATTAGGTTCTTCAACTGGTCATGTAGTTTGTGTGTCTGCCTGTTTGTGTCAATGTAATGTGTGACCTCAAGCCATGGCGTGACTCCCTAGCCCCTGGCAAACCTTTACACCTCTCATCACCAGACTTCACTGTCTGCCAACACACACTCTTGCACACACACTCACATTGTGCTAGTAACACGCCTGTTGGTGATTGGCTGAGAGTCTGCGTGAGAATAGCTTGCCAGACCTCAAATTGGCTTGACCCAGGCTAACCCTGAAATCCTATTGGACTAAGACTTCCCAGTCTACGGTACACAAAAACACACACAGACACAGATGCACACCCACTCTCACACACATACACACACAGACACGCATACACAGAGACACGCAAACACACACACGTACACACACACAGACACGCACACACACAAGCATACACATGTACACACACACACAAACACAGGCTAACACACACTTATAATAAAGAGCTTTGCAAATACCTAACAATGTACCAATCAATAGTGTTATAATAGGCTGCAATAATGCAGCAACAATAACAAAATAATACACAACAGTAGTATTAATTTAGTTAGTCATATCGGTTAAAGCAGCATAACATTGTTTCATTAGAGAAGAAGTATCATAACTACTAACTAAACACATCAAATCCTTCCATAGTCATCAGTATGGAACAGCAGATAAACTTTTAAGAAGTTTCTCTGCACTTTTTTTGACATTGGCATCCTATGATGTCAGTTCTGTTTGGTCGCAACAAGGTGAGATATAATACGATATAAACATAGAGCAGAAAGAATACTAGTCACATACTACTTAGATATGCACATTTGCATATAATAGTGCAATAAGCTTGCAGTATGCTAATTAAAACACATACTTACAATTACAGTTTGGCAATATGGGCATGTGGCTCTATCCCTTATCCAGAGGAACTCAGACTGATTAAAAGACAGAGACGGAGGAAGAATACGGAGTGCAGGAAAGTGGGTCTGCGTCTCATGTGTCACACATTTTCTGTGTTGTAACATGAAACAAGTGGCATATTTACAGTTTATGTTCTAAAAATGGACCATGGCAGCCCTCAGGTTCAGCTTCTCAATCAAGGCAAGCGTAGAACTGGTTTCCAATGGAAAACTTTAAAATAAAATTTCACTTTGGTTTAAGCTTTTCATGCTTCATTGCACGTGCAGATGGCATTGGGGATTACTGTTATGGTAAAAGTGACTTTCCTTCAATGAAATGAAATGATTTAAAGCCTCTGTGCTGTGACACATGTGCACTACTGAAGTGTACTTCAGCCAGAAGTCGAATCTTGCTTTCTTGTGATACTCAATACTGTAAAAATGTAACACAACAAGAAACAGAGCCACAGGTAAAAAAAAAAAAAAAAAAAAGTATGCTGCAGTGGCCATGAGGGTTCTCCAAGTATAAACGTCTCATTTAAAAAAAAAAAAAAAAAATTGTTGAACATTTAAAAGCAAAAGTACCAAAGAGAGCAGAAGCAGAATTTAAAATTGACTGAGCAACTCCAAGGACAACACCCACTTACAATCAGGAATAGCTGATT
>JAPZDV010000001.1:7336005-7356115 GCA_029814665.1 Acanthurus lineatus
AAAGTAATAATAAATGAATGCACATTTTGATGTATGCATGAAGGAACATGAGGAATGAGCGGATGAGGAGCGTGAAGGGAGGGAACAGGGGAAGGATAAGAGATGAGCAGTGATGTCTCTCACTATATATCACTCTCTCTCTTCTTTCAATCAACCCTTTGGCATTCAATCACACAAATAGATACACACACACACACACACACACACACACTCACATTTAGCTTCACGGCCTGTGTGGTGTAATGACTAATTGTAGTGAGTGTGTATGTGTGTGTGCGTGTGTCACAGCTGGTACAGTCTCTCTTATTGCTCTTTCAACACATAAAGGCCGGCACTGACCCATGATATACTCTTACACACCCACACTCACACCAGCACACACACACTGCATTGATGAATTGAGCATAAATCAGATAAATTCACATCATCATCAAGGCTGTACAAATGTGTTTGTGTGTGCAACGGTGCATGTGTGTGTGGGTGCATGTGTACGCATGAACGTGTAATCGCATTTTAGGGTAACTTTTAAGCTGCAAATACACACAAAAAAATGTGTGTGAGGATGTGTTTGGCTGCATGTGTGCACTCATGCGTACATGTGTGTCCAGCGAACCCCTGAGTGCTGGTGTCAGACAAAAGCAACCCCCCCTTCACCCCCACCCACCTCTCACTCTGTCTGTGTCTCTCATTGCATCTCTCTCTCTCTCTTTACGGGACCAAATTACCACAGGAATGTTTGGACCCTTCACACTCGTGGCTGCCGTACGCATGAGTGTGTGTGAGTGTGTGTGTATGTGTGTGTGTGTGCATGTGTGTGTAAGTGTTTACGCGTGTGCAGGGGAGTCTTAGACAATGCAAAGACTGATGGACAACAAATGCTATAAGGACAGACAGACAGGCAAACAGACACACAAAACAGGAACAGCACCTCCTCACACAGGCCACCAATAGGTCACACACACACACCAACGCATGCACACACACGCAGATGTGGGCAGACAGGCACAAACGCATGCATGACAACAAACAGATGCAAACGCACGCACACACACACACACACACACACACACACACACACAGACACTCTCACACGCATACACACAGACACACACACAGCCAACAAATCAGCGCGGCACATATTGACATGCTTTGACAGATGAATTAAGTAAATGATTTTATAAGGAGATTAAAAGGATTTTAATTTACGCAATCTCTCTTTGGTCCCCCGTCCCTCCCTCCAGTCAGCTTTACCTCTCTCTCTGTCTCTCTCTCTCTACTGCTTTCTCACTCTCATGGCCTGAGAAAAAGAGTGCTTGAGAGAATGACTAAAAGAAAGACAAAAAAGTGGACAGAAATGCAATAAATGTTTTTAATTTAATTTACTCTGCAAGAATTTTTTTTCATTCTCATTAATTCTTTAGATGTCAATCTTTTCCTCATGACAGTTTTAAACAACAGAAAAGATACTTTTCTTTTTCTTTTAAAGTGTCTACAAATTAAAAAAGCTGTATCAGTAATGTTTTGGTTAAAAAACAGTCTAAGCTCTTGCTGACATTTTTAAACAGAACGCGCTGCCTAGTTCTAAGAAATATAGGAAAAAGATTTTTGATACTTATTTGATCTAAATCATGTTTTGTCACATGGAAAATCAGAAAAAAACAAATCACTATGAAATCTTCAAGGTCAACATATGGCTCTAAAATGATCTGAAACAATGACATTTGTCCTTTGTAATTGCCTTCATTGCTGCCGTAGCACAATAAGATGCAGCACTCCAAGACCTGCAGGGTGAAAACTGAGCACTTTCTTGTTCACCCAATTAACCATTTAATCTGTTGGAATAGCAAATATTTATTGTTGTAACGGAATTCCTTTATTTAAAATTTTCTGACATGTATAAACTTGTGCTGATGGTTTTAAAATTTACTTCAAGGGCACACTTTAACAGAGTGCAATTTCCAGCAGGCACGAAACCGTAATTCATACAAACAAAAATTCAGATTTTTACTCACAATTACAAACAATTTGTTTGCATAAAATTTCCATGTAATTAAAAAAAACTGATTCAGACAAAAATCCTGATTAAAAATTTATTCTGACGGAAATCATTCGGGCTGCCTTCTGTTTTTTACACACAGCAAACCCAAACTAGATGATCTGCTCAGCCGTGTGCAATTCCTCACACCCGACTCCTTCACACCCTCTCTCAAAACCCACCAAATTCACTAAAGTCACTGTAGGAAATATATCTTAATGATATGCAAATGGTATGTATACGGTGGCATGAGGGGAATGCAATTATGTTAACAGCTTAAGCGGTACTTGTTGTCATTATTATTATTATCGGTATGATCATCATTATCCCTAATATTTTAATTAGTGTAGGAAAGCAGTGCCTGAGAGCAAAGAAGGGGAAGCCTGAGCAGAGGAAAGAGACCAGTGGATGGATGGATATAAATGGATGAATAAAGGTACGGACAGACGGACTGATGCAAAAATGGACCAGAGGATTTTTTAAAAGAAGTGAGAGCGGTTGCAGTTAACTTGCACTCGCAGAAACACACACAAGTAGACCAGAACATTCCTGAGACAACTGTCTGACCTAAAAGTGTGTTTTCATAGTCAGAATATTTGTGCTTGATTTCTAAACACAACTCTCATGTTTTACAGGACTTTATCCATTATGGACCAAATCCTGGTCAAAGAAGTGCACTTTTCATGTCTAATTCACAATGAAAAACCAGAGTTTGGTTGTTGGTGTAAAAAACATCACACTGTTTTCCAGCTGACAGACAAACACACACATTCTGTTCAGATACAGTTTTCAGGGTTGAGTTTTTACAGTCAGAAATGTACTGAATGTAGACTGGACATCTAGTCATTTGATTTACAGAACTCAGCAAGCTCAATACGACAGATTGTTCTGAAGAATCTCTTGTGCAGATCAAAATATCAAAGTCCACAAAAGCATGATCTATGACACAGAACTGATGTTTTAAAAAAAGAAGATAATCAAAAAACCCTTTGAGTGTTTTTTTAATCTGTAATTTTAAAATAAAGATAAAAAAGGAATCACTCAGATCTTTGAAAAATCTCTAATATTTGTTGTAGATCAAAACCCAACTGAAACAAACTACCATAAAATATTATAGAAGCCAAGTTCAGTGATGGAGAAGTGGAATTTGTTTCAACTGCTGCTGTTTTTTCTTAAATTTGTTTCTCCCTTTTCCACATACTGTGCAGATGAGAAGGTTTCTACATTTAAAAGACACACACACTCGCAAAGATGAGACAGCTTCAAAGCAAACAAAAAATGTCAGTTTTCCTTCAAAATGTCAATAAAGTCATGTTGGGGTAATGTATCAGTATATCACTCTGCATCGGCTTCTGCTTTGACTTTGTCTTTTCAGTTCTCCACCTCCGACTTTGTACCGTAAAGACAGTTTGACTGAGGCTCTGCTTCATTTTATTTTATTTCTTATTAAGTCATAAACACTTAAAACAAAATTAGCCTTCACATGTTCTTTTATTTTTTTTTACTTTATCACTATAAAATCCTGGTATTAATTAATTGCAATGTAAATCTGACAGTATCAGTGCCATTGTTGGATTCATACCTACACGCAAAGAGAGTGCAGTCCGCTTACCAAATTATACTCATCACCTCAGATAAATCCTTGTTTTACTTTTCAATTTTTAAAAGGAGGAAAAAGTGTGTATGCTGGTATATTTACTACACTTAAATCTATATTTTTTTTTGTCAAATAGTGAATTTTCATAAAAAGCATCTTGTCTGGTATCAACACAATAACACACACACTGTTGTCCTTCCGCCAATCAGTTAATCTGCATTTTAAACAGTGTCTTCAACACACACCTAAAAGAGCAAAGCGTTGGCGAAAGGAGCAGCTCAGCGGCACTTGTGTGTGTGTGTGTGTGTGTGTTTAACTGTCTCTAATTCCTGTGCGGGGCCACACGCTGAGTTGCCCGTCTGAAATTCTACCTCCTCTGGCATTTAAGAGCGCAGCTCTCCCCCTCTCCTCCTCCCTCCTCTCTTATGGGCCCTTCTCCTCCCGTCTGCCCACGTTATTCCTGTAACCTCAATGCCCTGTTACCTTGATGATTCTCTGCCTACAAAAACACACATAAAAACACATGTGCCCAAGCATAAACATGACCAGGAATATATGACATACCCAGACTGAGTTGCTGTTTTGTCTTTAGAACAGTTTGACTTTAAGTATAACTGTGTCTTAAAACCAGAGAAAGTGAAGAGAAACTCTATGGCTTTGTGCTATTAATGAGTGTGTGTGGATGTGTGTGTGTGTGTATGCGCAGGTGTGTCTGTGTGCATGTCTCTGTGGAGGGACAGAAATTTCGCTCCTCTACCCACTGAGTAAGAGCTGCTGTCCGGATACTGCAGCCACATACACACACACAAACACACAGGCACACACACACAGACAGTGAACGCGTGCTACCTGACAGCAGAAACAACCTTGACATGGTGCTGGCCACCTCCGCTGCATGCCAGCACACACACTAACTCAAACACACTTACACAAACACACATTCACATACTCACTGAATGACAATGACAATGACAAGTTGAGTGATGAAGAGAAGGATAAGATTAAAGGTAAAATTTACCTACTCTTGTTCAGAGTGCATTAAAAAACACTCGGATAATGGGTGTCCTACCGAATCCATCGGCGGTACCGGGTCATTGTCATGTCAACCTCCTCCAGAGAAAAAACAAGAAATTTCAAAAAAATCAAAGTTTTTATATTTCTCCTCTCTCTCCTCCTCTTCTTTATCCGGTCTTCCTCTCTCTCGGTCCTTCCTTCCGCTTGGAGGGAGCAATACAATTACCAGGCTCTGCGCTGCCTGCACTTATCGGCTCTGCGTGTGTGTGGATGTGAGGGAGCGTGTGTGTGTATGCGCGGTGTGTGTATGTGAGAGCCAGGAAGAGGGGGCTATAGGTACACACACAGCCAGCCAGCAAGGCAGTTGGGACGGAAAGCTGTGCCGCTGTCCTAATCAACGACTTAAAGCCCCGATAGCAGCTCATGAATATTAAGCAGTGTTTTGCATATGCAGTCCCTCAGGCCCCGGTTCTGCTGGGATTGGTGGATACTTGACCAATGGCTGTGGGGAGGGGTGGAGGAAGGGGTGGAGACTAGGAGGAAGAACGAGAGGGAGAGGGAGAAGAGCAGGTGGAGAGGGAGGGATCAGACAAAGAGCGATCGTGGGGAAGAGAGAGGGAGGGAGGAAAGGAAGGAGCAGAGAGGAGAAAAAGACAGGTGAGAGAAGGATTTAAAGCAAAGCATCCCGTTTTCCTTCTTTCTTTCATTCTTTATCTCTTTATCAGCCAATCTTTCTGTTTCTGTCTCTTAGAAAGTCTTTCTCAAAAGTCTCTCTCCACAAGGCTCAATTTCTTTCATCAGGCATTTTCACTGAAAAACTGCAATGTAAAGAAAAGATGATGTAGGAAATCATTGTCTTTCATCAGTTTTAAACATTAAAATAGTTTAAAAGTCATCTTTAAAATGAAGAATAGATGTTTAAGTTAAATTATGTTTTAAGGGGTTTTCTGGGGAGAAATTCGTGTCAACTTAGCTGTAAAACACAAAATTGACCTCATCAAATCCAGAGAATTGCAAGATCAAAGGAAAAAGTGTAAGCTCGACCCCAAACCCTAAGCCTCAATAATATGTCACACTGCAAATACACACAAACATACACACATATACACACACAGAGAGGAGCAGAGCCCATCAGAGCTCAGCAGTAAAATACGGGATTATGGCAATTCCAAGGCCCTTGTCCTTTGTTGTGGAATGATTTGGGAATGATTGGGACAAGGTTTTCCCCGCTGCTTGCTGTTTTGTCGAGCTCCCTGCCATCTCGGCACCAGCAGGTTGTATATTCCCAGTATTTCCAATCTATCTAACAACTTGGAATGTGGGTATTTCAGTATGAGAGGGATTCTCCAGAAGAACTGACTCACTGCTCCTCAATCTTAGAGACAGGAAGAAACAGAGAAAAGGGAATGTAAGAAGAGGGGGAAGACTCTTTTCTCTAAAAAGGGTAATGGGAAATCTACGGGGAAAGCTTTGCCACAATGATGCATGCACTCTTTCTTTATTCCTTCCTTTCTCTTTCATTTTCTCTTTCTAAATTTTTTTCTCTTTTTCCATCTGACTTTTCCGAGGCTCAGATACCCCTGCACACAGGATGAAGGGGGAAAGAGAGGAGTGTGGAGGAGAGAAGGAGATAGAGAGAGAGAAATTGGAGGGGTGGAAAGGGGGGGATGCAAAGATGAAAGAGAGTGGTTGTGATTAGCAGCTTTGGAGGAGAACAGATAATAAAACATTTCCTGAAACCAATCTCTGCTTTGATGTACGTGTGTGTGCAACAGTAAGTACAACCTCGTTCTCTCACATACATTCACAAATATGTTTAAATACAGAGACAAATGCTTTGTGCCTTAGCCTTGCTGGTTGACAGTACAAAATAACTATTATTTTTTTCACTAAAAACCTTCTCCCTCAGTACACAGACTCTCTTTTCTGCTGTCACATTGCAAACATGGGTTAAGTGAGTTTTCTTGTACTTTAATTCTTCTGGCTCAGATCATTTGCAGTTGTAAAAGACACTGAAAATACAGTTATGTGTAAATTAAACACAACTAATGCATATGACTATTACTTGTATGTTAGGTAAAACAGCTGTTATTCTAAATCAAGAATAAAACAAAAAAAACCCACTAAAAAAGAAGCTGCCTTATGGATAAGGATGCGGAGAAATGCTGCATGCAGAATAAGGTTAACTTTCATTTTCAGGCTTAAAGACTATATTAAAATCAAATGTATCGTAACATAATGAGTTGTTATTTCATGGCCTTTTCAGGACTGTCTCATAGTTCAACAGTTTACAACAATGCAAAAAATGAAAAAAATTTTGGGAGCAACACAGACGACAAAGAAAGGAACCAATATGATTTTTACAAGGACAGACACACACTTACATTTGCCATTTGCACAGAGATCCATGTTTTCAAATGCATGTATACACAGATGCTTTGAGGTTCCATACACAAGAAACACACAACACACTCACACACAAAGTTATGATGTATCCAGGGGCTTATAAGCATCGACAAAGATGAGTGTGAATCAATGCCGCCGTCACTACTGGGCAAACAAATCCTTTACCAAAACCACTGTTTCTAATACACACACACACACACACACACACACACACACACACACACACACCCACATACACACGCGCGCGCCCATAAAAACACATAAACATATGCATCCACAATCTCTGTATCTGTGTAGCAAGATTCATAAATAAAAATTAATAGGTAAAAGAAATGTGTTCATGGGAAAATGAATGATGAATGATGAATGAAAATAAATGATTGTAAACGATAACGATGAGAGAAACAACGAAAGGAGGAAAATGTCCGGAGTTGCCGCAGAAATGCCAATATAGATTTACACATTTCTGTACTACAAAGAATTTGAAAAACAGTAATTTGACTTAAGACAAATTAAATGGTGTGCCTGTGATTAACCAGACGTGTCTTCTTTGTTGCAGTTTACTTTAGAAAAAATTTCAATGACACTTATCTCAGTAGAGTTTAACAGTCTGTAATTTATGCATGTATGCAGCTTGTGGACATTGGCACTTAGTGTTTGTGCAAACAGCAGTGTTTTTAAAAAATAGGCATAAAAAAGATAAGGTTTCAAGCTTTTAAATTACTTTGAATACAGAAGAATTATTATGGCGAGAGATTAAGTCCTTTACGTACACACAAAATCATACAGTGTGACATTAAAATTCATTGACTCACTGTCATCTCACTCGGTTCTTCAAGCCCCTGAATCTTCTTTTGAAATATATAGATATTGTCACATAATGTCAGTGATTTTAGTTGAACCCTTAAACAACATTAACACCTCCTCTCTTCCTGCCTCGCTCCTCTTTTCTCTCCCTGACCAACATCCTCACCTACCCCACCCCCTGATTATTGATTGGTCCTCAGTCTGTGTGTATGTTCACAGTGACCCCTTTAGGCCACTTCTCTCTCGCTGGACAAACCGGGCTGTCACGCAATTCTCTTTAACACAAAACTATTATAGTAAGAGGCTGGGAAATACCCTGCATGTGTCAGCCCTCTGGCATCCTCATGATTTGTACAAGACTGTGAAAAAAACACATAATATAAAACTAAAACCCATCCAACCCAGTCTGAATGTAGAATCAAATTATATATAGATATATATGTTTGTGTTGGGCTTGTCTTTGCAGTTAAGTGTCTATGTAAAAGCTTTTGTACTCTGAGCACTGTTGATCTCTACTCCCTTCTTTTGACTGTTATTGTGTGTATGTGTGTGTATATGTCTGTGTAAAGTTGTGTATGTGTGTGTGTGTGTGTGTTCTGACCCTGTGGTGGCAGCCTGTTGACATCTGTGGAGGAATTATCCATTGCAACTTCTACCGACATCAATCACACCACTCGATGACCACAGCAAGTTCATTCAGGGCCTTGTGTGTGCGTGTGTGTATATGTCTGTGTAAAGTTATGTGTGTCTGTGTGTCTGTGCTGGTCAAAGCAGTCTTTAACAAATTCAAGAGGTGGTCACTTAAGCAGCTGACCTCAGGCCCCCTAATGACACTTGTGGCATTCAAATGCACATCACTGACTGACACAAGTTTTTCTACTGATAAACAAATGGTTTTTGTGTTAATAAATTAAACAGCACTTGTTTTGTCTAATTAACATAAATTCATTATATTTAATTATTAAAACCAATGAAACACACAGTTTTCTGGACTAGAGAGAAAAACTTGAAAACAAGAGTAAAACAAAGAACAAAACACTGAACTTTGATTTTGTAGAGTGAAAGACATCTGCTAACATCAGAGGAGCAAGATGGATCGAAAGAAACAGACCACAAGAGATTACAATTCACTACTAGCCAACAGAGGGAGCTATGGACTCTGGTCAGTTTCACTACAGCCAACTGGAACACAGAGACTTACTTGGTTTGTGTGCATAAGAGGGTTTATTCATTTACATATCATGCAAAATTTAATCATTGCAAATTAAAAAATCATACGAATAATAAAAATTCATGTATAAAATCCTGTTACATCAAAGAACTACATATCCTCTCACATACTTGATCTCTTTCCCTCTCTCTTGCACACACAGACATGAACACACACACATGCAGGCATGCATATACTCTCACTCACAAACACACACAGTTACATGCCAGCAGGGTCGGCAGAGATGGAGCTAAGTTATCTGATAGCTCTGTCAGCAGGTACAGCAGAACACGGTGTGGAAACGGCCAATTTTGACCACAGACCCCCTGCCCAGCCCTCCAACCAGCCAGTCACTGAACCCAGACAGAGGAAAAGCAGAATAAGAGAGAGAGTGAGAGAAAAAAACTAAAGGGAGGGAGGGAGAGAGAGAGAGAGAGAGAGGGAGAGAGAGGAAGGGAAAGACATATCAAGGTTCCTGGAGGAAAAATTGAGATGAAGACTTGAAAAGACATCTCTGTCACCAAACTGTTCTTTTGGTGTATAACAGTGAAAGGCTTTGCAGTCCCAAGGTGCTATTACACTTAAGCAGCAGTTCATTTCGGGTTGTGACTGAGTGAACAGATGAGTAAGTGAGTGACTGAGCTAGTGAGTAAATGTTAAAGAATAATCAGGTTTTAGCAGCAGAGGAAAGTATCATTATTAAGCAAGAAATAAGTATGAAAGTATAAAAACAGCAAGATTTAATATAAATTAATACATTATATAATTAATATATTCTGTACAATAAATGATAAATAATGATTTGACTCTTGCTGATACAATTGGGTTGCAAGGGTGTGATAACAAAGTGATAACAATCAGATATTTGTGATGGCATGAGTTTAAATTTTAAAATAATTCTAATACCTGTTCTTATTCTTGACCTGAACTTTGTCATATTATTAAATTTCCAGTTCAGAAATAAGCAGGGAATGTCAACTAAATATCTCCTGACATTAACAAGGTTGCCCTGCTGTACACAGAGATGAGTATTCATATATGGACACACTCAGAGACAACATGGCAGGCACACATTGCACATGTGACAGTGTGACGTTTACATAAACCAAGCTAGCTTAAATATGCAGCTAAATCGTAATTTTGAGTTTTTCATCTTACAGCTGACACAATGACACACACACACAGGCTTTGCAGCACAGATACATAGATGGTAAATGAGCAGATGTGCAGGTCAAAAAAATCATTACTACCATCACACCTACTTTGATCAGAAGCTGGAAAAAATAAATAATTAGCAGATAAATCAAATATCTTTTGAGTTGTCATGACTTTTTTTTCTGCTCTTACATATGTGTGTGTGTATTTGAGAAAGGAGGTGTGTGTGTGTGTGTGTCCCACCCTGGCAAGTCCAGGGAGGGAAGGGGCAGTGATGGTGATCAAGGCCAAGGAGAGAACACCAGCTGCTGGGAAAAGCTGCTGGGTTTAGGGGGCTTTCTGGAACCTGTCACCAAAACTTTGTCGCGGTAACCTTTGTAGGTTACACATGTTCACATACCCACACTCACACACCACACACACACAGACATTTGAACACCTTAAAGCTTATACAATTACACATCAGCAATTATATTTCATTTTGAGACAGAGTGTAAACGCTTCAGTATAATGGCCTTGTTTATCATTGTGTACGATTCAAAAAGTCAAAGAGACTTGAAAAATAATTTAAAAATAATTTAATCAAAAAGCACTCTGATGCACACACGTGCATGCAGATATGCTCATAATCTTAGGGGATGTATGTTGTGATTTCTTTAGAACAGAGAGACATGTGACGGCCCTGTTATTCCATACAAAGGTCAGGCAGGATTCACAGCTAGAGAGACAGAGGTGTGTACGACAGAGAGAGATACAGATGGATACTATATAAAGAGGGAGAAAAAGAGAGAGAGATGTGTGTATAATAAGGTGACAAAAAGAGGGCAAGAAAAAGAGACTCGGATGGAGAAGGTGACCTTAGCGTTTATAAAAAGAGAGCATTAACCTCCTCTAAACTTTCACATGGTTTCACTCTTGGTTACATATAACTGCATTAAGACTGAACAGGAGCACCAATACATAAATACACCTCATGTGTCCTTGTCAAAAAAATTAAAAATCAGAATTATATTGTCCAGGTCTGTGAGTGTGGGAGGCTCCAAGAGACAAATTTTGTCTTCAGAGGGTGTACACATTGGCTCCACATGCAATTGTATGATATGAAAATAGAAACAATCTTCCAACCTGATTTTTTTACGTTTCTAATTATTAAATGCTGTTTAAGTTCAACCTGCATCAACTTCAGTCTAGAGGATAGATTATTTTTCTCATCAACTTCAGTCTAGAGCATTGATTATTTTTCTCATATAGTGATACACACACACTTTCTCTTACACACACTAGGTCAGTTGCGGTCACAGTCTTGTCAGTGGTCAGACTGAAGGTTGGCTGGACTGCACCTCATCAAAGAGTGAAAAGAGTGACCCCTTCAAGCAGGGACAAGAAAAGAGGGAAGGCTTTTTGGCTGGACCTCATCAAACGTGAACAGGCAGGGCAGACATGAAAGATGTAAGCATTGAAGGTATGTGCTAGTGTGTCTGTGTGTGCCCATAATTTCCATTCAGTCAATCTTTATGTATACTGCTGAAGCCACATACAGGGTAACACACAGAAAAAGGTGTATCTTTTCAGCTTTGAGTTTACACCCATGACTTCTCAGTTCCCACTGGAGACATCTTTCTGTCTGTCAAATAAAAAAGATACCCCACAACAATTAAATGTGTATCCATCCATTTTTTAACAGAGCTTTAATTTGTTTGAGATGGAAATGCCAAAAGGTTTATACTCTGAGCAGGCAGTGCTGGTAAAGTTGTTGAATAGATAAAGAAAGGAAGTAATAAAAAAGGACCAGCAGACAGACTGACAGATACAAAGACAAACAGCATCTTTGGGTATCAAACCGTAACACACGAATATTTCAATAACTTCGTCAACACAATGTTGTTTTCTTACATTCTCTTAACCCTAATCTCTCTGAACCTCACATCTACCCCCAAGCTCCCTTTCCTCCACCCTTTTCATCCTCAGGTTTTGATATATTCCCAGGGATAAATTAGAACCTGGGTGTAATTATATACAGAGTGAGTTTTGCCTGGTTGGAAAGCAGAGAGTGTGTGTATGTGTGTCCAGGTGTCTGTCTCTCTTCCTGTGTGTCTGTGTAAAGCAGTGTTTTGTATTGAAATAGGTGACTTCGGAGAGGTGCGCTCCTTTAATTACGCCGCTCTCAAACAGAACATGAGTGGGCTATTCCACTGGGATTAGTCGTCTCTCAATGCAGTTTCTTTGTTAATGCAACACACATAACACACACGCGTACTCAGACACAAATGTATGCCTGCCAAAAAAGCCCCTCTCTCCAATAGTTCAACACTCAATTTATTCAAACTGAGATGCAAGCCAAGTGAATAATTCCACTACTAATAAAGACGGTAAGAGAGAGTGTGGATACTGAAGAGATGAAGGGGGGAAATGGATAAAACAGCAGAGGCAGAAGAAGGGGGAGAAAGGGGTTGAAAGGAAAGGTAAGCCTACAAAAAAATAAAAGAGATTTTCAAGGACAGCAAAATGTTAAATCTAACCTCACCATCAGGGTTGGGTACTGAACTGTCTACTTTTAAATGTACCAACTGAATGATATTACTACTGAGTACTGATTCACTTTAAATCAATTGAAGCCAAATATCAGTACCTTAGAGTGCTACTCACAAGACTTTTCAAAACCATGCAGACAATGCCAAATATTCCAATGCCAAATACAAAACTTGCAAGAGCAACACTTCTCACCTGGTGTCAAACACTAAACCTAAAAGCCCAAGTGTTTGCAGTGTTTGATAGCCTTAAGGCAGAGTCCCCTGAAGCAGCAACTACTTTAATGTTAGCATGCTGCCAGGAGCGAAGGTGTTGATCCCTACTTAGAGAATGAAACTTAAAACTAGCTGGTTTGATAAGCTCTTGTTGAGGGTAAATTGGATTTTATCACTTTGTTTTATAATAGCATTTATCAAACACCCAGCAACTGGCTGTTTCTGAAAGTTCTAATGAACATACATTTTAGAGAGCTAAAACAGTGTGCGAGTTGTTTTCTCCGAAACCATATGAGTAAAGCATCAGTATGCAAATTGCAGATTATTTAAGAGGAAATATTATGGGAGATAAGCACTGCAATAGTGAGGAAAGCATCGACATTTTTACTGCTTTGAAACTATGCAGACTTTATTACTTAAGTGGCTTCATATAGTCGATATTTATTAAGCACACTCGAGCTTCTGTAGGAAAAAAACTCTGAGTCAAACCAAATTCTGCACTGATCTGAAGGTGATTACTGGTGGGAAGAAAGCTAAAAATTATTTTTTCTACTTTTGGCATCAAAAATAAATTTTATCTTCCATTCAACCTTGAAATGACTTAAGGGTCAATTTTGAGCAAGTTCTGCAAGCTGAAAATGTATCCTTTTTTAGGGTGCTGGATGTTGCGGTCAAGTTCATAAAAAAAAGAGAGATTTTTGAGGCTTCTGTTTAAAACTTCAATAAAAGCTTCATAGTCAAAAAATTACAATCAGTACAGCTCTCTTTTTTTTTTTTTAAAAAGCCCTTACTTGATAGTTAGTAGATCAAAGTTCAATCAAAGCAAATGCGTTAAAGATATCAGTCCAATCATAAGTAACAAGAAAAGTTGGCATGGAATAGCTATATAACCCTAGGTTAACATAGGTTTGTGTAACCCGGTGCCCTTCCTTGCATTAAATATGAAAATATAACCTAGTTTCTCCTAGGTGAATGTAGCCTTACCTATCTTCAGGTGTGTGTTTGGACAACTGACTGCCCGCCAGGTCACTGTCTTGCTTTCTGAGACCCACTTTCTCTTAAATCCGGTTTACTCTCTCAACTTCCCTCTGGAGCTGCATCTGTAGGTCAGCCAGTCTGCACTTTGAGGTGTCTGTTGAGTTTAAAAAGGTAAACATACATACAGTTTGTGGGTGAAATTAAACTCTATTTATCAGCCTCTTTTGTCTCCATGAGTGTCTTGCAGGTTGCATGTGTCCCTTCTAGCATCCTGCATCAACCTAAACCAGGAAGTCCCTTTTCTGTCTCCGGGAGGTGGCTAAATAAGTTCAGTCCCAGTTTCCATATTTGTCAGTACCGTCATCAATGTGAACTGCTTCATTAAAACCTCATGCTGATATGTATCAGTCTGCTGTCTGTTATCTGCCAGGTGCTACTTACATGACTGTCTGTGCTGTAAGATGGTGAAAATTAGTCGATTTGTTTTACTCGATGGATGATGTTATTGCACCCAGAATAAAGAGTTAAGGGAAATACTATAGTTCACACTTACAGAACATAAACACACTCCACTTCATCTGTGTCTGTGTCTAATGACGTGTGTGAGTAATTACTTTAAAGCTAATGTGTGCGGGTGTTTAAGTGTCTTTGCTCATGTATGTTTTTATCTGGGCCTTTGTCTGTCTGTAGCTGCAATGAGTGTGTTTAATGGTGTGTGTGGAAATAATCACCTAATCGTCACGCTGCCTCCATTTGAGAAGAGTGTGTATGTGTGAGTGCGTGCATGCATGTGTGTGTGTTTTAGTGTCATTTTTCAGTGTAAAATAAGCTGAAAGCTGCAGAGATGCAATGAGGGATTAAAGTGGAAGGAAAAAGGAGAGTGAAGAGAAAACAAGGGAGTACACACGTAAAAAGGAAAGACCTCTACTCTTTATTTCTCTCTGTAATTCTCTACAATAACCCTTCCTTCCAATGTTGCTCTGCGAACCGTCGACCTGTGAATTTATAGTTGGCCCAATGATTGCTTCTCGGGCCATGATGGCTGTAAATTGCTTTGCCATTTGGTAAATGTTGGCAGTTAGAAGGTATACAAGTAATTATTTCCGCTTGTGCTGATTGAGACATAATTCCAAGACGAGGACCTGGAAAAATGACAGCATTTCGAAACAACTCTGTTTTAATTTCTCAGCATTCCTAATTAGAATCTGTATGAACATGGGGAGTTTTTTATGTGGTTTCCTCCAATGGGGCCAGAAATAATTAAACTGTCAAGGGGAAATAAATACGTATAAACAAGGCATAATTTTTACAGCGTGCAGCACCTTGTCAGGCCATGACTTTTTGTGAAGAAAAACAAAGGGGGGAACAATGCAGGGGCAAAGAGGACATACTGAAGGTACACATACATAGACAGACATGCAGCAAAACACACAGAGTATCTCTAAGTAGTGAATTACTCTTGTTGATCATCTCTCTACCAAAAGATTTTTGCCCCATTGAGTTCCAGTATTTCTTATGTAAGACAACTATGGTATTTATGGGTAATTAACTTGCGTGTCACATTTTTTGTTTGAAGCAAGAAAAAGATTGTTTCAACATATTATTGCCAACTGAAGTGATGGCTTCAGCTATCAACTGTGATAACACTGTATTCACATGTTAATAAAGCTGGTGAGATCTCAAAACACTACAGCAGGACACAAACAAAAGTGATGAGATGGTCAAAGAGGTTGTCAACAACCCAAAGCTGTCTAATGCAAGTCTTATGTCAAAATAATTAGTAACTCTTTTCTTAATTGAACAAAAAAGTTAAAAGTGAAAAAGTGAAATACAAAACAGAACAAAACAAAAACAAACAATAAAACTTTGGGCTGTAATCTTGATGTTTGGATGTTCTTCAAAATCAGTCATTATATAAGTCATAAAAAATGCTTTAGTGGATCAAATCTAAACTTGTTCTGTGGACCAACATGTTTTAAAACAGCAAAAGTCTCACTGTTGAACTAAGGTTTGGTGAGTCATGCTGTCAATCCTTAAGCATTTGCAACACTGGGTGGATTAGAGGCTGTGCGTCTTTTGTGAAGGCTCAAAGTGAGCCAACGCTGATAGGGAGAGTTAATGGAGATGCATTTGAACTAGAGTTACTCAATTACAATCTGACATCAGCTCGTGCACCCCAGCTTTGCCTGAATAGACACACCCACGCACATACACGCAGTAAGCATTTAACACTCTACAGCCTAAATGAATCTCGTAACACAGAAGATATCACAGGGTTCATCGGGTTCTCAATGAAAGTGGTATCAGAAACAAAGTGTATATTCTGGTGTAACCTGGTAATTCCATTTACTGCTAAGGGTTTAGCTGACATGTTTATCTAGTGTGTGGAACAATAAATTGCACAAATTGCTTAACATGCTTTTTTTCTTGAACACACCATTGCCTAACACCCGGAGAGGTATGAAGGCCTGAATCCCCTGATGATACAGTGAAGAAAGTCCTGAAGAGTTTCAGTGTTTTACTTTGTAGATTTGTTAACAAGAGGCCCAACATTACAATTAGAAGACAAATGCATTTGTTCATCAAATTTGTGCATGTCACATAAATGTTTCAAATGTTGTACATGTGTTGCCCCATGTAAGCATCAGACCCTATTAGTTCACTTCCCATGTAAACAGCTGACCTGAAATCTTTAATTAATGATTTCAAGCAGAAAAAATATTATGTATGTAACCACATCTAGAGTCACAACAGTCAGTTTTCCTCCCCATATTACACCATATTCCTTTAGTTGTCATCAAAATGAAGCACTAACATTGACTGCTGATGCAGTGCTTTTGTGCTACTTATTTTTTACAATTTTTAAAGTTACTCAATTTTTTACAGAGGATTCCTCTGCTAAACTGGTGGATAACCAGATTTTTCTTAAATTATTTCTCCAAATTTTTATTTTGGAGGAAAAAAATCAAAGGGACTTTTCTGCTTACACAGTAACATCCAATATTACAAGTTCTGGGAGCGGGCTTGAGTGTGTAGACACACACATACACATGTAGTCTACATGCCTCCGCAGACTAAGGTCAATGGTGCGCTCAGATACAAATGATTCTCATCTAATATTAATAGGATATGCTAAACGGTAACACAGAGGCAGCACAGAGAAGAACAGAACAGCATCTCTGAGTGAGTGTGTGTACACATACGTGTATTTTCCTGCCATGCAGAAAGATGAGTGCCACTGGGACAGAAATAAAATTCAAGAATACACTTCACTTGCCAAAAATTTGGAACAACATAAGTATGAAAGTTAATATTTTGGAAAGCTGCTCCCTGTGGAAACAAACCAGCCCAACCAGTAATAACACTGTCCTGACCAACTGCATTTTTGTGTATTCAAAGATTTAAAAACAACCTCAGAGTCTAAATAAAACTAAATTATGAGTTTTTATGTTGTCCTGGCAAGTGACAGGGTCATCTCTGTGATTAAAAATGATTAGTTCTCAAAAGTAAATTTGGAAGTAGCCAGATGTTATGGTGCTGCACAAATTCATAAAAGAAGTGGTCGGGGTGGATTGCTAGGCATGCAAAGTGTCCAGCTTTGATACCTAAGACCAGTTCTCAGTCAAATCAATACTTTTTGTATTAGTTTTTTGTAGTAAAGTAGTATTTTTGTATTTGAAAAGCACTGACAAATATTGTGGCCATGCCAATAAAGAAAACAAATAGATAATGCTCATTTAGGTTTTTTATGTGGCAAAGTCAAATTTTGTTGTGCAGTTTTGAGGACTTGTGGTCAACAGCTGAGCTATCTAAGTTTAAATGCAAAAATGAAAACTAGAACTATTTCTAAAGATCTCACTCAATTCAAAAATGTATTGGCCTTAAAACATAAACTTGTAAGCATTCAACAATGACACATTTGTATCTGAAATACCATATTGTGGTGAACCAAAGCTGCATACTAAACTTTGCCTTCTTACACGCTGATAATGAAAAAATATGAAACTCTGAAGAAATATATATTAACTAATCAGAGCAGGCCAAATGTGCCACATTTAAGATTGGTCAGGCATCGTATCATATTTGCACTGTAGCAGTCAAAGCTAACCATTAGGCATGAAAAACCTGTATATAAGCATAATGCAATCAAGGGAGCCAAGTGTGTGTATGTGCCTCTGCCTCTCTTGTCTACCTCTTTCTGTGCTTGTACTATGCGTGTGTATGTGTGTGTGCTCGTGCATGGGTGTGTGTGTTTGTGTGTGTGCGTGTGAGAAACAGTCACCCGTTCTTTGAAACAAAAACAACCACTTAGGCATGAACAGCAGCGCTTGGGAGACATCAATATTTCAGTCAGGTGTGTCGAGAAAAAGAGAGAGAGAGAGAGAAAGAGAGAAATAGAGAGAAACATGAAAGCACGAAAGAGGGGGGGACCCTTGCCATTCTAAGGCATTCCCATGACTGACAGAGGGAGTGAGGTTGTGTATGTGTTTCTGTGTGTGTGTACATGCATGCGTGTGTGCCATTCCCCCATCCTCACCCCACCCCTACACTCACCATTGTGTGTACCACCTCTGTCACCTTTCCTCTAATCAGGAGTTTAAATCAATGACGTTGTCCAAAACTATAATTGCCACTCCTTAAACTGCTTCTCTCGCAATATGCTTTCACCAAGAAACCACTCGGCAGCAGAAATACGCCTCTGCGTGTGTTGGTGTGTGTGTATGTGTGAGCTGGATTAAGAGTATTTTCTCATTACGGCAGTGTCTGAACGAGTAGAAAGTGCTTCTCACATTGTTTTACAGCATCCTGAAACCTCAAAGCTCAGCACTAAGCAGCATAATATCCTGTAGTCCCACACAGACGGCTTAGCTTGGAATGCTGTCGTCACAAATTGCTCATGATCCAAACTCGTTGGACGTCATTTATTAAACTTTTTGAGAATGAATCATTCCTAAGTAATGGCACACATACGAAAAAGTTTTTGAGAGACTTATTTGTTAGGACATTGTACATAAATGAATACTTTGTTTTGGCCTTTGTGATACTTTGTGTGTCAGAGTTGACACAAGCTCATACAGGCCTATGAGATGCTAAAAAGCACCCACCTTTATGGCCTGCGCCCTTGTGAGGATTCAACTACAACATGGCACATACAAAATGTAAAAGAGCCGCATCCAATACAAGTAAAAGTGCGAGGTGTGAGCCCTACCATCTGGGGTGTTCAAGGACCCTTAAACATGTGGACTGAAGGGGTTGGGGACGGTACCACCAGATCAATGATTAATGGATTACCTGTGCTAGCTGCTGAGGAACAGTAGCCACACACATGCAGCAAAAGAGAGGCCTTTTATGATGCTGCATGTGAACAATTTAAACATCAGCTAAAAGTAAGTACAAGTAGAAAATGCCTTGAAGAAATAAGAATGACATGGTCTAAAGCCCAGCTAGAGCTAAGAAAAAAACAAATCTCCCATCTCTAAAATGGTGTTTCTGTTAACTTAAAACATTTTAACTCTTCTAAACTCAGATCAGACAGCACCAATAGCAACGCAATATAATATTATCCAAATATTTTAATGTCCGATATGTAGCAAAAAGCGCACAGATTTCTACCAGCTACAAGATTACAAAATAAACCACTCTGCATGTTGTATGGTCCTTTATGTGGTCCACAAGGTTTGCCATACCAGCAAGTGAAAGCAATGGGTCTTTTTGTATTTACCTGCAGGACCCAAAGACAACACCTAACTGTTGTTATTATAGTTGCTGTTACAAATAACCTGACTGGCTCCAGAGATTTTGAGACTAGAAACCACCCTGCAAATGTGCGTGTGTGCGTGTGTGTGTGAGTGTGTGTGTGTGCTCAGACTTTAGTTGTCAGTCTGTGTTAACCTTGGCTGATGTTCCATTAACCAGAGACAGGAGTTTCCTTAACCCGACAATGCACTGACAACAGGAAAACACACAGATAGACACACAGATAGACAGATAGATAGACAGATAGACATATAGATAGATAGATAGATAGATAGATAGATAGATCATGGAGGAGGAAAAGATATAGGAACTTGAAAGATGAGGATGACAATAGTAGCAAGATGCCTGATTCTCCCTGTCCGTCTAACAAATGGAGGTGACAGACAGCTAGAAAGAGACACAGTGAG
>JAPZDV010000001.1:7362128-7390279 GCA_029814665.1 Acanthurus lineatus
GTGCTTTTCACACCCTCTGATGTTCTTAAAAGGTGGAGGGATCAGACGCCCCTGCTGTACTGCTGCACTTCACTGACACACACACACACACACACACACACACACACACAATCTTACGTGCACACACACAAACTCACATAAGCCAACAAGTACACAAATGATAGCACAAATATGCACATACTCCCAACATGGTCAGACACACTCACAAATCCACACTCATTGGCACACCCACATCCATACATGCCCACACACACTCATATACTCACACACATACAGATATTTACTAGGATGTCCCCTGTCGTGCTAGCAAGAGCTGGTTATTGGAGTCAAAGATACCATACCAACAGAAGAGAGAGACATGCATTGTTGCTACGCATCAGATGTAAACACAACAATACTTGCAACAGGATTTTGTTAACTTTGGGGGAATGAGTCTCAGAGTGTGGTTTATTATTTGCCATCAACCTTAGCATTAGAGAAAGAACATAGCTACAGCAAACCTACTCTCTATTTGCCCAGTCTGAAGTTGTAAGGAAAAAAGTGGTTAGCAGGCTGGAGACTGTATGCCTTTACAACACTTTCCATGAAACATACTAAAAAAGAGTATGAGGGGTCAAAGGATGCTAAATCAAGAAATGATAAAAAAAAAAAGATAAAGTGTGTTTTTATTTAATAGGGATAAAATAATAAGTGTACATCTTGTAGTAGTTTAATTTCTTAAAGCAAAATGTAAATTTTTTTCCAGTCATATTTTTTAGAATGTTATTTCCACACCTCATGTCCCCATGTGTATAGAATAAAGCTTTATTGGACTTGAATGATTGTATGTCTAATTTTGAATACTTTCCTTACCATGTAAAAATGTGAAAATTGTACTTGTTTGACTTGTGTGAAAAAAGGTGGATTGGACAAATATGTTTGACCGAACAGTAACTGTTGAAAGTTAACAAAAAATTCTAAGAACAAAAGTGGTTGAAGGATTTAATTGGCATTAAATGTATGACGACAAAGAAAAAAAGACAGACAACAAACCTGAGACATTTACAAGATACTAAAGCTATCCGAAACCTTCTAAAGCACAACACTACTAACTACTGTTACAGCGCTTTAGAATAAAAAAAAGCATACTCCATATTACAAAAGAAGCCGGCATCTGTGTGTGTTACTAGCAAGGTTTTGAGTTAAAATTCTTAGAAATAGTTCTTGCTGGTGTATGATTCAGGTCTATGGGATCAGGTGTGCATGATGATGTGATATAGAATGCAGTTAGGAAACTGAATGTCCAGCTCCATGCTCCCCATAATGCGGCAAAGAGCAGTGACGCTATCAATTTACACCGTAACGGACAACACAGTCACTTTGCACCAAAGTGAAAGACACCAACACACACACGCACACACACACACGCACACACACACACACACACAGGCACACACACACACACAGGCACACACAGGCACAAAGTTCAGGGGGATTAATTCACTGCATAATGTCATCAATCCTACCTTACCCCCTACTGTCACAAAGGAAGGAAAAATTTGTAAAACAGGAAAACTGAAGCGCAGTACACTTAATACCATGCTATTACTGCCACCTTCTTTCCCTCATGTCCCTCTATTTTCTCCCTTTATTTTTACTCAGTTTTCTCCTTTTTCCTCTCTTTTACTTTCCTATCCACTCTTCATCAATCTTTCCTCTCCTGCAGCCTCAGCCAGGCTGCCTTGATGAGTGGAGGCTCTTAGTCACATTGAGGTCAGTCGACACACACACATACACAGGGAAGGGGTCAACCTGGCAGGGTTACGCTGCACAAAGTCAGCTTCCCATAATGTGGCTGCTGTCGCCTGCATCACACCCTCATGATCCAATTAGGAGCCTCACTTCCTCCAATCAGCTGCTGTGGCAACCAACGGGTAGACGACCAGGCAGAGGCGGGTGGGCAGCGCCAATCTCGTAAGTGCTTTTAAGGGATTAGAAGGTGGGTGGGAAGCTGGGAGGGAGGGAAACACCTCTCTCTCCATCCTTGGTGCTCTCGTTTTGTTGCTGAGACCAGAACCCTACAATGCCTCGTAATTGGCCTCACGAATTATTGCTGCACTTCCAAATACAAGAGGAAGAGTTATGGGAGGAATGATGAAGGGAAAGAGGGCATTTTTTTCACACAAGAAGTGAGACAAGTTGGGGAATAAAGAGATAGGAAAGAGGGAGAAGAAGGAGAAATGATGTACCTTAGGTGACTGAGAGTAAAGAACAATGTACAGAGGTCAAGTAGAGAGGTAATGGATAGAGGGTGAAAAGGAATTATCAAACCAAAAAAAAGTAAAGTATCTAAGACTCAAGAAAAGCTGCAGAATCTTTCAGACTGAGAATGATATGACAGGTCTGAATGGTAAACTTAATAGACATGTTTATACAGCACATCTTCAGATACAGTGTCTGCAAAGTATAGGCAGGAATATTTAGCTTCAATCTGCATGCAGTTTATGCGTGTATAATCCACAAGCTTATAAAAGGAAAAAAGCGATAGAGGGAACAAGTAAGAAATAGAGAGAGAGAGACCTGGATAAGGTTCAGACACCTGGCTGCTGCGAGAACCCGTTATCAGAGCTGCTAAAGGGCAGAGGACACAGGAAACCACACAATCCAAATTACACATACGCTATCTACAGTATATCTGCTTTTCTTATTTCAATAACACCAATTAAATAGACACATGCAAACAAGCACAGTCACCAAAAATCCAGAAAAAAATACGTAACACACATACTCATATTGTTTTAAAGAGCACTTCCAGAATAAACTGAGCATACTGATTGTAACAGGCAAGCAAGCATATACAAAGACATACACACTGACACATCACATCTTTGGCCCTACTCTATGCATACGCTATCAGCAGAAGAGTAAAATAGGTACAAACATTATCTTAAATAAACCATTTAGCAAAGGCTAATATTTAGATCTCTAAAGAGTAGAAAAGATGGAATTTTTTCAAAAGACTTTTTGCAGCCATTATTCACAGATCACATGCACACAAAGAGTTGTGTATGTGTGAGAGAGAGCAGGTGTATGTGTGGGGCACAAATGTGTGTTATAATATCTCTAACCAAAAAAATACCACCTGGCTAGTGCTTCTATTGTATGTCAAGTATACCCACATACATGTGCAAACACACATACACAAACAGGTAGAATGAGCCAAAAGGTGCTGGTATATATATTGTAGCAGATAATATACTCAGTGTCTTTTATGAAATCAATGACCTCTGTTGAGATTTGTGGACAGCCAAATGTAACTACACTGGCAGCCACCTGGCCATTTAGCCCTTCTGAGCTTTGAGTTATGGTGGCCTGTAGTTGACTCAGTTAATCAAGTCACTTTTCATAATACAGAGAGGTAAGCTGTCCAATTACAGCAGAAATCCAACAGAAATGACAAGTGGGTGTAAATTATTGTTATGCCAATTTCAGTAAAACAAGCACCTCTTTTTCATTTGCAGGATTTGGCTTGAGAACAAGTGTCTTTGCCTTCATAGCGGGAATGTGTCATTCCTTGATTGTAATCACTAGATTGAATTTCTGTCTTCCAAAGCAAAAGACCTTATGCAAGAAAAAATAATTTTGTGAGCTTTAAAGCATGCATGAAGTGAAGTGTTGCTGTAGTTTAAGTGGCTAAACAACTTGGTCAACTGCACTTTGATGCATTAATATTTTGTGTTAGACAAAGCTGTGTCACCAAAACATAACGTTACTGTTTTCATACCATTGTTGTCTGGATGAGGAAACAAACTGTCAGAATCAGTTTATAGTAGGTTTTAATACATAGAAACAAAAAACTCAGCGAGTTTTATTGCTTTAACTCTGTAAGATGTAAAAGTGCAATTAATAACTTACATGTTAGTAATTCATTCATTCACTGGCATTAGTGAGCAGGCGACCTGCGTCATACTTTATCAGCACTGCCTGCTTGATAACCAACTTCTGTTTATTTAGTTTTTAAGGTCAACATTGTGTTAGTTTGTGCATTTCTATGTGCGTACATATGTACTATATGTGTGTGTGTTTACCCACCACTGTGCAGGTTTTATCTTTCTCCTAAGCATTTTGCTTAAGGCGTCAGGACCTCAATTAAAGCGAACTGCTTGTAGCATTCATGAGCTTGACACATGCACACACACACACCAACACACCCCCGCATATGCGCACGCACACACACACACACACACACACACACACACACACACCGTTCAAAGTATGAATATTTCACTATATCTAAGTCCTTTTACCTTGGAATGACCTGATTGTCCCACCGTTTGTGTGTGTATGTGCGTGTGTGTGTGTCACTTCATTTCCATAGAGGTATGTGGAAGTGCATTCAATCTACTGCTCCAGCAAAGACATGGACACTAATAACAGGCACAGAGGACTTGGTCCAATGACACAGAATATTCGGTACATTAATGCTCCTTTTTGGGGGGATTTTACTTCTCAGTGGCTTTGTGTTTGTCTCATATTTTCACACTCTGGGCTAAAACACACCCTTGGCATCACAACACATCTTCTTGTGACCCTCACATGTTTTTTTTCAACTATTTCATTAAAAATATTTGATAAAACACTCTACTGATGTAAAGGGCTTGGGATAAATCACACTTCTCTTCAGAGTTCTGACATAAAACAAAAAAGATGGTCTTAAAATGAGAATCATTTCTTCATCATCATCATAATCACTTACTGCTCCATGGGGAAAAATTCCACACAAGGTTCCGTGCTTTATCAGACAAAACAAAAGGGCAAAGTGACCCTACCACATGAAGCTGTCTATTTCTATAATTTTATTTATAATTTTGTCTATTTCTATAATTTTACTTAAAAAAGCAACAAATATCCTAATTCAACTATAAACCTGTGATCACATTAAAAGGATGTTTGTGTGTCTTTACATGCTTACATTTAGCTAACTTTAGGTTTTTTAAATAGCTGTCATCCACTTAACAGCTACAGTGAGGTAGCATACAACCACAGACACACACAAGTAAAATTGGAGCAATACAGGAATTAATTTTGCTTGTCTTAGTGTCTTTTTTTTTTTCACCATGGTCATTTAGGAGGCCCAGTTAAAAGAGTCTCCGAAAAAAATGCGACATACATTCAGTGTGCATTAATCACCTGCAGCAGCCCCTTAGTTCTCAGCCCAGCATCAATTACCAGGCTTTTTAAACGAATTCCCCTTGAGTTGAGGTGCGCATTAAAGAGCCAGTCAGCCAGTAAAGGAAATTACATGAGGAAATGAACACAGTGTATGAGAGCTGGAACTGCTGTGCCTGTGACCAATGATTTTTCTCATCTTTCTATATGAGAGGAAATTCTTTCAAAACAAGACCAATGTGGCTGGGCTTCGCTTCTTTTGAGGGGATGTGTGTCATTTCATGTGTGTTATTACAAAACAAGTACAGGTAAGAAGAAGGTGAGGCTGGCAGTGCAAAGAGTTCATCGTAATGTTAATGAAAAAGACCTTAACATTACTCAGACTCACTTTCCACACATGAAGGGATGACAGGTTGGAGGAAGGAATCAGGTGAGAAAAACAAAACAAAACAAACTAAAGTTGCTCACAGCATGTCACTTTTTAATTTTAAACAGTACAATGAAGGAGAGGCAAATTGCCTTCTCAGATCTGACATCTCATTTTTTCCCTGATTTTTACTCATGTTTTTTTCTCTGCCAATGCTTGCTCTTTCCCTCACTGTACTGTCCCCTCACAACCCTCCTCTTCCTCTGTGCCCTCTCTCTCTCTCTGTACTTGCCAAACACCTCTCTCTTGTGTTCACATGAAAGACAATTAGACCCAGCAACATTGAACCTTGCAATGACAGTTAATGTCCACACACACACACCCACGCACACACAGGCACAACCAACTTCTCCTCTGCCAAACAGCTTTCTATTCACTGTTATAGCTCAAGAGAGGAAAGAGAGCCTACTGAATAGAGAACAGAGACAATCTCGGCCAGTCACACAGACTCTCATCGTGCAGTGTGTGTACGCATTTATGCACTTCTACTCAGCATTTATGAACATGATGCCTGACAGTTGGAGGCAACTCATCATTTATACCCTGAAACAGGACAGGCAGTACTTACGGATGGACATGTCTCTGTGAAATAACACTTGATACCATAAGCCTCTTTATGAGCTTGTCTTTGTGTGTTTATAACCATCTGCATTATTGTATCATCCCCCCAAATTTTAAGTATCAATCTTAGGTTTTGCTCTCAAGGTTTCTACTTTTTCATGTGGACTGAAGTTTACAAAATCATTAAATATGTTCTATGTCTGTGGACAGTGGTGCTTCAGGGGTTAAGACACTGACCAAAACACCTCTGGTTTGAGTCTGTCTGGGGACAGTTATTGCATAATGTGTCCACCAACCCTCTCTCCAATCATATCTCTAATATGGCTTTAAAAAATGTCAAAAAATATTTAATAGGTGTCCATTAAATAAATTCTATAATGATGAAATAACTGATTAAGTTAGTGAATGGGTAGATGAATGAATGGGCAAAGAGCTCACCTCTTACCAGAGTATATCGGGCTATTGATTAAGCCAGCTTCTCTCATAGAATTGACCATTTTCTTATAGATTATCAATACTCGGGCCACTTAGGCCATTCAGAGGTGACTGGGCAGCAAGAGCACTGTTGCTACTAATGAGCATGGAATTGAGTCACATTTAGTGGAAAGCACATCTTTGTGTGTGCGTGTATGTGTTTGTGTGTGTTTCAAGTACTGCAATCATGTATTTTGAGTAGCTAAGAAGTGATTACATATTGATTTTAGTAAATTCTTGTCTGCTTCTCACATTAATAGTGAAATAAAATGAATACTTATTTTTTGTGGTTAACATGCTGGGGACGATTTGATAAATAATCAACGTGACATACACTCAAAAAGACAGGAGGAATTACAGAGGTTATTACGCGCACACACGCACAGACATACACACACACACACATCTGAGTGGTGGGAAGGGAAGGGAAACCCGAGCTGGACCAGGAGTGGGATAACAGGAGTCCAGGAATAGTGGCAATCGATGGATGGATAGATGGGCAGATGGATGGATAGGGCGGGGGATGGGGGATGGGGGTGGGGGTGTTGGAGGCGAGGAAGGGAGAGTTGAAGGGAGAGATGAGTGGTCTCCTGGGTGGAGTGGTGATAGTCTTGCTGAGTGTCTGTGAGACCAAATCCTTTGCAAACTGAGGGGAGAACGGTGAGGGAACGACAGAGGAGGGACAGAAGAGAAAATACAGGAAAAAAGACAGGTGAGGAAGCTGAGATGAGTAAAAACAAAAAGAGCCATGACAACGAGATGAGAGAAACAAACTGAAGGGAAGGAAACAACAAATTAGAGGATGAAAGTGAAGAGAGTTTACACTAAGCTGAGCTTTGAAAGTATGTGTCAACTGTAAGGACAATTTTCCAACACTGTCCTCTAAGTTAAGATCACATACTTAAATAATGTGTTTATCCTGTCATCCAATTTTGCTGCATTTATATGAAGATTCGTCTGAATCCGTCTGATGGAAATGGAAACTTAACATGTTGGCAGCGTAAGATTTTGAAAGTTGAAACAAAAACAAAATGAAAAGCAAAAAATGCCAACGTGTGAAGAAATATCAACAAATCTTTTAGGTATCATGAAGTTTTCAAGTGGAGGTAGTTTCTCTCATAAGTAATGCACACAACCACGACCACAACAAACACACACACATACATGCACATGCACACACACACACACACACACACACACACACACACACACACACACACACACAGAGCTCTAGAATAGCTGTAAAAACAGGTATTGATGTAAAGGCCTAGTCAATGACCATCAGAGGTAAACAGAGACCACCATTAGCCAGCCAGTCAATCGCAAAAGCATTCTGGGTAATTCTAGCACGCACATACACCCAGACTCAGAGATACACACATCGAAAGCAAGAAGACACCCCACAGGGGCATATTAACCACACACACACATACACACACAAAAATGAAGGCAGAATCTCATTTATTCCCTGTTGCTGTTTGCTGTTAGATATATTATCATGCTCTGTCCCCTCCACCTTTCTATCTCCAAATTTTTGTCTTCATGCTTTCTTTATCAGACTTATTCTACCTCTCCTTTTAACTTTTTTTCACTTTTTACTCTCCCTCTCTCTCTTTCACACCACTTGTGTCTCTCAGGGGTAAAGTGGCGGTTGGTTGTTCCTAGGGGGTCTTAACCAGCTCTCATTAGTGCAGTGCAGTAGTTTGTGTGTGTCTGTGTGGGTGTGTGTGTGTGCATGTGTGCAGGAGCGGTGGAGATGATTGTGCATTAGCCAGCTAACTAATCAATGGGAAAAACCACTGAGCCTGGACCTCTGCTTATGTTACAAGCAGTGCTATTTATAGGGAAACACACATGTCCAAACACAAACAGTCACAAATAGCCATAAACTGTCACACTCACTGTTAAAACAGGAAGTCTGACTCAGGTGCTTAAAATCAAACTCATCTCCAGTCTGAAAATGTTTAAGAAAAATCTGGCAAAGTCTTTACATGTGACACATTGTTAACTGGCATGCTGAATGAAGGGGTCTACCTTATAATTTTCAAAAGTTTCAGTCTCTGCCATTATCTAGAGTGAAACCCTACAGTTGTTGAACTAAATTGGGGTCAGGGGGGTTTCTAAAAGTCTAGGTTTTAAAGGTTCTAAATTGCAGTAGTACAGTATTAACACCAGTCTCTACAACAGAAACAAACAAACAAAAAAAAGAATAATAACAAAAAGTTATTCATTTCAAGATAATAACATATAAGAGTGAATGTTTTAACTGGATTCACTCTTTTATGTGCTTTTAATTTTTACTTTCAATGCTTTCTGTCACATGGTGACAACTCATTTTATTGTGTGCTCCAAAAGTTCAAAGCTATGGTAAAATACTTGCAAGCAATATTGAGTGTTTTCAAATTCATATCACACGGACACTTTGGCAGCCCAAAGGTATAAGAAGTACATCAAGTAACTGCCCCTTATTCAATTTGAAACTGAGGACCAACCTTCCTCTATCTGTCTCCTCTTCTTCACTGAACTTTGAACTATCCAGCATAACCAAAAAGCTTAAAATATTCTTAAAATGCATTAAAAATGTATCTATTTATATTTCTCAAGCTGCAACTTAGATTTTTTTTCAGGTCTATCTAAATCCAAATAATTACAACAAAGCTACTTTTTCTCTTTGACACCCTCCACTGTCTCACCCTCCCTCTGCCTCTCCCTCCGCCTCTCTCCCCCTTATCTATCTTTTCTAGTGGGAGCGAGACAGATTAACGTCAATGCTGGTTTTACTTATCATACTGTAGGCAGCACAGCCCTGCAAGGGATAGAGTGGAAGCAAACTGCATCGCCATTCAACACAGGGCGCAAACATAGTGGTACTTCAACTGCACAAAACTCATACACATACTAAAGATGCAATATTCAGATTTTTTAATTCTTATAACTAATAATTATCTGCTTTCATGGCTCAATACTGATTAAAAAAACCCTTAACCCCTTTTTTTACCTTTTTTGCACTTTAAAATTTGTCCACAACCTGTATTTTAGTAAAAGGTAAAAAAGCTATAATGTTGTGAGCAAATATGGATATTTAATATTCCATAGCTCTGACCTTACCAAATCCTACTGACATCAGTGATTAAGGTCGGCAAACAAACCCCCCTATGTACGGGTGTATGTGAATTTATGAGCACCTATCTTTGTGTATTACTCAGAGGTGCCCCCGCCCTTTGATACACAAACACACAAACACAAACATTCACACACAAACAGTTAGAGCTTAATGAAGCAGAACTCAGCCTGGTGCCCATTAGCCTGATAATTAATAATTTCTCCCTGCCTCCTAACACACTTATCAACTTGCAGAGGATGTTGTCTGTGTATGTATGTGTGTCTGCTTGTGCCTGCCAGTGCCTGTGCGCTCTGGAAGATAAGACATGTGCTTGGTAAAAGTATACATGTATGTTTACATGTTTGCACATTTGACAGTTTATAGGGGTGCACCCAAATCTTAACATGTTATTTGGCAAAGTACAAATGTAGCGATATAAAATTCCAGCTATCCGAGTAACTCTTTGGGGAAAAAAAGTGAGCTCCATGATTAACATGTCTGTGTTGGCTATTGTGCTTATTTAAAAAAAAATAAAAGTATCACTCTATATAAAAAAGGTTCACATCTACCTTCATAATTACTGATATAATGCACCATGCAGTCAGCACACCTAGTGACACCAGTCAAACACCAACTGCTTGTGACTAGCAGGCGAAAACAACAATAATCATATTGCTTTTTGTGTAACTTGTTTCATTAACAGTTTTAGTGATATTTGTCAGTTTCCAGGTTACTATGTGCTTGGCAGTAATATAATAGAAAGTTTTCAAACTGGTAAATGCAGTTTATTTTGTTCTGATTTCAATAAGGTGCATACTCTATACCTCCTGTAGAGATTTCCATTTGCTTAATTTGAAAAAACCTTACTACTTTAATGAATATTTTCTCAACATTTTTTGAGGGCATAACACTTTAAAAATGGATAGCATCAAGGCTCCAAAATACTTACACTTAAAGTTAGACAACTGTTGCTTGAAAACTATCTACAACTGTCTTTACCATCATCCTCCTGCCAGGGCTGACAAGTTTGTGGCTTAAGGAAGAAAGATATAGCTGTCATTACATGCACATGCAGGGTTCAACTCTGACTGATTTTACAGAAAATTCATCAGTTTGTCACCCTCTGACTACTACCTCTACCTGAGGATGTACAGGGAGGTCAGTGGTTGCCAACAGTGATGATGACAGCATCAGCGGATTACTTTCTGGAGGTTGACAAAAGAAGGGACCTGTATGCTCCATGTATTTAGGACTAAATGTGTAAATGAAGGAGGGGACTTTATTAAAAAATATTAAAAGATGATCTTATCAATAAACTCACATGTGTCAGCTGCAGCAGTATTTCAAAAGCAAGGACACAAACAGAGAGGCCACTTGAAAGTTAAAAATTAGGTACCATAATGTTTTAGAGAGGGATCCATTTTGTGTCCTCCTCTTCCTTCTTTTCCTTTCTTCTTCCTTCTCTGTCACAAATATCTTACCGCGGTGATCTAGATATTATTTGAAATACAGAGGGAGAAAGATACACATACATTTAGAGGGTGGAAAAACAAAGGGAAAGTAGAGAAAATAAGGAAAAAAGACAGAAATGGTACACTTTCATTCATTCATTCATTCATTCTCTAATTCAGTTCTAGTTTATTCTCTCACTCAGCTGACTTCATTCCTTCCTTCCCTCTCTTCTTTTTCTTCACTGTTTTTCATTTCTTCACGTTCTCCCCATCCCCTTAAAAACACTCATTCTACCTCCATCTCCTCCTTCAACTCCCTTCTCTCTATCTCTGTGAATAGAACATCAAAAGCCTCTGAGTTAGATGGGGAGTGACAGTGTTTGCTATTGGTATGCAGGCAGACATGTCTGCTCCAGAGTGTTAGTCTGAAGGCCTCGGCTAAGTGTTTGTCAAGACTTAAAGCCATTGTTCTCGTCTCCTCTCTTCTCAGATCTCAGACCTCTCCCTTTCTCTCTCTCTATCTCCCTCTCTCGCTCCACTTTCGTACTTTGATGGAGCATTTTACTACAGTGTGTGTATGTGTGTATAAAGTGAGGCTGTTTTAAGACAATGTGTGATAGTGTGTGAGTGGTTGTGCTTAGATAATGTGTTCCCTTTCATGCCATGTACACATATGTGCAGGTATTTTAACAGTAAGTAAAAAATCCATCCACTTGTTGCTGTTGGGGCATATTGGATTCTAAGAAAGATAAATAAAGCCCATGTCTTTCTACGTCTGTTTTTTTTTTCAGGCTCCACTGATGATCTATTCTATGGCTGCAGTGCGACTGGATAAAAAGTGCTCCCTATCTTTGACTCTGTGATCATATTACGTCACAAAAAGTAGGTTTAAAATGTGTCAAATGAGTGAGAACCATGAGGAAAATGTGTCTTGCTGTCATCAACATTAACTTTCAAGACAGTTCAAAAAGACTTTCTATCAGTGTCTGACTTTCTATCAGCTTTTAAGAGATCAAGTGAGTATCAGGCTTTCAACTGTAGAATGGATTATTTTTATGGGATGAGGTGAGAATATGTAAAGACACATTCCACAGTCAAAATTTGAAAGATCTCAATAGGATAACCTTTAGGAGATGCACATTTTTTTGCAAGAAATTGGCATATTTGAAACTGAACTAAACTTCCCTACTGTTCCCTACACTACTACTAAAAAAATATTCTTTATAAAGCTTAAAGTTTTTGCTTGAGCCATTCATCAACAGAAGAAAACATGAGCTAAATGAAAGATGTGCAAAACACTGTAAAAGACAAGAGGTTGATGTAAAACACTTGCACTGGTCCTCTAACACATCACATCATTAAAACATGAATAAAAATATGAGACCATTAATAAATGAAGTTTCTATTCCATGTTGTTGTACTATGTGATTTTTGCTCACTTGTTTTGTATCTTCCTGTCCCCATCATCCTCTTGTAGTTTCTTTTGAATCCCACTCTCACCCTCCTTCTCATTTCAATCTTTCCCATCTTCCCTTGCAAGCTTCTCTCTGTCTCTCACTGTTAAACTTGAAGCATTTGAACGTGTGTGTGTGTGTGTGTGTGTGTGTGTGTGTGTGTGTGTCTAAAACCCTACATTCCTACCAGGGTTACACTCAAGGCCTGGAAACAAGAAGCTGCTCTTTCTTTGAAGTCCAACCCAAGGTTCTATAGGGTGGAACTGTTAATCACTGATAACCCTGCAGCATCTCATCTCCCCGACTCCTCCACTGTTGCCCTCCTCTCTAGCTCTCTCACCCTCCTCTTTACTTACTGGTATTTCTTTTCTCTTTTTTCCTCCCTCTTGCTTTTTATTCACTCAGTTCTCACAAGAGAGTTAGCATGTTGTTGTGGTTTTTGGCTCATCACTGCTGGTGTGTGTATGTGTGTGTGTGTTGTGATGGTAGGTACTGACGGTAGTGTGGCAGTGAGCCTAGTGGTGCCAGTAAAGCAGATTATGAGTTGATTTTGGCGAAGGAGGCTGGTAATTCCTTTAAACCTACAAAGCCGTTCCATTAGCCCCCTGCTGTTGTCCTGAAAACAGACACTGTAATGCTCCAAAAACACAAGAGAGAAGACAGCTCAACATACTCGCTTTAACCTAGTACTGTCTCAAACCATGTCAATATGCAAGAAAGTATAATTACTTATATGAGTTCAGGACTATAATGTGCACACACACACTCACACGCATGTTGAAATTGCGCTATATTTCCTCCATCACATACACACTCAGTAATGCCTGGATTCTTTGTTGGTCCATATGTTCATGTTTTGTTCCTTTTTTTTAAATAATTAAGATCTGTTACAAACTGTTATTTTCGTTTTCCCTCTAAGCTAGTGTTTACAGGGGGAATTAAAAATGTCAGTTGGTGGTACTGCATTGGGTTTTGTGTGTGACCAATCAACATACACTAAGGTATGGATGGACCAATCACTGCACATTTAGGTCACTCAAAGTTCCTCTTGTGCTTTAAGAGTACCTACTCTGAAGCAGGAACTAAAAGGTTCCTCTGAACAAGGTTCTAAAAACTTAAATAGTTCATGGTTCTTGCAGTGTGAAATCAATAAAAAAGGGGGAGAGTTCCAATAGTTCAAAGAAATATAAAAAGTTCCTGCAGACTGAAAACACCTATTGTTTCACCATTGACATCATTGCCAATGATACTTTCTACTACTCCAAACTTGGAGTGTGCCAGGTGCCATCTTCTTCTCGTCTGTACTGATAAGGACTTCATAAAACACAACTTCAAACAAAGGTTTTAGGCTAGGAAAAGATTTCCTTCATGGTACCATAAAACTTCTATTTAGTGCTGCCTGGGGACTGAACAAGAACCACAATGTACAATGTAAAAGCTGTATGGTTTCTCAATTGTACGTTGATTCAGAATTCAGTACAATCAAAAGGCCTTTCACATAATCAGAAGTGATTTAATTTAGTGTATGTTCCAGTGTATATTGCTTACGCCATATATTGCCTAAAATACAACTTTCTGCTTTTGTTGGCAGTCAGACGGAAGAAGATAGAGACAGCAGACAGACCAGTTTAGAGGGCTTTATTTTTAACCAAATACCTTGATATCAATGTTGCTAAAACACTGTTTGGACATCTACTGGTGTTTTCACAAATATTAATACTATAATATTTTTGATAAATAATCATTCTGGTATGTTAAAAACGACAAATCACTTTACATTACTTCATGACATATAACAATATTTAAATAGGAGACAATGTCTAGTCTCATCATATTAACATATTACCCAACCCAACTTATAGACAGAGTGGCAGGCAGACAAGCAGACAGTAGATTTATGCTCTATGAATTGCTGCTAGGGGATACACACACCAACACACACACCAGTCGGGATATCCAGACCTGCCACTGAACAGGATTACCTCTGTCATGGGAGGACTGGTATCCCCTCATCAGCACACATAAACACACAAACATGCATGCACATGCACACGCACACACACGCACACGCACACACACGCACACGCACCACATCAAAATGGTTCACTGGGCAAGCTAATAAGAATGTGTGTGAATGCATGTGTGTGTTTGTGCATGTTTGTGTGTTGAGAAGTCTCTGATGGCAAGGATTAGGGACTCTTGACTCGCTCAGTCTCTCAGCGAAGAGCCAACCAGCACAAATACACACACACACAAACGCACCAGCAGAAGCGGTCATTCAGTACAGAGTGCTGCTTTGGATTTAGTGCTTGCTGCAGTACATATTTGACACCACAAAACATTTTATAGAACAAGATTCAATCAAGTTGTTGACAGTGTGGGACACAAGCAAATAATTAAGTATTTCTCAGTGCAAATGGAAATACCATATGTTTTAGTGCAAGAACAATGACAATGTTTTTAAAGTTCAATTCAATATGACATTATTTGTTCATTTATGTATCATTATCTGTTTACATGGCACAATTCTATGAAATGGGGCCAACATACGGGCCCACAACGTACACTCTGTATATAAACACACACAGCTCATTTCAATCGCTGATGTTACCTCATTCCACCATTGAAACTGCAACATGCCAGGTTTTGGCACACCCGGCTTACAAAACATTTTAAAACAGTTGCATGTTGGTTAGGTTCAGGAACTGCAACTACTCGGTCAGGTTTGGACAAGAAAATATTTGCTTTGGTAAAACACTGTTTATCTTCACTCTCATTAGGACTCTGTACTGAGCCTCTCGGCAAAAAGTCCTGTGTGTGGCCCAACACTCAAACCCAACTGCCACTTGTCCTGAGACTTTTCTGCTAATTGTCCTTTGTCAGCTGGAGCCAATGCAATGGGTATCCAATATTACTACAGATGAGTTTTCTTTGCATCAGTTTCCTTTTACTATCATGCGTCATTAACAGATACTATAGGAGAACGTCCTGCTTTAAACCCTACATTACACTCGATGACTAAAACTGCAAATGTGACAAGTTGGTCGTGAGAATGGGTTGACAATTTCACAGGTACACAGTGAATGCAAAGCATCTGGATTCCAGTGGACAACCCTCAGCAGAGGCACAGGAAATGAGACTGAGAGATATCCAATGTTGGAAAATATAGAAATGGCAATAGCAAGGCAGAATGGAAGAGAGAGAGGACAAGATGAATGTTAGAGAAAGAGAAAAAGGAGCACTTAACCTCTGGTTAGTGGGGTCACATCCCTGTGGTAGTGGGGGAAAAAAGGTCTCTGCACATACACACACATGAAAATAGACACACAAAGAGGCACACATGCATATACACAAAATCATTTTCTTGCAGACACTTTTCTGTGGTTTCAATTCTTGAGGGGAACATTTGGACCAGAGAAGATCTCTCACCCTAAAAACCTCTCTGTCTCCCCCTCTCACTCCCTCCCTCTCAGGCAAAAACACACTAATACTCAAAGCCATACAAACACGTACACAAAGGGCTTGACTTTGGAAAAAATGTTTTTATAACACATTAATTTCCCAAACTGATGGTTATTCCTTTTTAAAATTTGCAAATATTTTCATAGCTTTGTGTGTGTGCGCTGCTCCATGAAATGTCGAGACAATGCACACTGAGATATAAAAGACGGGGAGGAGGAGAGACAGACAGAAGTAATGCCTGAACATAGAAGTGGAGATGGACAAATAGACAGACAGAAAAAATGAACCAGACAGAAAGAAAAAGGGAAACAGACAGATACACAGAGTGCAGAAAAAGAGAGCAAGTCAGTGCGACTCAGAGAGAGAGAGCATCAATTATTTAGTGAAGGTAACGTGAAGCTTCCTTGGATCAGGCAAACTGCTGGCTCTTCCCCAGAGAAAAGAGAGAATGAATTAGAGTGAATTCATTAGAGACTGTGTGTGTGTATGTGTGTTTAGTACAGTCCAGGCACCCACCTCAGTTTCACACACCAACACACACACACGCAGACACGCACATGCACACACATACACACAAACAGATCCTGAGAATCCCAAGCCTGTTTCCAGGTTCATTAATAAAACAGCAGCTCTTTATATGTGCTCTTCCCCTCGCTGTCTTGCCTTTCATCCTCTGTTTGTTCACACACACAGTGGGATTTTACTGTGTGTATGTGTGAGTGTGCATTTGTGTGTGTGTAAACTCCAACTGGGATTAGGGGATGGCCCGACTGTTTGTTCATCAGTCAGACAATAGTCAACCCCACTGTGGTACATATAAAAATCTGATCTCTCGTTCATCATGGGTAAAGGGGAACACCACTTAATTCAAGCCTTTCTGGGCTTTTCTAGGTAATTGTTCTTGTCGATTCAATGTTTTAGCTCTATTGTACTAGTCCGTCCATATCATTTTAAAGTAATACTTATAAAATTAATTTGGAGGGGTTTATCCTGAGATCAAGAATGACAATATTGAAATAAATATATATCTATTACATCAAATTCAATCATGGAAAACAAAGGAGACTAAGAGAATGCAATTTCTAAAGAATCACTGGCTGGCTCTCAGATACACAAATGATGCATTAAGAGAGGAAGTCGAAGCCAAACAGTTAATTTATTACCTTAGGGTGACCACTTAAGCCTATTAACCATTTTATCAGCCACCCTCATGGTGGCACTAGAGGACAAGTGAAGGGTTACCACAATCACTGAGTTAAAACCTCTGAGGACCATGAACGTCACACAGAATTTTGTGCCTCATGGAGTTGGGTCTATGTTTTGGTTTGGCTGGTCTGGTCCAGTGTGTCACAATGCGGTGACTCCATTTGTTTTATTATGAAGCACCAGAGATTAAAGTTTTGATGTCGCTGTTCTACTATGACCGACATCTACAAGAGTTGGTGAAGGATATGCTGTCTATGCCTGCTATCAGCACAGTAAGTAAAAAGCCTTGAATTGAAGTATTTAACCATTAAATAAAAAGAGTTTTTTCTGACCATAGATTGGCCATCTTCGTTTCTGCCTGATTTTTAGATTTCTCTGCTTCTCTATCACACACACTCATACAGGACACGCACATTCAAACACACTGTGCAGACATTTTAACAGCTTTGGACTAAAGTGGGATCATTCCGGTTTACTGAGATGGAAAATGTGTGTCAGGGTGATGCTTTCCTGGGTATTCTCCCTCTGTCTATCTCCCTGTCTGACTGTCAAGCTGTCAGCCTCTCTGTCTCACCTTTCCTCCTTTTCTCTGACACAACTTTACTCTCGAATCATAGCTCTATCATTCTATAACACCTTGTGGAAATCTCACACTACGTCAATCCTTGTTTTATAATCTTTATTATTATTCCCTTTAAAAAGAGGCCGCAAAGAAGCAAATTTTGAATTCTGTCTCCCTGTTGATTTACTGTGTAATTTATTTGACTTTTATGACTTTTTACTATGGCTGAATGCATGTGATATTATGACATAGGGATTCTGAAGTTTAAGAAAGAGACTGCTGAGACTCCTTTGAAAAAACTCAGCAGTCAAAGTCTTAAAAAAAAGACAACAATCAAAGCAATCAAAGTCTTTTAATTTCTTATCAATTAATGGGGGATGAGTCGCCTTGAACAACATAACCTGAGGATTCAAACATTTCACGTGCACTCTTGATCTCACTTGTTTTCATCGAAACATGGAAAAATTTACCGTTAAACAATCTGCTACACATGGATGATAAAACTTGACATTAATATTACTTGTATGATTAAATTCTTGGAGAACATGTAAGCTAGTTTGCAAATTATGCAATGTCAAGCTAACATTATTAGCATTAATTATTTTCCCAAGCTTGACAGGTTTGCATTAACTTAAGATAACTCAGTTCAAGAATTATAATTTTCGACATCCATCCCAGCACAAATACTTTTGAAATACTCTTGAAATGGTCTTCTACTGAAAAAACAAATCAATTGGAGTGAGGAGGGGGAACAAGAGGGACAGACTCAAAGTTGTAGTCACTTGAAATGACATTTGTCAGTCTGCGCTATGATTGGTTGAATTTAGGTATTTATTACTTTGACTTAGACGTGTTCAGTTTAACAGTTAACAGTTAACAGTTTCTCATAGGGCCGAAGATTGTTCATTTCTTCTCTTTTCTTTTTTTGGAGCTTTATTTTGAAATTGAGGACTGGAAAGAAGATGAAAACCTGCTGGTTGTGTGCAGTCCTGCTGAGCTCTGGCTGTCTGTCCCTCCACGTCCCCTCTCAACATACAAACACACAGTCACACACACATACGCAGAAACACACACGCACAAACAAACACCTCTGCACCTTTGATACCAGTAAAAATTTTAGGTACACACACTAGCCAGATCAACATCTTCAGTTGAAACACTACCACTTTTTGGCCACAGGAGCTGTTAAAATCAATGCAAAAGTTAAACTTTGTTGTAGCTGCTACTAATTATAGGTCATGTCCATCATTTACTACATGCATGCCTCTGATTTCTCCTTTAAATTACACATCACACATCAGACAGATTATGCATCACTTCCTGAATATTGGATGATATTTCTCCCAAAAAGGCACACTACAGATCTCAATTCTCAAGTTCCACTGTGCTAGATAGAGGTTTTAATCTCTGTTTAGGTTTAATCTTCTCCTATTAACCCAATATTTTTCTTGTGTCTGTTTTGATTTCTCTTTTCCCTCAATGCCTATCTTAGTTCATTTTCTGTTCCTTTAGCTCCTTTTTGTCTGTTTCTTTTCAGAATATTCCTTTCTTTCTCTGTCTCATCATTTCATCTATATCCTACAAACCCAGTGTCTTTCTTGTCTCTCTCTATACCTGTCTGTTTATTCCCTCTCTCTGTGTTATGTGTGCGTGTAAATGTATTGAGAGCATCAGCTGAATAGTAAATATAAAACTGTATGTGAGGTATGTAAGCCTCATGTAAAATTGTGCATGTTTGTGTGTCTGTGTGCACTTTTGTGTTTGTGTGAATTAGCAATTGTCTTAAGTCTGTGAATACATATAGCTGACTCAGTGATTCTGTCTACAACACAGCAGCTGCATCTTATCTGCACCACTGTGACGTGAGTCTGTGAGTGTGTGTGTGTGCGTGCATGGTATCTGGAATAGGAATCTTAACAGTTTTCCACATTAGAGAAGGGGAAACGTCAGAATGCTATTGTAAGAGATCCACTTCCTGTCCGATAAGCAAAAATCTCTCTCTCTTTCCCTCAGTTTCACACAAACATACCCACACACACACATATACATGCACAAACACACAAATACACGCACACATCCCCTCCCTCTCTCTCAAACACAAACAGAAATCCTGACAAGCAAAATTTTTTCTATTTCTTTCCATTCTACCTCTTTCTATCTTTTCTGCCTTCCTCTCCATCAGTCTCTGTTTCTCTCTCTTTCTCTAATAAGCAGAGGTTTGCTGCTGAGGGCAGATGGGGCAGGACAGATGAAAGAAAAGAGGAGACAAGCACTCAGAGAGAAGGAGAGCAAAAAAGAGGAGCAGTGAGTGCATGTTTTTGTCCCTTGAGTAAAAAAAAACTGACTAGATTATGGTTTGTTAAACCTTTTGGGCTAAACATTGGAAATAGGAAACAGTTGTGACTTTAACTGATCCTTTATCCTCCTACACAATATAACCTTTTAACATCTACCTTTCTGGGCCTATTTGAAATACTCAAGAGGAAAAGCTTCTAACAGAAAACTGTGAGGCAAAAATGCATGTATGAACTGGTGGATAATAATCTGATGATGTATAGCATATTCAAAAAAGACAAAAGCTTAAACATTTGAATCCTTATAAGCAGTGCTTAGCTGCTTTGAAATAGCTTATACAGATTACTGGTGAGCCGATGGAGCTGAACATGTTAAGGCAGCACTGATTATGATTCTATGCCTTTAGCAACACAAGAAACTAAGATTATAAGCAAGAAGATATGCTCTCTGTGTGATGACTTTAAATGTGCAGGACAAGAAAACAGAAAAGCAGCAGCAAGTCACTAATGGCAGTGAGAGAGTTCTCAGCGTAAAATCAGATATATAATCTACTTACAGACAGCTAATAAAATGAAGGAAACACACAGAAACACAATGAATGTAGATGCCTCCATACAGGACACAAGTGCGTGCTGAATAGTCAGATGAGAATAACAGTGGTGTGGTTCATACTGTATGCTTTCATAACATTCAGCACATTATACAACACTGTCATACTTGCCATAGTCTGGCCATCACAGTCACAGATCTCAATCCAAATAAACAGTCAGTTTTGTAACATGTAAGAGCAAGAGTGTTTGACAGAGCTGTCGTCCACCTTCATCAAAATTCAAAATGAGGGGATTCCTTTCGCAAGAATGCTGTTAGGGTTTGGACACTTGAATGCAAAAAGCTGAAGTAAACTGTGCAGGCAGTGAAGGACATAGACAATCTATAGCAAACACATGCTCGAGCTTTCTTGCAATCTGTCTTCAAAAGAGGCAGCAAATAGATGTGCATTTTAATTTACTCTCTATATGGTTACATTTGCGAGATAAAAATTTCTTTTCCTCGTGCTTTGCTCACTTCATTCCCTAAATGTCTTCCACTTCTTTTACTCCTGATCTTCATTTTTTCTGCCCTCTGAGCGCTCTCCTCCTACTCTTCCAGTTGACCTCTGTTGACCCTTAGTGTTAACCGTCATGGTGACTGTGTCAATGTTTTCCCCTGCGGTTCCTCAGAATATCAGTGGGTGTCTGCAGTCCACACAAATTGCCTCAACATGACACCCACTCCGATCCTCTTCCACGTCTCTGGAGTAAAGACAAGGACTTCTAGTTTAATGGTGCTAAAGTGGCAGAATTGGCCATGAGTACCTCAGTGTGTTTTCACTAAGGCAAGTAAAATATGCTTTTAGGGCCATACTGAGTGGTCTTATTGAGTCTCAGTCTGTTTGCTTAAACGATATAAAATGGGACATATTTGTTTTCTAACTGGAGCAAAACATGAGTCACACTTGACCATTGCCTCTGAAATGTACATAACACACCAAAAAAAGATGACAGTCATGTACTTTGCTACCAGTGGAGTCCATTTATCACCTGCACTGGATTGGTATTGGCTGATTGTGCCAGTTTACTTCCCTTGAATTACTGTCAACCACTGTCAACCAGAGCACTGAGTCCCTGTTTATGAGAGTTATTTGCTCTGAACCTGAAAATCTGCAGTCATCATGTGCATGTGTGTGTGTGTGTGTGTGTGTGTGTGTGTGTGCGAGGATAAGGGTGGGGGGCTACATATATTTGCCTGTGGGTCACAGTAGGCCCATCTGTTGTAAACCAAACCGAATCAAACACACAGCTAGAAAAACTTTCCCGCAAATCTGACCTCATCGTACCCCTTCTCTCTCTCTGTCTCTCTCTCTCTCATACACACAACATAGCAGCTGTGTGTGCGCATGCTTTCAGAAGGCTTTGCACTGACCTGTGCTTTGACCCACAGGCAGTGGATTTTTCCAGCAGATTTACCACACTCATGCCCACAATTACTGATGGCAAAAAATATTTAGGTATTTGAATAAAATGAATTTATGTAAAATTCTGTACAGTTTAGTTGTGTGGCAAAAATGTGAGTAAGGAAAGTAAGGCAGGTTTTTCAAAAGGGAATATGTAGGACACACATCTTTGCAGGCACTTCTTGACAAACAAAGTCAAGTGTTTAAGATTTCAAGATACTAAAGTCACACAGACAACCACAAATCATAACCATAGGGTGACATCTAGACAATAGTTTTACCTGATATAGGCCTATAACTCTAACACATCTCTTACACATCTACTAAACTTACATAGTTGTTGTGTACAAATCATCAGCAAAAACGTTCACTCACTAACAGATTGTAAAAGCAACATTAAATCATATTAATTCATTAAGTTCATGACAAACTACTTTTTCTGAATACCCTAAATATCTAATCACCAATGGCTTATTAATTGTGCAGCATAAATAAAAAATGAAGCATGAATTTAAGAAAGAAAGAAAGAAAGAAAGAAAGAAAGAAAGAAAGAAAGAAAGAAAGAAAGAAAGAAAAAGAAATTACCAGAGCTCTGTACAAACAACTGCAACCAACCACGCGCAAGTAAAAGCCCGTGCAAGCGCTGTCCATGGTGTTCATAGTCTGTGTGGACAGCGTGCATAAACAAGCTTTAGCTACAGCTAAATCCAGGCAAATTACACGTTTTAATATTAATAATTACCGTCAACAAGCACGGAGTATGTGGACAGCTAGAGCGGATTATTTTAGACATAATAATAGCGTAAGCTACTATATTATATAGATAGATAGATAGATAGATAGATAGATAGATAGATAGATAGATAGATAGATATTATTATACCTCATGTAGCAATTTTCAACAAATCTCAAACAGTACTTCAGACTGAAAGAACACAATAAACTATACATTATGCCAAGATAATGAAATAACAAAGGTTGTAACGTTTATTCACTTACCAGCAACTGGTATCTAGAGCAAGGCGACATTTTTATGTCGTTTCTATCTTCCACTACAGACTCCATGAATAAGTGAATAAGTTACAGGTTCAGTCTTGAGGTGAGCTAGCTAAGTTACGTCTCCTGTTAGCCTGTATCAATTACTAGGCTTAAGCATTTTTTGCCGTTTGTATTTTACCGGTAAACTTCCGGTAATCTATCCTCCGCTGCTAATTAGTTGGCAGTTTGTTGAAAACCGTACTAACTTTTCAAGTTCTTTCATTTCAACAATGTTGCTTGCTTTTTAGCTTCCTTTTACACTATTTTACGTCCAAGGTGGTACCATGGACATGTTTAATCAACAGATGCCAACTTCACCTGGCTTCACCTAGCTTTTCCTCGTGCAACTTGGTGGTGCAGTACCCTATTTTACCACACACAACTTCGCCATCCAGAGGGGCGCTGTTTCGCTATAATGAAAAAACTAGCTAAAAATCGCTCAGCAATAATGAGAGGAAAACGCACAGGAATACAATAAATATACAGTTAACTGTTACCTGACAAAGAAAAAAAAGGGGTTTTAAGATCCTTCTTAGTGAAGTAACAATAGGCTACGACTCTGCGAAAATATTGCACTAGACCTAAAAGTCCTGCAAAACGTATCATCGAGAAAAAAAAGTCCCTGTTAGAGTTTTTCTTAGATGTATCACGATTTTGGAGAAGCATTAGCCTGCCAGTTTTATTTCATTCTACTGCTGTGAATGTTACTTGTAACTGCACTGCTACAGTATATTTTGCAAGATCATCACATGTCTGTAGGACCGTCTTTCATCGCAAAACCATGTATTTCAAAAGGTAACTTTTTTTATGACCTCAGAAAAATAAATATGCCTCTTGTGGAAAATTTAATGGGAATACAGAGGAAATATCTATTTTTCAAACAATGAATCTTGTTATAAAAAAGGTAGTAGTAGCTTTAAGGAACGTAAATGGTCAAAATCCTCTCTGAGAAATGTGGCATAGGTTCCATTTTTCTATTGTACCTTCATTTAAAGTTTAAAAATAATGTTCTAGAAGTTATGTCTGATATAAATATGGCACATTTATAGATAATAGTTTTTACTACTCCTCTGCTTTCTTGAAGAAAGCTACGAAAGTGTCCAATTCCAAGCTCTTTTGACACAGCTCATCTGCCTGAACTTGCCAGTATGGAGAATTGATACACAGCTCTTCATTCAACTCCTCCTCTGGGCTTTAAAGGTGCATAACAGCTTTCCACTGCTCAGAACATAAACATGTAAGTTGAACCACCACTTGCTAGACTAAGGCAAAATTTGAAATAAAAAAATGGGTTTTATAGCTGCCAGAAGGCACAAGGCACAATGACTACTCTGGCTGGAGCTTTTCAAAGACAAGAGGCCAAGGACAAAGTGGCCAGAGTATTACTGGCTGCATAAAAAGATATGACTGTGGGGGGGCAGAAATAAACTTCCTCTCAGTTTATGCACTTGTGAGTGGGAGATGTGCTACAGTGAGAAAATGTTCATGCACCTTCTGATGCCCTGACTCTCGCTACATTAAGCTATAACTAAGCCATTGTGCTTCACTAGACATTTTGCCTTTTCAGTCATTCCCCAACAATTACTTTCTTTCCCAAAGAAGCAAAAGTAAATAATTCCTACTTTCTGTAAAGTTCAAACAAAAACCTTAAAGGGAAGTGAGCGGCATTTAGAGTGAGGAGCAGTGGAAGTGAGAAAAGAGATGAGGTATGTGCACTGTTTTCTGTCTGTGCTTTCTGTTTATATCCTGAGACAGAAAAAAAGTTATGAATATGCATAAAGCAAAGCGCTGCACATGCAGGTGACATGCTTGACTTGTGTAACTGCTGTGAACAACAGCACTAGAAAAGTGTTTTGTCTCCCCTCACCTTCTCTTAGGAACATGGGAGTGAAGAAGAGTAATCTCATGGGAACACTTCTTTTTCACTCTGTGGATAAAAAACCAACATACTAATGATGCAAACACATGCAAAGAAGCATGGAACCATTTAGCTCATACACAAGGAGATTCAAATGTATCCCCTCACACACATAAGACAATCCACCTCATGAAACTATATGCAAACACTTTTTCTTTTCAAAGTGTATTCAATGAGATTATTCTGCCCTCTTTTCCAACTGGTTTACGGTTTGTCGTTAGCCAGCTGAAGTGCTAGATGTGCAGAGTACATAAATCCAGACAGTAAAGCAAAATCTTCTTTTAGATAGACAAGACAAATTTTATTGTATCTTACAGTTTTTTAAGTAAATGCTCAACTTACTTTTAAAAGCAAACTCTGCAAACTTAGCAGTCTTTCAATCAAGAAAAAATGCAAGACTGTGCATAATTTCTTTCGCTTTAAAGATGCTGAAATTAAAATTTGACTAAAATTTCTTAAAGATTTTTACAGCTAATGAATACAAAGAACCCGTATTCTGTTAAATTAAATGCTAACTTTGCCTAAATGGCCCTTGTCTTACTTAGCTTTTAAAAATTCAGTAAAAAAAAAAATTACGGTGACAAACAACCAATTTTAAAAAAACTTTGAAAATCATTTTTGCACAGCAAACTATGATGGGACAAATAAAAAAAGAGTATAACAGTGTTAAGAAAAGTGGCTGAAGGGAAAGAAAATAAAACAGAAGAGGAGGTGGTACAAAGGGGATTTAGGGAGAGGGATATGGAGGAAGGGGCGAGGGAAGACGAGGGAGGTGAGGGGGTCAGACAGCAGGAGGAAGCTAATGTCTTTATTTCCTGGTGAGGTGGGACCTTGCATTTACCCCTGAGGTCAGTGGTCACGGACAGGGTCACTGGGGGTGCTGTGAGGGGGGTATCTCAATACAGAGGAAGAGAGAGAATATCTATAAAACAAAAAGAAGTGGAGAGAACAAGAGCCAGTTACAGAGTAATGGGGGAAAGAGAGCAAAAGAAAGAAGAGGGGGACCTAGTTTCAGTCAGGAAGGGAATGTGCAAAGGTGAAAAGGCTGAGACGGGTTGAGGAGGTGAGAGTACTCAAGAGACAAGAGGGGCACACATAAAAACACACACAGACACACACGTACACATACACACACAGACACACATCTTATACACATAAAATAATTATATATCAGGACAATAACTGCAAAGACTGTGTTTGGTTCTTCTTTAAGAGTGTGTTTAATCGTATGTGGTGTTTTATACAATTATCAGTTTCGATCTGTATATGTGTGTTTTTCTGTGTACTGCATGAGCAACTGTTTATGTGTGAATGCGTATTTTCCATGTCTCTAGAGGCCTCACCAGTGCAGCTGACAGATGAATACAAACTGATTCGATGTATGACTGTTCCTCTAGAGTATTGTTAAGAGTTATCCTCTTAAACTGCTTGACTTGCTGCCTTTTATAGATGTAAATCGCATTTGTCAAATATGGTGCGATAAATATCTCATCTTAACCGGGCTCTGTGGCTTCCAGCGTGTAACGTTTACAGCAATCATATAAATTAACAATAACAATGACAAACATGGCATGACAAAACAGAAACTGACTCCTTGTCTTTATTGTTCCTCAAGGGTGTTGTTACTGGATTTAGTCCTATTCAGTCACTCAGCTTGGTCCTTTTCATTAACCCATTATTACACTCACTATTTAATAATTTAAATGACATAAGACAAGAATTTAATGAGCAAATAATGTGACAGTTTTGTTGTTTACGTTTAGCACCATTATTTAATGTCTGATTTTAAAGTGGTTGTACTGGTGCATGCATCTGTGTGCACATGTGTATGCATGAGCATTTGTGTGTACACATGTTTGTGTGTTTGTGTGTGCGCTTGTGTATGTGTAAAGTATTCCCCTGGACCCTCTTTTTGATGCTGACAGTGTTCTCTTCCAGCTAATTAATGACAGCTTTGAAAGTAGGACTCTCCACCATAGATCTAGCTCAAATACACATACATTCACACATAATATTATGCAAATTGAGACTTGCAGGACAAGTATGCACAGGTTGGCCCACACAAATATAAATAGGAACTCACATTTTCACACTAACTAAAGTGTACACTGCACAAGTTTCCTTCCCAAAAGACACATGATGATAAATTAAGTGAGTTTGTGCAACTGGATGCTGTTTTTCTACCCATACTATTGAAATATTATGAAATCTTTTAACAGATCTATACTCTTCAGTTCCTTGGTGAATAACTAACTTTGAACAAAATTTTGTTTTAACTATAGTGCTCTAATTAGAGTGCTCCCATAAAACACTATTTGTTTTTCTTTCTCTCTACTTCTTTGCAACATCTTGAGAAAAAAAAAACATGGTTGTTTATGGCTGAGCACAGATAAATACGCTGTGCACCTCCAAAAGTAGGGTATTAATATTGGACTATAGTGGTACCATAACAGCAGACCGAAGGCTCTTTAAATGGAAGGTACTGACACTGCGAACTAGATAGCTATATTTTGCCACTGTCACACATTAGTGCACATCATGACTGTTTATTTAACCTTGACCTAAAGCACTTGTAGGAGAATAGAATGTAGTACAATATTGCAGCTGCTGCGTGAATGAACTCTTCCTTAAAGGAGGAAGTTTCTTCCTCTGAAAGCCAGTTTTGATCATGAGATGTTTGTGTGTCCATCAGTGACTGTGTGCAGTAGAATGAGTCTATGCATCTATGTGCATAAAGACATGTAAGTGATTTGTGAGATTGCTTGTAGGTCCACAAGTACTGTTAATTTTTTGTTTGGTTTGTTTGTGTGTGTTTATCTGTATATACTTATGTGTGCAGAAACAATGGCGTATCTCGGTCAGTGATATGATTCATGAAAATGGCACGCTGACTGGAGTCACACTGAGAAGGAACAGTCTGTTCTCCAAAAATACCTAATCTGACTAATACAATGGCAGAAGGGTGCACAGCATACAAACAAAACACACACACACACACACACACACACACACACATACAAGCCTTTATGGCCAACAGTGCACTGTCGGTTGTGGCTATC
>JAPZDV010000001.1:7390379-7401476 GCA_029814665.1 Acanthurus lineatus
GTGTAACGACGCCTTGTTCCCCTGTTGGATAGAAACGCAAGTGCACACACACACACACACACACACACACACACAAACAAACACAACTTAAACAATCAAATGCAAGACTTATCAATAAACTCGTACAGCACCAATTAATTAGGATGTGCATGAAGGCTTTCTTTACCTTGAAGTACACTTTTCCCTTTCTTTTGCCTATAATTTCCGATGGTTTAGGACTGACATGTGTATGACAGAATGTGACCCAGGATACTATAAATATCCACTCACAGCCTCAGTTCACTTTTAGACCCTCTATTGCTGTCCAGTTCTAGTTATTCCTGTGGTACCTCTGGATGACTGTGATGCAGCAGGTTAAAAATATCTTGTTACCTTTCTGAGCGACAATGGCACTGTGTCAATAAACACAGCCTGCTCATTCATTAAGGGAACATCAGACTGATCGTGGGCTGTGGCCCTCATAACTCTTGTTCTTACAAAGCAGCAGCCAGTGTGAATAAGACTTTAAGCTGCAGGTTCTACAGCAGCCATTTTTACTGCTTATAATGAAAACCCAGGAAAAATTATATTCACAACATCTTCTAATTTATTCCTTTTAAAATGTTTAAGTGTTTACAAATAATTTTTTTTTGAAAATTACAGTTTAAAGAGAAGTGTGTTGGGGGGAATGTTGCTAGATCGACAGGTCTCAACTGAGCAACATGTTCCTTCTTTTTAACAAATTTTGGGCTTTGAAATCCTTCTGAACCTTTTTCGTCAGGTGCTATCACATATTTAATTTATGGCTGATACCCATTTCTAGAGGGTAGACTGGATGACTGAATGACTCAGCAGATTATCATGCAAGTTTTAAGCAATATGTGAATCATGTTTAGGACTAATTGTTGATTTTTTTCTGTTCCAAATGATGACTCAGTAGACTGTAAATATGGCTCTGGTTTGAGTTTTCCTTTGGAACCATATTTCTATTTTGTTCTGGAGATATTCTTGGTCTCCTGGTCTCAGTATTGGACATCTGTATGACAGAATGTGATTCAGTCAGCTATAAATATGAATGGCCTTTCTGCTCGGCCAGCCACACGGATTAGCAAGTCTTCCTGCTTTTCCACCATGCCCAAAACACATTGCAGCACTCACTCTCTCTCCCTCTCTCTCCCTCTCTCTCTCTCTGTCTTACTCTCTCTTTCTCTCTCTTTTCCTCAACACTCTCACAGAGACACACACATACAAACACATATAACTCACACACATCCTCACTTGCCAATAGTCACTACCCTGCCCATAAACACACAGTGGGGGAGAGATGCTGAGAATGGCTTGTCTGAGGCATATCAAAAAACACACAGTGACTTACTTTCTTCAATCTTTTTCTGTGTTTCTTTAATTTTTATAACATAATTTTCCTTTAATATAAAAAGAGACAATTTTTTTCCAGAAAAAAACTTTTGGTTTCCAAAAGTGGTAAACTGGCAAATAGGAAAATGCAAGTTACATAAATTTCTAAATAAGGCATGAAAGTCCAGCATGTTTCTGGTAAACTCTGGTCAATTTTAATTTGGGTTTATTCGTAAGATGTTGTATGAAAAAAGCTGTAAGTGTTTTTTTTTCTTACTTAACACAGTCACATACAAAACAGTAATGTTTTCATTTGAACTCAAACCATGATCTTCTCCTAAACCAAGAAGTGTTGGTGCCTAAAGCTAAAATAAACAAAGACTGTTTCATAACATTAACCAAGAGACGACAAAAGTTCGACTCATAAATGTCATTTTCAGGAAGGTCATAAATGTAGTTTTGGGAGTCACACAATTAAACAATTTGGTTTTGTAGATATGTGGACTTGTTGTCCATGCTGCACTTTACACAAGTACTTATATGTTGATGCAAGTGATTGGTGGGTATGATCTGGTTTCAATGAAAATGCTACGGCTGCTACATGATACTAATGGAAGGAGAAAATCCAGGACAATCATCAGTGCCTTGGATTACCACTGCTACACACACACACACACACACACAAGACAGTCACACTGGTCCTGTGACCAAGAGACATTTACCAGGAAGTCTGATTGAATTAAGGCAGTCATGTCTTCTTATCACCAGATTGAAGGTATCAATGTATTTGTATCCACTGATGTTATTAATAGGACCCAAGAGGCAACTAGACACCGCAAAGTGGGGTGACAAACAGATCCTCGGACTATTAATAGGAGGAGATGGAAAAACTATGACCAACAAGCAGAGAGAGACAGAGAGTGAGAATGAGAGAGGAAAGTCCTGACACCAACACTGAGGGTCAAGATCAAGACAGTTGTAGAGAAGGCAAGAGAGACAGTTATAAGTGTCCTCGATATTTGATATAATGTTCTATAAGAGTTAAGACTATGGCAAAAATCACAATGATGAAACAAAGTGGAAGAGAAGAGATGAGAAAGATGTGTTGTATTTCCTAATATTATTTAAAATATGTATTCAGTGTACAATAAAGCTTTTGTGTCATAGACTCTGACTAAAAACTAAAGATGAATAACAAATTTAACCTCATAATTTTTAGGTCAATGGACATGTATGTGTTGGAGAGTTTTTTTCATCAAATCAAACAATCAATCAATCAATGCAATCAGAGAGAGAAAGACATATGAGAGGTGGGCTTTATAAGGCCAGCATTAACTCTAAAGCACAAGAGAACCAACAGTCCCACCTCTCTATTTCTCCCTCTCCCTCTCCCTCTCTCTCTCTCTCTCTCTCTCTCTCTCTCTCTCTCTCTCTCATCACTCTATCCCATTACCACCGGCCATCCTGTGACCTCTGACCTGTGCACTTTCTGCCTGCATTAGCTGCATCAACTCTAAGACTGAGGAGGTGAGGAGGAAAACGTCAGCTCTGCCGGAAGTGCTCAGTCATGAAGAATTAGTCTTTGTCATGGTTACCTCTTAATAAAAAAGAGCTAATACAGATGGACTCACATGGGCATCTATTTTAAATTATTATTCAAGAAACATGTTAATCCTTTGAGTATCACTGTCTTAAAAAATATGAGTTCAGCCAGGACTAAAAGGACTGTATATTATTGTTATTGAGATCTACACATTTTGAGAGACATAGAATAGAATGTTTTACGAGTTCAGTAGTTGCCTGTAGGTAATTTTCTGCTACCTTTGATGGTGAGATTGTGAACCTGTGATTGGTAGAGAGTTACAGGATATTCGTTCCTCTGGAATGCTTAGGGTTAGGGTGAGGAGGAGCAGGATAGTCTTTGAATAGATGCATAAGTGAGAGGCTTTAACTCAGAAAGCAGATCTGTTCTATTTGCTGTGGCACCATATCCTCTGTACAGTTTACCTGAAGAGCTTAAAACTAGGTAACATCTTTCTTTTTTCACATTTTTTCTAAGAGATGCTTCAATATAAAAAAGTCTGTAATCAGAGGTCTAATATATGGTATCATTCTACTTGAATCATGGATGTAACTCTTTTTCTGTCTGCTGTTCTTCCTCACCATTGTATGCTATCACAGTTTAAGTAAAGAGTCCTGACCAGCACTGGGGGTAGACTGTGCTCTTTTTTAAACAGTGAGGTACATTTTTTAGACTGTGTTTTAGAGTATATATTGAACAGCTTTGCTGATTAGCCTCATGTGCTGTTGTATGGTGTGAGTCAAGGTGTGCTCATTTTCTTCCTAAAAGTTTTGGTCACGGTCATGTAGGTCCACCTGCCCTACGGGGATTTATATATTCCACTAGGAAAACAAGGTCACCTTTGCCCGACTCCATAGATGTTGCCTATCACCATCCCGGGAAAATAAAAGAAAATAAACTTCAGTGGATGCCCATTACACAACTGGAAGTGTCCCTTGCATGGCTGCATGGTGTGTATAACATGGATACACACACTAGTAATTTCTGCTGGGAAAGGCTCTGTTCTTCATGCAAAATAACAAGGCTTTCATTTTCTGGATATTTTTACATTTTGCTGCTCCGTAGTGCAGCACTCTAGAATAAAAACATTTGGTGAGGCAGCACAGATGGAGAGAAAACAGAGAGAGGGAGAGAGAGCAAGACAGAGACTGAGAAAGAGGGAGTGGAGATGAGAGAGAGAAAAAAAGGAGTGAATTGAAACTGAGGGAATATTTTAATCATTTTAAAATGTTGAAATGAAGCAGACATGGACAGTTTAATGTCTAATCTAAGTTACATGCTGCTGTCAGATCACAGATAGTCCTGACACAAGGTTAATCAAAAAAAACAAGTTGATTTCCAGTTGTTTGCAAGATTATTAAAATTAACCTATAACGATTTACTCAGAAAGAAAACATAAAGTAAATATATACATAGAATTAACAACAAAAATATGCATATAAAGTCAAGCACATACAGGGCTTGCTTGAGTTTTCCTTGAACTCGTCTGCTGGTGTAACAGTTTAATAGTGACTGAGTGGGAATGGATAGAAACTCTCCATATCAGCATTCTTGGTTATTCAGCTTATTTGCTGATGGTTTCTCTTGATTATTTTGCTCTTTGCATTGCCAGAGTAAAAAAAATGACTAGAAAAAACCTTTGTCTTTAATTATAAAGCCACAATCAAAATTCAATGCTGTGCTTTTGACAAGAGGGACACAAGGAAGTATCTCTTTGCACTAAATATATGAGTAACACCAGACAATGTCCCATCTATCTTTAGTAATTCGATGAATACAGTGCTGAGGGGCAAAACATGCTGTCCTCCTGCTAATGAAGCTTTCAGCCCTGCGCCACAACCATACAATGACAGCTGGCAGGGGAGGGGCAGGAACTACATGCCATGAAATAAGAGGGGGTAAAAATTGATTAGCAATTTTCATTTGCGCTAAGCTAAACAAAAGAAGGCTGCTGCCCTACTCTGCATATCATCATGGGGCTGGAGAGGAGGAGGGTAGGTAGTGTTGATGGTGTTGGGGTGGGATGGGAAGTGATCTTTCAGAGCTCAAGGCATCTATTGTTTAGTTGAAGAGGATGTAGATGTGGGGAGGCAAACAGGGATTCAGGATGGGGAGACAAGAGGACTAGGGATGGGGGAAAGAGTGACAAGAGGGAAGACAGGAGGGACGTTGAAGACAGAAAAAAAATGGAAAGGGGAGAGTGAAGGAAAGGACTGAGAGAAAGATGTAGGGAACAAGGAGGCAGGTGGGGGAAAAAGGTAACACGGCTACACAGTAAAAGTGGAGATAGAGGGAAGGTAATGGGAGTTTTTGGATTAACGAGGAGAGACCAAAAGCAAAAAAGTGAAAGAAGGAGGCTAGAGGTTTAGGTTAAATGTGTATTTAAACTTGTGCTCTTGGGTTGGGGGTTGTAGAAATGTGCAATATGGGAGAGTGGGTAAAAGGGTTTGAGTCAAAAAGGCAATAAGGCAGAGGAAGACTGAAGGGCAGAGAGAGAGAAAGTCCCGGGAAAGACGAGTGAGTGTCATGTCCAAGGGTTCATGACCAATTCTGAAAATTAAAGCTGGAACAGGACAGAGTCACAGTGCTTTTTAAAAAACAATAGCAAAGTGGAAGGGAAAAAAACGACACCAGCATCACTTTTAAGTTATTAAAGCCACTGAATACAAAGGCTCTGTCAATGGAGAAATTTGCCAACACTGAGGAAAAAAAACTGCTGTACGTCTGCAGTACTGTGGCCAAGCCATGTTGTTGTATGGGCAGTTTTCTTGAGGGGTTTTTTGGCATGACCAGGATGGATGATGGCTTATTAACAGTGACACTAATGCACCTTTTTGTGTGTGTGAGTGTGTATGTACTTTCAGCTGGCTGTCATTAATTTTTAGTGACTTAAACACACACACACACAAAAGCACACACACACAGTAATAAATGCAAAAAAGGCAAGAAAAATAGCAGCTGGTAAGTGAGTGAGAGGGGGATAAAATCAACAACTTTTAACCAAAACACTGTACACAACTCTAAATTTAATTTTCTGCAAGATTAAGCACAATAATGACTAGCTTTATAAAAACCCATAACTAATGGCTTCCAATGAGCCAATCTATAGGCATTGATCTGCTCACTATCTCATAGACTTGCTGTGTGAAGCCTATAAATGAAAGAGGAGGGAAGAGGCAGAAGAAAAAAGACAGAAAGAGGGATGGAGGAGCACTATATAGACAAAAGAGATGGAGGAAAGAGAGGAAAAATGAGTGGTGAGAGAAAAAGACAGGTGCAGACAAACTGGGAGGGTGAGAAGAGAGGTAAAGTGCAGAGAAAAGGCAAAGAAAGTAGGGAAGAGAGACACAAGGAGAAGTCTTTCAGTGCAAAATGGTTTTTGTTCATGAAGAACACAGAGTACCTGAGACTGTTTGTTTTGCTTTTCAGCTGTGTCATATTAGTGATATTTTACAAAACATAGAAACATCCTTTGTACAGCAAAAGATCTTCGGAAACACAACACTGCTGACGCAAAGACTCTATTGGACAATTAAATCGACACTCCACCCAGTTCAGTTCAGTTCAGCTCAGTTTATTTTAGTTTACTTTGAGCGACCAGTACTCAGCTTTTAAAACAGTTGTATAATATCATTATTGACTCTGGATGGAGCTTTCCCTGGTTTTAATTGCCACTTATGAAACAAATCATTCATTTCTATAAGAAATAGACTACATGTTTGAAAATACTGACCTGAGCTGCTTCGATTTTACCGATAACCATCTTTCTTTCTTTATTCTGTCACTTGTGAGTTCCCAAACTTAATGAAAATCCAATGCTAAATCAAAGGAGAGACTCTGTCAGTATGTTTCAACTATTGTACTAGTCAAACAGTATCTAAACCTCCTCAAACCACACCTTTCAGATGTTGGCCATCGGAAAGGTCAGGCTCCTTTTTTGCGTGACAACCTCCATTACTATTCTTACATCTAAAGGAGTGCACCACAGTAGAGACCTTTGAAAAGAGTCCTTCCAAAGATGAATGTCATGATCCTGAAATAAATGATTATCACGTTTCACTCTTTTCCATGATCGTAGTCTTTTTGTCCTTCTCTGAAACGTGGCCAGTGTGTGTTTAAGCATAATCCAACCCTTATCTATTGGTTAAAACTCTATGCATCTGATCCTGGATCTGATAGCTAACAGAAGCTTAGTTATTACCAAATACACACTCAGGTGTAAACAAGGAAATCAACCGAGTACAGCACTGTACAAATTATTGCCATATGTTGCTGCTCTTTAGGATTATAATGACTGTCATCAATCTAGTGTTTGAGTTAATCCTGTAACAACAGCAGCATCTTTGTGTTGAGTAAACAGGCACAACTAAAGGCGCAGCTGAACAAAAACACTTCAGCAGAACAATAAAATCATTAATTTATTTTTTAAAGGTTATTAGGGCAATTAGTTATCTAGTGGTATTCTACATTTCTAATCCTACACTTGACAGCTTTTTAGAGGCTCACTGACTAAGAACTAAAGGTGGTGGCATGCGAGGAGGAGGAAAAGGGAGTGAAATGAAACAATCCTCTGCTGAGAACGCACAGAAGCTTAAATCCGGAGAGGGCTGCTTGCGTTAATCCCCATGGATTAAGCTTCTAAATACTCCTATTCAAGCCAATTAATTCATGCATATATCTGTCTCTGGCTCTTTTCATGTCATTTAAGATGATGGAGGGCGACTTCATGGGAAATCAGGAGGAGGGTGGATATGTATCTACATTAATGCACACAGGACCCTCTCTTCAGGACCATGCGGTTACATACATCCTGATGCAGCACACACACACACAAATACACACACATATACACACACATATGCACACACACTGCAGAGGTATAGATTGAGAGTTTAAGGAAGAAATGATGGTGGGAGGGTGAGGATTGAGAGGGGCCTCCAAAAGTTGACTGACGTATTCTGACAGCTGAATACTAATCATGAGATCAACCTCTGGTTAAATCTACAGGATCTCACTGGGGCTTCTGGCTGGGAGAAGCATAAAAAAGGATTAGCAGTAAATACAGAAGGCTTATAGAGAACAGAGAGACATCAGTGGACCGATTCAACAACTTGAAACAAAAGGTTGAGACGAAGAAGGAACTAAGGATGCTAAGGATGGCAAGAGGCATCCAAAAGGACAGTGAACAAGTACATTGACCAAACATTCAATAAATTATTTTGATAGAGTCTTCCAAGGATGGTAAAATAAACACAATCACCCATGTAAATATTTGGGAGGAGAAAGACAGCAAAGAAATCTAAATTAAAGACAAAAATCAGACAAACAGTAGAGAGTAAAGCCAAATGTGTTGTTACAGTTTCATGCTCTTGGATGTACTTTTTTTGGAATAATGCCACCCTTCTGTGTCTCTCTATTGTAAAATATATGGTGGTAAAGTTGAGCTGACTAATAAAAGTACAAAGACTGCATATGTAATAGTGAGAGAAAAGCAAAGAAGAAAAGAAAAAACAAGTAACCCACTTAAAAGTCTTGGGAGGTTGTTACATGAGTTCATTTCCTGTTTGCAGTGATGTCACTAATCACATGCTGTCCCTCATGACATCATCAGGGTCTAAAATGGACTGCAGTCTGTCGTACTGCAAAAAGCTTCAAGTCTCTGGTTTCCAGTCTGTGTGTGTGTGTGTGTGTGTGTGTGTGTGTGTGTGTGTGCCTCTGCGTGTTTTTGTGTGTTGTGTGTATCTGTGTACAAGCAGGCTGGCAGGCAGCAACCAGTGCACGGAGTATTAATAGGAACTCACATCACCCAGAAAGGCTTCCAGATAAATAGAGGCTCACATCAGGCTCACATCTACGATTAGATTACAGCCTCCAGACGACATCCAAGGCTAGAGAGTATTACTACATAGTAGTCTGATTATTAAAAGTAACTAAAGTACACTCATACTGAGAGAATTAAAGAAAAAAAGACTAAGACTGCATACATTTCACAACATGAGATTGGGTGACTCAAACTTTGCTGGTTTAAAGACTCAGCGACTGCGGCTGAACCACAAAGAGTTACTTATAAAAAACAGCTGCAAACATGAAGATTAATATGATGTATTGTTGGCATCCCACCGACCCTGAATATAACTGCTGGTGGGAACAGCTGAGAGTTTGTCAAACAGTTACCAAACCCGCATGACCAGCAGCTGCAGAATCAGCTTGTTGGAACCTCTGAGTGGGACTTAGATTCAAAACCTGTATAATAAAATTCAGCAACTGGTGTGATTAGCTGACTGTGCTCAGGGTCCATCTAACCCAGACTTAATGATTTATTGGTCAAAATCCAAATAACGTGTGAGTTTACTGTCTACAGCTCACAGTAAGAATGCCACAACTTTACAGCAGCACTATTATGGTATACATCACATGATACTATCATTTCATATGCTTTAGATACACCTGGTATTATGTTCATATCTTGATTCAGGGAATTCCAGCATTTTAGATGGTAGCAAGCACAACTGGTCATTACTCCATTTTCTTTACTATATCAGTGTCCAAAACAGGCAGACTAGGACAACCAGCAGGTGGTCATTAGAAACAAAATAATCAAATTACACATCAATAATCCCTCTTGGTGAATTCAGGCTCTGCACTGGATTCATCCTACATGTTCAGGAGCTGTTGGCTGTGCACATGTTTTAGTGCCCTGATACTAACTCCACTTTTAAGGTGAATGACAGGAGTTTTACACATTTCAGAAAAAATGAATGCAAACACATAGGGAAACATACAAAATTCTACAAAAGAAAGGCATCAGTTTTCCCCTCTAAGTGAATATTCAGAGTAAATATTGGAGTGAATCAGTGGACATGTTAAATTTTAAATGCCACACTTAATCAAACTAAATCAATTGTACTATAAATACTAACAAATGATTCAGGTTATTAAAAAAAAATAGCATGATTTGTCAAATAACAAGCCAGTTTTCATATTTAACATCTCACTGGGTAACTCACATGGACGAAAACAGCAAAGAAAAAGGGCATGCTTAAAATATTTTTGAAAAATATAAAATATATATCAAACCTGGAAATGAAAATATTTTAACTGACTGTCTGAAAACTGGATTTATTAATAAACTAAAGAATATATGAATCTACACCTTAGTTGTTTATTTGTTATACTGCAAGCCTACAAACTAATCTGCCAAAGGGCTGAACAGCAGGCCATCGTCAAAGTATTGCAGCTTGTCCCTGTCTTGGACATATAACTAAAAAGCAGCTTGTAACTTTGAGTCACTAGCACTGCTCGTCTTACCTGATGTCCTTCAACTCAGGTAACGGCTGTAAGGTGTGCTCAGTCCTCAGATACTGTAATTAGGTTCTTGTCAGATTTACACAGCAACAAATGAAAACATGGCGTGTACATGGCAGGACACATTACGAGACTGACCAGCAGCATTTCAGGAGCGAAGATCTAAACACCTCTTAAGAACGCTCATATGAAAGAAAAAACCTTAGACTCTAAACCTTTAAACATTTACACCTGTCTGTTTACTCTCAGTACTCTCAGTCTCAGGCTCTGCCTCTTCTTATCTTTACATCCTCTCTTTCTTTTAATGGTCACTTCCACCCTTTCACTCTGATCTGACATCAGTCCATCTGATTGGTCGACCCAGCTCGTGCATTAACCAGTGACACGCTTTAATTATTGAGCGGCTGACCTCAATTGGTTGGCTGGAACAGCCTAAAACACATTGCCCAACACACATACACATTCAGTCATTTGTACAACATGCTCACAAACTCACAATCTCACTACATACTGTACTACACACTTACATGCTCAGCCTGGGGACAGTTTCTGAAGTCTAAATATATATATATGCTGTGGACAACATCAACTCTGCCTGTTACTCCTCTAAGGTCATTGATGCTAAGAGCATTAAGACAAGAATCATGCTGGAGAAACACTGGACTGTCTGTGATACGCAAGCATAGATGCATTTTCTGTGAGATTTTCAAGATTTGTCATTCACAAAACATGCTTGTTCCTGTAGTTAATTTCAGGTCACTATGTAGCGCATATATATATATATATATATATATATATATATATATATATATATATATATATATATATATTATTATAGTTGTTGTTTTTTATACATATATATATCTCAATATATA
>JAPZDV010000001.1:7423975-7445161 GCA_029814665.1 Acanthurus lineatus
ACAAAAGTGAAGTAGTGAGAATATCTCCAAGTGAAGAAACTCAACTTGGCCTCCGCCGCCGCCATGATGATACTAGTAGCTACTAGTCTTGTTGTTGGTTCGCACAAACACGCCCCCATAGCGCGTTTCCTCTCTCCCCCTCTCTGACACAGGAAGATTCAGGACTACGCAACACTACACTGCAACGCTCTCTCTAGCCGAGACGGTTAAATAACGTAAAATAACGCAGTAACGCATCATGTAGTAACGGTAACGGAGTTACTGAATTGAAAAAATAACGCGTTAGAGTACTCGTTACTGTCAAAAATAACGCCGTTACAGTAACGCGTTACTTTGTACCGCGTTAGTTCCAACACTGGTGTCAGACATGTTCATTTGTATGAAAGTGTGCGTGTGCATGTGTGTACGTGCATGTGGGTGTATGTGGGTGTATGTATGAAATGAATGATAGAGTACTTTAGCCATATATATATATTATATATATTTATATATGTTTCGCCAATATATATTCTTATATTGCTAACATATGTATTAATAAATGCAGAGTTTGGTAAATGTCCGGTCCTGATTCACATTGCTTTCATGACACACACTACAGGAGCCTTTATATGAATAACACAGCTTCTCTCGAGACAATCAGCACAGTGAAGGACTTAAATTACTTTAAACTACAAATTGTGTATTATGAGTCCAGTAAGCCAAAGCTGAACTGATGCTAGTGAAGCATCTGGACTAAACTTCTTTGAGACTTGACGGGACACTCTGCCCAGAAGCATTAAACTGGACCAGAAAGATTGGTCTTGATCTCAAATATTTTGGTTTTGATTCTGACAGAAATCCAAGTAGTTTTCAAATTAATTCAAGCTGTAAAAAACTAACATGCTTATGTAAAGGTGCAGTCTATATTGTTTTTTCTCCCTTTTTCTTTCCACTCTCTCTCTCTTCATCTGTCCATCAAAGCAACCTAAGCTTCCTTAGCCACGCTGTGTCACTGATGGCTGAAATCTACACCAAACTACCGGATGGACCACAGACGCGCGTGTGCACACACACACATATATACACAATTTAGAAGACAACAGATACTTCATTTTCTGGCTGGGAGAGACAGACATAGAATAGGAGACAAAGGACAGAGAGAGGGAGAGAGAGAGAGAGAGAAGGAAAGCCATAAAAAACAGAGAAAGAGAAAGAACTGAGAGAGAGAGAACTGAGAGAGAGGAATAGAAGGCTGCAGGTTCATGGTCCCAGAATAGACCAGACTGACAGGATTCAACCAAAACATCAGTGCAGAGTTACCATGGCAATTTATGACTGAGTGCAACTGAGATATTAATTGTGTCACTCTCTCACTATCCCACACGCACACACACTCGCACACACTCACACACACACAGACTCAAACCCTTACATAAACATACAAACACACACACAAACACATGTGAACATGTATCAGATTATCAATATCACCCATCATTTTCTGCATAATATTGTGTTGAAAATACAACAAAGGAGTTGGGGACAACAGCTGTTGGATTTTGTTGCACATGTGGATCTATGTGTGTGTGTGTGTGTATGTGTGAGTGTGTTTTGGGGGGTCAGAGGAAACTAGGGGCATTGACTGAATGGCTGGCCACATGGTTGATTCAGAATGCTGCCACCAGGGTTTTAACAAGGACCCAAAAGTTCAGCACACAACTCCAGCAATCAGATATTTACACTGGCTTCCAGTTTCTAAGAGAATCAATTTAAAAATACTATTGATCATCCACAAATCCCTTATCAGTAAAAATTAAACAGCTTCTCTACCTTTCAAATATGAAGAAAAAAAAGCCAGAAGAGCTGAGACCAAGACTGACCACCTTTAAATCAAAACTAAAGGCCTGTCTATTCTCCATTGCTTTTATTTACAGCTTTCAGATACCTACTTTTAGACTCTTTTATGTCTCTTCTGGAAAAAAAAGGGTGGAGCTTTGACCATGACCTGTAGCACATTATGGCTCTTAGAGAGAATAACTGTGCAGTTAAACAACCTGTGCTCTCCATTCAATAGTTTGGCAATGTCAGTTTACAGCTGTAGTCTATATTTAACTGAATTTAGAATTTTACCTGAAGCAACATACTGTTTTGCAGAATCTTTTGGGAAATTGTCCTTGGAAACTGGAGCGCTGCAAAAGAGCTGGCACTCTGAAAAGTGTACTTGGTAGGTGATTGGATAAAACACCTGTCAATTATGGGCTAACTTCACACAACCAAAAGTGAAACTCTTGTAGAAACCAGTCAAGAGAAGAGAAAAAAACATCTTTTAGGTCGACACAAATCTTCAGTGTGTTTTTTCTTCTCTTTTTCCAAAAAATAGTGTTCCAGTTCTGATGTAGCTGATGCTAGAGCAACATTAATGGTAACCCCCTTTTGGGCCACAGTTTTTGTTGCAGAACAAACACTTGCCTCTCTAAGTGTCCTTACACCCAAACCACGTGTACTGTACTACTACTGTGGCTGCAAGTGGCTCCTGATTGGTCTGAACCATCGCGGTAGAGCTTGAAGCTTGAAGCCTGTGCGTCTCAACTTGCATAATCTCTTGTGATCTTGTAATGTCACTAGTCAAATGACCTCACAAAGTAACAACTTATTGGTTTCTGGACACCATGAACCATGTAAATGTGGAACAACAAGATCTGTTGAACCATTGTGCAGCAACCAGTCTCTTAAGGGAATCAGGTGGTTGGACTTACTATAATCTTTTGTGACCAGGGTCATTTTGGACTTTTTCACAGTATTGGACTATGATATTTTCCTTATAAAATGTGTGTGTGTATCTGTGTGTGTGTATATGAGAGAGAATGAGCCTATGTGACAGATGGGGCTGTGAGGAAACGTAATGACACACTCCAGTGGCCCCGAGAAGGGCAGAAGCACAGTCTCATTGATAACTGGATAATTATGTACTCTGTCATCTTGTTATTGTGTGTGTGCATGTACATTTTATACTTTAAGTGCATGTTTTCATACTGTATGTTAATCTTTATTGTCATGACGCCATTTATCACATCTGTGTGGCTCCATGTTTGCTTACAAGTTTTCTACATGAGCTAATTAATAGCTGTAAAGTTGTGTCTGACCTTTGTGTGCTGGTTCGAATGAAGACAATATAATTTTGATGCGTATTTGCACATGCATCACACACACACACACACACTCTCTGTGTCACATGCCTTTACACTGCACCTGCTGTAGCCTGCATGATTGTGTATGACAGCAGTGAAGTGGGACGTTAAATTGCTGTATTATGTTAGTACACCATGTAACATATACACACCTATCTGTCTCTGACACACACAAACACATCACTCTCACACACAGAGACATGCACGCAGAGGGGGTGTGTATTATAGGAACCTCCTTACAGTGAAAAGACATCAATTTCATTTCAAATGACTGTTGTCATCATCCGTTTTTCATCTCTGCATCATCTCTACCTCCATCATCTTACTCCTATAGTCTACCTGGTTTGCACATTATGAAATAAACATACACACACACACATACATACACAATTGAATACATATTACTATGTGCACTGATTCCAAAAAAGCACATGTACAGCAGATGCACTCGCTAACACCACAAACATACACATACACACCAGGCCTCCATCCTGTCAAAGAGCTAAGCCCTCAGCGTGTCCCACACTCCCATTGAGAATGTTTTGGACTTCTGCTGTTATGTGGTTTCCCCCAGTGATGTGCGTCTGTAGGCCTTTGTGTCTTGTTTGTTCCCTGGTGAGTTTAGGAGATAGAGGCTGAAGGAGGCCATCCGATTGGGCTGTCACTAATCCCTTAACAACATAGCTGACTGTGATTGGCCATGACCATACAGAAGGGAATGGAGTCAGCAGGTGGTATTGGGGGATGAGTGAATGGTTGTAGATATGCAGCAGTGCTCAGGTGGAAAGTAAGAGACATGAAGAAGGTAAAGTTTTCATCATGTTTTAGAGTTGAGGCCTTGAAAATTATGTCAAGAAGATTTTCTGTTAACTCATGCCACAAAAAACGCTTCTGTGATCCAACTCCTGCTATATAAAAATAATTAATAGAGTTTCAATAGATAATAAAACAAATATTCATTAAAAGTATATTTAATATTAAAGTTTTTTTTACATTTTATTGTGAAAATATTATATTTTATATATTTTAAATACTCTGATCAGGAACAATTATTTAAACCGACAAAATTGCTCCTTTTGCAACTCCATGTCTGCATGTATTTGTTTTTCATGTCACTGTGTGTGTGTGTTTTTGTGTTAATCGCCACAGGCATGATGGCCCTCTGTATCTGTAAGGATGAAACCCTAATTAGAGGAAGCATACTGCAGGCTCTCTCTTTCTCTTTCTCTCAGTCTGATTCCCTCGCACTCTCCCTCTTGCCTGCAGACCTTCTTGTCATTTCAGGGAAAGGTAAGCGCTCTCTGCTCTCCTAAAATTCCCTCTGAAAGCATTGCTCTGATATCAGCTGCTCAGATGCTGTTTCACCAGCCTGAAGCCAGAACAAACACACACACACTGACCCCACACTCGACATCGTAAAAGTGTGTTCATGGGTATCCTTGGTAAAAAGAAGATGAATAAATGGATAAAATTGTAGTTGTCATCCTAAATGCATTAAGGTTTAGATTTTATTTAATGTAAACACACAGTTTTAGGTCAAACAGGGGTCAACAGCAGGCCAGACAGAAATAGACAGAAAAAAATGCTAAAACAAACAACAGAAACAGAGGCAGCTCTGCTCTTTCCTCTTTCAAGCTGTGTGCATCGCTTGATGATACATATATTCAATAATACATGTGTTTCTGGATAACTTCTTTCAGTGTCTTTTGTAATTGTAAACAGCATCACTGACACAGGCCCCATACGCCTGTTTGCAGTGTTTCCTTTGCCTTTCTTGGGGTTTTAAGAGCTAAGTTTTTTACAAAGTCAAGATTTGTCAATTGACATTGCATAATAAATAACGATAGCAATAAAACTATCAGTAAAGGATTGGATGAGTAATATTGGAGGGTGTGTGTGCAATATTGTGTGTGTGCACAGGGCCTAAAATGTACAGTCCCAAAACAAGTACATCATAGCAGAACTAAAAAAGACAAAGTTTGAGATAATAACCCACTAAGATACCCACTAAGCATAAATGAAGATGAGCCCTTTTCAGCTGAGAGGTTGGATGCAAAATAACCACCTGACAAAGCAAAGGATCAAAGACTTTCTAGTATTTTAAGAAGTAGCAAGTAACTTTGAGATAAACTGGTAGTACTTTTGCTAGATCTGTTAAAAGATTTTATTCCTTTTTATTTTTTTGAATTGTATTGTTTGTTTTAGCCCCAGTTGTACAAAGTTAATTAATGTTTTTGCGAGATGACATCAACATTGTGCATTCTCCAGACAGATTCTGTGACAACATTATTGAAATTCTACAGCGAGCTTCCCAGCCACACCAGAGGCATTAGCATGATCCACCAGGAAGTGCCCTTTCTATCCATTGAGGCTCTGTGCATGGGTCACATCACAGATAGAGTTGTGGCTCCATCCATCATGTGGGTTATAGTTAGCCGCCTATGCTAATGTCTGACCCAATGAAAAGTTTACTGAGAGACGGACAAGGACATTGGGGTGGACTCTTGTCATCACATGCCGTAAACACACACACCCACACGCACACACCAATACACACACACACTTTCTCTTTCTCTCTTCTACTCACACACACACACAAACATATGCACACACACACTCCCCACTTCAGCACTGTGGGGCTGTCATATTTCACAGTACCCGGTAGCGTGGGGTGAGTTATGGCCATGTCACAGTATAGAGGGAGAGCGTGTGTGTGTGTGGGGTGTGTTTACGTGGGTGCACATTTATGTAGGTATGTGTTTACACTGTGTGTGTGTCTCTCAGGTCCACTCCTTACACGTTTATTTATAAAGCAGCCCCTCACTTCAAATCAGTGGTGTCCAGAATGCCGCTGCATGTGTAAATGACAAAATGATTTATAGAAATATTCCCAAAATAAAGTCCTACTCACTAGGGGGGAATGGAATACCCCCCAACAGCATGGCCCCTCAATGGGAGACACACAATAAATGTATATATACACAAACACAGTGCGCAAATTTATGCGCACAAACTCCCAGACGTGGTGTGGCCCATGTAGGGACAGGGAGGACTGTTAAAACAGCTTTGTAGATTTATGACCTGTAAACTAGAAGATGGACAGATGGATGGATGGAGGGATGGATCAATGGAAGGGCAAAATATAAAAATGAAAGACAGGGAGAGGGATGGAAGGACAGAAGGACAAAAAGATGATGGATACACAGACGGATACACGGGAAGAAGACAGCAAAGAGGACGTGCTCAGATAAAACTGTTTTTTGGATTTACGGCCTGCAAAGTGGCAGATAGATTTAGGATTTAAGGATTAAAAGAAAGGAGAACAAATATGTTAGAAAAGAAGTAGAAAATAAATGGTTGGATGGACAGATGGATGAGGAGTTGGCTGGAACAAAGGGAGGTCAGGGCAACGATAGGAAGAGAGGAGAGGGAATGAAAAGAGAAGAAAAAAGGAGAAGAAGCGAAAAGAAGAGTCCTGAACTCTTTTACAGACAGTAGTAGGAATATAACAAATCCTGAAGTGGTCTTTGCTTCTTTGTGTGCCATGATTCCTGGAGGAATTGTCAAAGCATGAAATGAGTCTTACGCTGGGAATTGTCTCATTTTGACTGGAAATGGTGTTATCGTTCTGTGCTGGTAATTATGCTCTCTGAGGGAGCCGGCATAGACAGAAAGAGACAGAAAGAGCAGAAGAGAAAGACACACTTTGATCTTTTGTGAACATGATGGGTTGAGCTGAAAGAAATAAAATGTGTCTGTGAATGAGTGTGTGTGTGTGTGTGTGCATATGTGGGAGTGGTTACTGTAAATGGAAGCTGGTCTTTGGGACTAAATGTTACTGTGATATTAACAAGTTTGCAGTTTCCTGTGTTGTTTAATTTTAGGTGAAATGCTAAGGTTATCAGTCATGTACACAGAGAAATATCCCAAAAGATATTTCATAAAAGTTTGTGAGAGGTTTGAAAGATCACTTTTTCCAAGATCCTCACACATTTCATTTCAGCAACATAAGGAGTTCTTGTAAATAACTGGCACATGTAATAATGGTGTTATTTTACATTTGTATTTTTAATGTTTAAGTTTAGCAAAATACTGAAAAGCTGAAAATTTTGTTTGTCTTATTCCCCCTAATACTGTCTTATCATTCACTCATACCATTTTTTTGTGTTTTCTCGTCCACTTACCCCGCTCCATCCGTTCCTTTATTACCCTCCCCCATCATGGTTCCAGTCTCTCCCCCTTTGGTTTACTTTGTCTTTCAGTGCTGCACTGCCATGTGTTGGATGGTGTAAATGGGTTGTGTTAAATGTTGTTCTGTCCCTGGTGAGTGGTAACAGTATGGAGATAGAGGCAGATAATCTTTAAACAGGGCATCTGCTGGCATCTGCTTTATCTTTATTGTTCCCTGGACACCCAGCAGAAAAATATAGAGGCGGGGAGACAGACAGACACACAAGCATAGCAACACATTGTATATGCAGTACAAGCAGTTTATAACACACAGATATTTGCACACAAACGTAGGTTCATTTTGTATGCACAACTCAAAGAACACCTGAAAACCTTGTCATAATACAATCCTAATAAATTAATAAAAATACAACCTTTAATGTAAATGAGAAACAGACAGTGAATCATTGAGTTCCTAAATGTGCGTTAACTTACAAGATGTCTGCTGCAGTCCCTAAAATGGCATGACATAAAAAACACAGACACACATTTAAAGAAAGAACTTGTTTGATAATAATCACGATTGACTTACAAGGGTTTTTTTCTTAAAAACGAGGCTGACTTTTGAGTGCTATTGTTTAAAAGGACAATACGTACAAATGATGGGGGGCAGCATATCAGTAGATTATCTCTTAACTCTTGCTCACTTTCTTCTTCGCTGTGACTCTGTTTGACTGTAGCTTGAAGCTGCCATTAGCTTGGTAGCTCAGTTAGCCGTGCAGTCAGTGGCCCTATTAGCTGATCACTGTGCCTGGACCAGGAGCTCAGAACTAAAGATGGTTGCTGTTGTTTACACTGTGGGCAATCGAAACTGGGCTCCGCAGCCTTCCACTGAACCAATGTGCTGAACAGCCGGACCAGGACTGAACACAACCCAAAAGACCGACTAAGGCCAGATTTATAACTGGGATAACAACACTGAAGTAAGTCACAGCAGCTCTGACCAGGAAGACAAAGCAAGTGTAGAGAGAAGAGGTGTGAAGAAGAGGAAGAGAAGCAAGAGTAAGGTTGCATCACCAATAGGGATTTTACATCTCAGTGAATGGGGGTTTATTTCGACAGACAACCAAGTTGTAATCAGTGATTGTTGGAACAGTGGAAAGAAAAAAACAAGGGAGGTTTTGATAAGTTTTCGAGGCATTTTAATATATGTGCCTAATAACTGGTTACCAATGCAACAGTTTGTGATAGGAAAGGCTGAAATAAGATGGTAAGAATATTTCTGTCATGATACGCTAATTAAGTAGTTTTAGTTCAGTTAATTCTTAAGTTGTGTGTCAAGTTTACTTTTTGTATATATCCTTGTTTCATTGTTTTCCTGTTTTATTTTGGTGTATCTGGTTCTGTGTCTTATTACTCACATCCAGTCAAGTTTCCCTCCTTTTGGAATTACCTGCCCTGCCCTTATGAGTTTCACCTGTGTTGATTGCCCCACCTGTGTCTCATTGTCCTAGTGTGTATATAGTCTCTGTGTTTCCCCTTTGTCTTTGTCAGATCGTCTGGTGTGCTGTGTTGCCTGTTGTCGCTCCTCATGTTTTCGTCAGCCCCTGGTCCTGTTCTCCCTGTGTCTTTGGTTTGTAGCATTTGAGTTATTTTATCTTCTTTGATTTTGTCTGTTTTGTTGGACTTTGCATTTTGTTTAATTTTTGTATTATCACGTTTTTTTAATAAAGCTTACTTTTTGTTAAATGAGTTTTTTTTTTTTTATCTGCGTTTGGGTCCTCCTTGATTGTGACAATTTCAGCAGATAACTGCAAAACAATACAGACATGGAGACATAATGTCAGAACTGTTACCTTCTCAGTCTGTAGTCCACAGTTAGTGTACTCATAACATGCCAAGTAAACTTAACAAATATTCAATATTCCTTTCACTTCCATTCAATGCAGGGAGAGATGAATAAAAAAAATCACTTCTAGTTAAAAAGCAAATATGCATCTTTTCTTTACTTGGGGTTAATTTTTGAGATCTTGAAGTGGTTAGGTTGCAGCCTAAATGGCAGAGAAGTGTGTGTGTGTGTGGACTGACCGACCCCACTTGAGTGTCACTGCCACATTCTGGGCTGCATGACAAGATTGCTGTTGGTGATGGTGATCCTCTTTCCGTTGTGAAAGTGTGACTGTACCTCTAGGCAGTTTACTTAATAGCACAACTGAGGGATGGCAGGTTAAGTTAAAATGAACTTGACAGCAAAGAAAGACAAAAAGTCAGTTAGGTACCAATATTCAAAAAGGCAGAGAAATAGTCATAATAAACTTAGAAGCAATGGCTGATTACAGCTGATTAAGGCATTAGGGGCAGGTGATTTGGCAGGTGGAAATCAGTTTACTGGGGAGTGACAGGACTGACTGAGAACAACTGCAAGGGGAAACGGGAATGACAAGATCTGACATAACAGGAGAGTTGAGCGGCAGTCAAACAGACAATGGGCAGAACAATAAAACTGACATTAAAAGCTGGCTGAAGCCATAACAGTTGGTGCATGGTGAAGGTTAAATGAATAGATGGACTGGAAAAGTTAACACTAGGGGCATTACTGCTCTGGAGGGTATAAGCAAAATGTAGCCCACAGCAAGAAACTCACTATCTACCTTAAATTTTAGTGAGCATGAAAATCTGTTCACATCAATATCAGGAATGCAGATTTAGTCTCCTTTGGACCATCTGATCCTATTTTTGTTTCCATCTCATCTATTTTAACAATGAAGACCCTGTTGAAATCTAATCCTTTATTTTAATTGTTAAGATAGCATTGTCATTTTAAAATCCAGCAGAACATGGTGCTTCATGCTTTTATTGTATTTGTCTGATGGCAAGTTTGGAAATATCGGTTAGAATTACATTTCCATTATTTTTTATCTCAGAGAGTCAGTGAACTCTCTGGCAACTTATGGGAGGCACATATACTGTAAGAGATGCATTATTTATAGCACAGATGCAGCAAAAGTTTAAGAGAAGTGGGGTAAAAATGGAAAAAAGAGATGGAGCAAGACATGGAGAGATGATGTGATTGGGTTGCAGCAGGGATGGAGATCACATAGAGGGAAAAGAGAGATAAATTGGGGGATAGATGGAGAAGAAAGGGGAGGAGCAACAAAAAGACAAGGGGAAGCTGGGATGACCACAGGGGGTCCAAAAGCTGGCAGGCACCTGAGTCACACCTCCACTGTGTGTGTGTATGTGTATGTCCTTCTGTCTGATTCTGTGATTAATGAAGATGTGTCAGTGTGGTAATCCTCTCTAATAAGCACCAGTGGAGCAGCCCTCGACCATGTGGGTGTGTGTGTGTGTGTGAGTGTGTATGAGTGCTCTCTGTGTGTGTTTTTTAAGTAGGTGTTTAATTTATGTGTGTGTTTTTGTGTAAACTTCTTAGTGAGTATGAACATGACCTCAAAATTTAGCAAGATCTGTGCAGATTCAACCATTTGACTTCACAAAATATTTTTCATTGTGCTACATGTACACTATCTGTTCATTTGTGCAGGCAAGTGACAGGAGCACAAGTGTGACAGAGAACTCCTGTAATATCCTTACAAGCAGCTTGCATCTGTGTGGGTATGTGTGTGTGTATTTATGTGTGTTATCTAATGTCATTCTTTATAAGTATGCCCAGATGTTGATACTGGAATGGCTCTTTAATTACCATTAAAACAGCAGGGGCTGTGTGTGTCTGAGTGTGTGCGTGTGTTTTTGCGTGTGTGTGTGCCCATGTGTGTGTGTGCGATGTTGATAGGGAAACTACTGTTTAATTACCATTTAAACTGTGAGAGCTGAGTGGATCATTTAAAGACAGAAGAGCTCCAGCTAGCTAAATGAGGAAAACAACACCATTACAAATCTCGCACGCACGCATGCACGTATGTACGTATGCGCTCACACACACGCACGTATGCACACACACACATACACAAAACAAAACAACACCGACAACAAGACTATTAAGGTCTAATGAATGATACTCCTGTGATGTTAGCTTGCTAGTTAAGTGATAGCTATTCTTTAAATAATAATAAGGCCTTTTTTATAGAGCTGCACTGTAAATAATCTTTCTCTCTTGGCGGGCATTCACGCAGAAACATACACACACTATTAACACGCTGTCACATACTAAACACCTCTTTTTAAATTTAAAGCCTGCATTTACCTTGCCTTTTTGCTTGTTTGGGCCCCATGCCTATATGCATGTATACAACCATCTGTAAATGTACTTTAGTCAGTCACCCTGTTAATCAGCCAGTCTGCTACCGATGCAGGTGGCCAGTCAGTCACCCCAACAACAACCCATCCAATCTGATAGTCTTTAAATCATATAATTAGCCAGTCAGCCAGTAGATCAGTTAATTATGATGGGCCTGGGCTTTGCTTTCCTTGTAGCTTTTTGCAACAGAACAAACATCATCACAATAAACTGCTTAAGACATTAAAATTATTTGCTGAATTTAATTTAAAAGAAAGAGACTGTAGACAGAAATAGAAAAGGTTTTGTCAAGAGTTGTTCGTGGAGTTGCATCCTATGTGTGTGTAGTGTGACAGTATATTGACTCAGGAATTGACATACATTAAAAAGAAAACAGTAATTGGTAATTTAAAAGAATCACTGAAGTTGCTAAAAAAATGTACATTATGCATGAGCTTTTAAAATGATTTAAAAACAAATGTGTGTGAATACTTTGTGAAAATGTGCTGAATCACTCAAGGGAAATCATACAATTTGTGGTTGTTCCAGTCTCAAAGAAGTCATTTCATAAAACGCAGTAACAACACCTTTGTATGGTTTTTCCTGAGCCTCATTAACTGAAGCATGCAGACAAAATACTCCACTTCAATACTTCACAATACCTGAATGTGTTTTCAAACAAACATGTAAACAAAGTCTATGCATTAATTTCTTTACTATTTCTCCAGGCAGGCTGATGGAAAATTACCTTTAACTAATAAAATAAAAATAAAGTGATGAAAGCAGTATAAATGATTAATCATTTTACAAGGGCAATTATGAATGATAAAAACAATTTTTTTACAATGCCACAGCAGACACAAATGATGGCAATGATAATTTCTTACACAGAGGTGGTTAAATAATTACAGTGTAACAGTGAGAGTGATAGGAGTGATCATATTTGTGACAGACAGGCTGCATGGCACTGAGAGTATTATGATAATGATATTAATGATGGATCTTTGCAAATGTGTGTGTGTGCATAGGAGTTCAGTGGGAGATGTCTCACCTCACACTGGGTCTCTCAGCCCGATGCCATCTGTTCTGCCAGCACACATACACGTAGTCAGAAAATCATACACAAACACATGCACACAAAAATACACTACATGCACACTAACCAGAGAGAATAAAAAACAGACACTTGAATATTGTCATGCAAGATGTTTGGGTTCAAAGATTAACGCTGACAAAAATCAGTGTCCTGTGCAAGCAGACACACATAAAATATACACACATACACATTCACTTATGCACACACACTTACACACACACTCCTGGATCAGTTTGTAATCCCGGCTCCACCCAGAATGCTCAGCTCGGAGGGTTCAGCCAAAGGGAAACCAGCGTGGTGTCAGCCTACTGGACATACATGAGATCAGGGACGTGTATTTGTGTGTCTGAGTACTGAATGTGTTTGTTGTCTTTATTATCACTTGAGCAGATAAGTAATAACATAGAAACACCACATTAATAAAAAATTGAATAAAAATAACATTTTAAAGGTACAATTTTGTTTATCCAGCTGACAGAAAGGTTCTCTTTCAATTTAAAACAGATATTTTCTGGGTTATAATTTTGTTACCTCAGTCAGGCTTTCCTAACCCACTGTATCTCTCTCTCTCTGTTGCTCCTCTATTTTCTGTCATTGTCAAATATCAGGTCAAGTAAAGTGGAAAAGCAGTGGAAAAATATTTTTAAAAGATGATATATCAAAGGCCTTATCTGTCACCATGTTTTCTCAATCTGACACACATACAGGAGTTTGGGTATAAACTACGTGCCTGAGTATTCTGGCGATGCCTAGACTGCATATGACTATCACGCAGAGACATCCACGCAGACATACACACAGACATACGCACACATACACACACACGTATACACACATGCAATGTGTGCATCAATGTGGCGTTGCCTGGACGGTGTACGAGCAGCATATCTGTCAGTGTGTGACAGGTTGACAGCTCAAGCTCCCAGCACTTTGTCCACTATCATCACGTCAAGAAACACACAAACACACACCCATGCGCACACACACACACACACACACACACACACACAGGCATGCAAACACCAACACACACTGATAACATTAAAATGGGCCACAAAGGCTACTTTAATAATTTTATACTCAGACCAAGAGCTCACAGAAGACAAGTAAGAATTTAAAGGAAAAAAATACTCATGTTTCTGAAGTCAAAAAAGTCTCAATTGCTCTTTTCCAGTAAAAGCTACTTTTACAGTAACAAAATTAAGTGGACAAGTTTTTTTGTCTCTTTTTTGACTGAAAAGTGTAAGTTATGTGAGAGTTTTCTTGAGCAGGAGACAGGTGCCATAAAACTCGAACATCATGAGTTTAAAAGCCTTACGGCTTTTAAGTGCATGCTGCATCCTCTCTCCTCCCTGTCACTCTCCACTCAACACTATCTGTCACAGCAGAGAAGCTGTAAATTGCCTTTAGAAAACAACAATAATTCAAATTAATTAATGATATCAGATTCAATAGGATATCAAAAACCAGCAGGCAGTTTCATGACTTTTATACAGATTCTGTTCAATGTCACTCCAAAGTTATCAGCACTTTACTGAGCCTGACTTACAGGCTCATAGCAATGCACAATATGCAGACGCCACATGAGCGCCAGTTGTATTATCTCACCATAATAGCTGCATTTAATGATGCACACACGCGCCTCAAGTCTCCTTTTTATTTCTAGAGATGGAGTTCAGCCCTCACAAAACCAAGCCAGGTCAGACCAGATAATTTGACTCACTCGCACAATCACGGATCAGGGCTTTAGCACATTTCATACAATTAAGGATTGTGGATTTGAAGCACACTAAACAATGGGCCCAAATTAAATTTTGAGTTTCTCACTGAAAGACACCCTGACTGCTCTGAAAATACAATCAAACAGAATGAGAGTATAGACGCAGTCTCTAACAGGATTGCCAGGCATACCCACTCACAATATGGCATCTTTCTCTCTTTCTTTCTCCCTGATATTCTATTACTGTCTCTCTCCTCTTCCTCAATGGAACTCAATGGGTATACAGTTGTGGTTTAGTTCTACAGTTTTTCTATTCTGAAGCATGCATTGTGTCTCTTCGAGTCAAACAGTGTAAAAGACCAGCAGTAATAACACAAAGCAGAAGAGATTACAATTGCAGCTCCAGTAACAAGAGACACACAGAGACGGAGACAAATAAAGGAAGGATAAAGCTGAGTGAGAACAAGAAAAATGGGTGAATTGAAATACTTTTGTCAGGCAGGCTAATATGGAATGAACTCTTTAGCAGGTCAGCACTTTGTTCATTACCTTCTCTTAACTTTCAGGACATGTAAATGAGATGGTTTGTAAAGAATTTATTGTGTAATAAAACCACAGACACTGAATGGAGCTGCCATGATGTCACTCATTGGTTTGTGGACCATCCTTTTAAAGCCTTGAGTTTTGAATTATGGCCATTGCCTTTATTTTTATTTATTTATTTATTTTTTTGGAGCCAGAAGTGACCATATTTGGATGAGAGGGTGGAGCTGAAGAGAATCAGCTTTGCTACGCCCATCATATGACAGCTAGCAGCAGTTGTCACTAAAAGCTGCCACACCCTAAATGATGCATAACTTTACGTCTTAATATAATTTAAAGAGGTGAGCTATGTAAAAATTCATGAGCAGGGAAATTAGGTTTAGAGAAAAAATTGTGTCTTACACAGGCTGTAAAGCTGAGCACTCTGACACTGGAGGTGATGGTGAGTGGCTCACCTTTACAGCCTGCCTCATGAGGCCATTCTAGGAACTGCAGTTTTGTGGACTTATGACAGAAAAAAAGCTGTTAGAAGAGAGGGAGAGATTGATGTTGAGTTCAAAAAAGCAAAAGAAGAGAAGAATGATGAAGCTCAGAGTAAAATTTAAAAAAAAATTCTTGGTTGCATATGAGGACAGATATTTAATGGAGTTAAGTGGTGAGTCAGTAAGACATCACAGCAACACATTCATGTAGACAGAAAATACTCATAGCATTTGTAATACTGTACTGCAGCAGTCTGCAAAAACATGCATGTACACATATGATGTGCGCAAGCATATAAGATGCTTCATGGAAAGTTAGGCTCACAAAGTAGAACAGAGAAATAGAAAAGAGACTCAACAGGGTCAAGAGAGGACAGACAGAGGAAACAAAAGAAAGAAACAGACAGTAAGACAAAAGAGAGATTAGACAGAGACATGGATTGAAACTGAAGAAGAGAGAAAAGAGACATTCAACAAAGTTACAGGAAGACAGGGAATAGAGAGTGAGAGAAAGATATTGAGTGAAACAAAAAGAGACATTGGACAGCTCTTCCTCCCAGTAAGTGAAAGACTTCAAACTGCAGTGGATGAGAGAGCTGCACTTTATGGGGCTATTCTCTCTGCATTAGCATTAGCTATAGCTCTCAGACTGACAACCCAACGCTCTGTTCTCAAGGTCAGGAGGGGCACACACTACCACGGGCCACGAGTATACACACACACACACACACACACACACACACAGAGTCATGGAATCTATTCAACACACACTCAGGGATTCTTATGCACAGACAGATCCAAACACACAGAGACAAAAATACACACTGACATACACAGAGACATGCAGCACGTCAAAGAAGAATTAGTCCAAACTGGAAATTAAAAGGCACTGCAGATTCAGACAAAAATGAACAATAACACTAATGTTAAGAATTGTTTTTATTTATTATTATTTTATCCTTATTTAAAACACTTTATTTACATATTTAAATAAAAACCTGCATGTTCATGCTGTACCTACAGTTAGACAACTAATCACTGCAAATAAGCAATAACAACATGTTAAGTAACATCATGATCAAGGCTCTAAAACTGCATCACATCAGTACAATAAACAAATACTAGTAAAATTGATATTCAGTAATCTGGGCAAACTTTTGAATGGTTAAACCGACATTTCTACTCCCATTTGGTTTGTTGTGTGGGCAGTAAATAAATCATTGCGGATTTTGCCAATGCATGAGTGTTTTCCTGCAAACTATCATAGCTTATAAAGGTGCCACACTCAATTCTGGAGAATGCTTTGGTATTTGGCAACTGGACTCCTGGTTATGAACCATAATATAAAAGTCACAGGGACAAAACTTTATGCAAAACCTGAATGGGAATCAAATACCTTTTTAGTCTGTACTTACTGAAATTTTTGGTCAGCTTTCAAGAAATTATTTGGCCAGTTGATCTTACATTTACTGTAATTCTAAAGTAAAATGTTATTCCACTTTTTTCTTCTTAAAGGTACACTAATAAGATTAATTAGCATAAAAACTTGTCTGAAAATTAAATGAAAAGCCTTAATATGCAGAAGACACTTTGTCATTGAGTGACACAAACTCAAAAATACATAAACATCAACAAACTACAGACACATACTTACAGATGCATGTACACATCAGGCATACGTACAAATTTCATGTGACTACAAACACATGGTGACCACATATGCCTTTTCCATGTTAGAAGATTCATTAAGGCAGCATTACCACATACTCCAGGGTACCTGGCGTTAATGCTGCTGATGCAGTGCTTAATTACAACTCAAAATTATGGATTGTATGGTAATGGCCACTCTATTCATTCAAAATCTGTGGTGCATCCAAGCAGAAAAAATAAGTAAACACAGTTAACACATGGCCAACATAGCCGCTGCAGTGTGTCACTGGCAGGTGAGTGCTGCATGTCCTATGGCTAATCAGCTTGAAGAACCTCATTAAGACAGTATTTATGCAGGCAGCAGCAGCTCTGTTCAGTATTAACTTGGCCTGGACTGCCTCTAATGAAGACACTGACTCATCTGTTGTGTGAAAAGTGAGAGAAAGAGAGAGAAGATACTTCTCCTGCTGTCATTTATAGGCAGAATTAGTCCAAACCTCTGAGCTTTATAGCAGTGTTGAATCATCTATCATCTGCAAGGTCAGGATTCCCTTTTCCAGTCAAATTCTATCTATAAGACAAGGTCAGAGTTGATGGTTTCCTTTCGGTTTGTGACTGTATGGCACAACATTTAATTAGAAACTTCACATATTTGAGGTTGATTTTCCTGAAACAAGTAACTAACCCTTACTGGTGAATGTGTACAATGTGGTGTTAAAATCTGATACTGTATTTTCTTCCAGTCAGCAGTTGACTTTTGGGACACAAAAGGTTTCTTGAAGAGCACAAACAGACACAGAGAGCGGCAGAGAAAAAAAAGACAAAGAGGAAGAGAGAGCGCCGAGGCAATCTGTGATGTGATTTTTTGATAACCATAATCATAATCTGCCTAGGGCGATCCAATTCCTGAGACAGTTTATAGGGTAGGGAGGGCCATCAGAATTAGAATGAGATGAGCATAAATGGCTATTTATCCCTCTATGTGTGTGTGTGTGTGTGTGCATGTGGGTGTGTGTGTGTGTGTGTCTGTCATGAATGGCTATTTATGTGGATTAACGGATTGGTGAGGCCATGTGAAACGCACAAGGCAGACCTCACAGCATACACACATACACACAAATACACCTTAAACATTAGAATATGTCCCAATACCCACCTATTTTCCATATAGTAATAGTGTGTCTGTATTTTTTTGTTTTAAAACTAGTGTGTATGTATGTGTGTTATTATTCCAAAAGCCCCATATGTGTGATATGTGTATTATGTACATAGACAACACTTATGTACTGAGAACGTGCGTGAGTGTACTTATTCATTCTGCACTTGAATGTGTTCTTAAATATGTGTCTGTTTCTCTAAGTGTGTGTGTGTGTTGGTGCATGTGTGTGTGTGTGTTAGAGAGTGACTGAGTGTTGAGAGAGTGGTAATTACCATTCAGCAGTAGCTAAAGTGACATGTTTGAGGAAGAGATAAGGGGACATAAATTGGCCTGGTATAAAACGGTGATATTTCCTCTACTGCTTTAGAAAAACCCATTTACTCTGCCTCTTTAGCATGTCAAGACCCCTGTCACTACCCTCTCATCCCCTCGGCCAGAAGGACTCATGCACACACACAGACACTCACACACACATATATATGCTTCACGCAGTCAGCCGGCTCCTTGTGAAAAAGTGCTCATCTGCATTCTGCTATTAACTTGGAGAGACACACAGAGAGAGACAGAAAGGGAGAGCGTGTGTGTAAATCAGTGTAATGGGGCCAAGACCTCAGTAGCTCTAAAAAGAGAGCAGACATGTGGAGGACAAGACATGATTTTTTTTTTCTCCTTTCATGCAGAGAAGCAGCGATACAGCACATCTGTCACTGCTGGCCACACAATTGCTCCTACAGCCAGACAGAGAAAGAGAAACTTGAAAGGAAAGAAAGGGAATAAAGGCGACAGAGAGGAAGTGTGACAGAGTGGACAGTACTCGACACATAAAGGACTGAGGCAATTATCTGTTTTGTTTCTATGTTTCTTCCATTGTTTTCTGCTTTCTTTTGTTAACTTTAATTTCTTACATTAACTGCAATTTTTGAAAACCTGCTCAAACTATCTAAATTGCCAGTATAAATGTTGACACTTTTGTAAAAAAACAGATTAAAATATTTTTTTTAAATTCCAACTTTCAGTTTTACGTTGTGACAGCATTGTTGTTAAGGTCTACATAATTTTGGGTATTAAAAGCACTTTGTAAGAGTTCAGAAAAGATGATGTGTCAGGGTTGGGTCAGAGGTTTTGGGGTGTTAAAATAGCTGATTTTGTCACCACAAACATGGCTGAAAACTAGTCCATCGTTCGAGCTTGAGCTAATTTTGTCTCTTGAAACAGGAAGTGAACAATGGTCTCTAAGTGGTCTTGAAGAACGGTCTAGTGCTTGGCAGCTGTCATGTCACCACCATCCCTTCTTCATCCTAATAAGAAAGTTAGCACAAACACATGTAACTTAAACTACATCACTTTGATATGTAATATAGAAATACAGATATGTAATGTATAAAAACTACAGTTTAACATATCTGTGGTTTGCAGAAATCCATTATGCTCAAACTTTATGCTGGTGACTGGGCTGGTTCAACAGTTACTTTGCCAGTTAGACTTTCTCAAATATGTAAATGTTATGTTGAACACACTGGAGACTAAAATATACACATATTCACTGAAGATGTAAAATATGCTGGTTTTGCTTCTTGTTAAAGTCATAAGTCAATAGTTTGGGAATCTCAAAGGAGACAACAGCATTTACTTTGCTCTATTCATGTTTGGTTATGTACACCATCAGAGTATTAAATATCCAGTAGCTTGATAATAAACCAGCTGTTGTTAAAAAATTGCATTTTTCAGACTTCAGTCACAATATTTCCATTGTTCACTTGTCAGAAATCGTTTCTCCTTGAACAAAGTTATAAAAGACAAAACCTTTCAACAGCGCCACACAGAGAAGATTGTGATCGTTTCTACGTGCCATGTGCTCCAGGTCGCAGGTTATAGCCCTTGGTGTGTTATGAAGCAAACACACACCCTCACACATACACACATATGCACACCCAAGCCACAGGTGAGAAGGAGGGAGGAGGAGAAGAAAAGGAGGCAAGGTCAGACCTCTCTTTAGCCTCGCAGCTGTGGGTGAGATAAGCCTTTTTTCTCACAGGTAAATAAAGGCCACACCCTGAGTGTGTGAGTGTGTGTGTATGTGTGTGTGTGTATATTAACCTGGCTTCCCCCACCTGCCATCCATACACCGCTGACACGATCTCTATATTCCCTCTTGTCCTGCCCTCTTTCTATCCTCCGTCTTTAGTTTTTTCTTTTTTTTTTTTTTTACTATTGTATTTATAACATCCTCCCCTTCTGTCTGTGTATGTGTGTGCATTTGTGTGCAGTGTTATGTGTGTGTAAGTTCGTGTGTGTACCAAGTTGTAAAGTATGTGTGTTCTGAGTGTTATACAAGGCAGGATTCACAGGTGGTTATTATTAAAATGTGTCCTTCTCTTGACAAGCTGTAACACATTTTAACAACTTAACAACTTTAACAACTTTCTTTGTTTTTCTTTTCTTTCTTTGTTTCCAGATTCTTTTCCTTTCCAATGGTTTTCATAAAGCTAATGACTTATTTTCTTCAGCATCTCCTCTCCTCTGTTCACCTTTTTACACCCCTGTTCTTGTTTCTCTTTCATCATCTTCTTTCTCCACAACCCCACACGACTTTGTGTATTCTGTTTATTGTTTTCCTCTCCATTCTCTGATTCTTTCTTTAGTTGCCTTTCTAGTTTCTCTACATTATTTTTTTCATATTATTCTGCCTTTTTCGAAGCTTCAGCTCCATTTTTAATTTCTTTTTCTTTTAAACTCTTTCTCTTCCTTCTCCTTATTTTCCTCCTCATATGTTTGATTACTGCCTCAGTCTCATGACCATGTTCAGACACTTACACACAAGACAGATACACACACACACATGCACACGCTCACACACACAGACACACACATACACACACAATCACCTCTCTATGTCAGAATCAGTTCTCCAATCGCAAGGTGTAAAAGGATCCTGTCGACTTCGGGCAGCGGGTGTTACATC
>JAPZDV010000001.1:7446121-7456127 GCA_029814665.1 Acanthurus lineatus
CCCCTGCTCTAACAGAGAGGCAGCCTGGGCCACTGAGGTCACGGGGAAACACAGGACCACCCTTCCCAAAAACACATTACACACAAAAACACACACACAAACACACTGTGATGTGTGACTCTTGTTGAAGAGAAATGAGAAAGGCAAGTTTCCTTTGAATTACATTAAATTGCATTTTTTTGATAACGTAAATTCATTCTTATGCACCCCACATTCAAATAAGTATTGCTATTACACTTGCAAGTAATAATTCAAAAGTATAAAGTAAATTGGAACGAGAAATTAATTTACTTCTACACCTGTCTCACCTACTCAGGCCTCTTTACTTGTGTGGCTTTGAGGTCACGGAGTACATAAGCATAACTTCATATAAAGTAATTTAAATGCATAAAATTGAGGGAAAAATACAAAAAAAAGAGCCAACGTCAGAAATTATTGAAATATTAAAGGATTAAAGGCTGTAGTCAACATGTAGCTGTGATCAATACCAGCAACATATCTTACACATCAAAGGCCCATTATGCCAAAGTGTAATGCATTAATCATTTTGTACACAAAGTGAACTGACCTTTCTTTGTTGCTTTTTTTCAAGTCTAATTGCCTTAGGAATAAATCTAAACTTTCTTCAAATAAAGCTTAACTGGATGCATCAACAGCTGAAGTTGCTGCTTTTTGGATTATTTTAGCTCTCTAGTATTCACATATGGTTTGATTTATTTAATCATATATATAGTGGTGTATATTCTAAGGTAAATATCCATTTATTGTTTATTTCAAGCAGCAGTTCTAAAGTAAGTGGAAACGTAATCAGCGAGTGGAGTTGAAATAAGCTGGTATTAAGTAGCTAATCAGTATTCTGCGATGAACTATGTTGTCAAAGTAACCTTCCCAAACCTGATTGAGTCAAATGAACAATAAGTGTGTCTGACAATGACAATGATATTATTCTCTTGTTGTCGGTAAACAGGCAGGTCTGGTGGATTAAGACACCAGCCAGTATACTCCTCTGCAGTGACAACAGAAAAGCCATGTACCAATTGAAACTGAAGAGGTTTTCCTTCATACGCACAGCCTGTGTAATTATTTCAAACACGAGGAAAACCAAATCACTTTACAACGCGGATTTACATATGATTAGCGTCATACAAAGACAGGATTACTACAAGTAGTCAAGAAGAAGCCTTTCCCCTCTCCCTGTCTCGTTCTCCTTGTCTTGATTCAAAGAGCCTTGACATAAGTTAACACTGCTCTCCTTCTCTCTCTCACCTAAAAGGTGTAGTAGTGGTGACGAAAGCTGATGCAGACATGATAATAATGACAAAGACAACATATGAAAACAAGCTGAAAACTTGCTAAAGGTGAACAGAAATAGGAAAGTTTTCAATTGAATTCACCCGTTCCTGTTTCCATTAGTTCAGCTATTCTCCCTGTCCATTTCAGTGTCTTTCTCTTCCAGTATGTGTTTAAAAGTGAAGTACTTATCATTACATTTCCTTATGCAAACAGATGTGAGAAATGACTGTTGAATTGGTGAGATTATTTTCACTTTATATAAGTATTTCTTTTTCTACTGTGTGCTACACCGGTAAAAAAAACAGTATCTATTGTTTACTTAATAGATATGGTCTACTTGTTACTGTTCTCTATACATCTTAATATGCTTTTTGATATCAATAATTACTGTAAATAATATTTTTGTTGCTGTTGTATCAGTTGTCAAATGAATAAAGGAGGGTAAATATCATGTCAAATTCTTTTGTATCATTTTGCAGAAGTCACACCTCTATCTGTGCTCTTGAAGGTTCAGTGGCACATTAAGATCTAACAACACATCATATGATTTGTAAGTTTACTGAATATTTATTGGCATTTTTAATAGATGGCATGTTCTGTGAAGAGTTGCAGGAAATATGAGAGAGGATAAAAGAGGACAAAGTGTCATTCGGTGCTTGGTAAACACAACAAGACACCTTGCCACTCTAAATTATCATTGATTACCCAAAATGATATGGAGGAAGTTATTGACTGCATGAAAATGTCACTTAAGAATGTGTATCATTACCCATTATTCACCTATTATCTATCGATTTGCAGCATTGTATTCAATTTATTTTTCTTGGCAGGGTGTAGGGATAGATGTAGCAGCTGTGAAGTCAGCTACTTCTGAGAGAATTATAGTTTTCTTTTCATTCAGAGTAACAAAATAACAACTGGCCTACAATCAGAAATGCTTTTTTTCCACCTTGTTATTTCAGTTTGACTCTGTCATATATTCAGCATCTACATAAGGCTTAAAGCTGGTTATTTGTTCAGCTTGTTTTCAGTGAAGGTTAAAAAAAGTTTAAAAAAAAATCAGAACTTAAATATGATCTGAGTGACAACTTTAAATTAGGATTTTAGTTGTTTGTAAATGTATCATGCCTCTGTCATCCATTTTTTTCTCTTTCTTATTGTAATGAAAAACCTCATACATCATGTTCACAAAGACACACATACACATTCTGTGGGGGAGTACTACACTTTTGTAAAAAACTATAGTGTTTGTGTCAATTGGTGTTTGTGTGTATTTGTATGCATGCATACCTGCATGTGTGTGTGTGTGAGTATCCCACTGGCTGAACGCAGGCCTTACTGGCAGCTTATTGGCTTATTTGGCCTCTGCAGTGGATCCGTTGATGTTTGTTGGACACACACACTCACACACATATTTGCTATGTTAAATTACTCACAAAACCTATCTGATGTATTTTTTTCTTATCACAGTATGGCCTCTCACCTGCTCAGAGGAGATGGTGTGCAGTGCAGTTGTTTGTCTTTTTTGGTCTTTGGTACATATTTTAATATTATCAAAAGGTATCTGCACACTTAAAACAGATTTTACAATGATAAAAGTGATTAAAGTTGCCAGCTGATAACTTTGTACCTGCACCATTACTGCTATATAAAATGAATGTTAAATGGTTGGAAGCAGTAATACCCCCCCCCCCCGGAATTTAAGTCCAGCAACTGTGTGACAGAATAGATATGACACATGTAAAGAATGAATGTGAAAAGACTCAACAAAGAAGCTAAAATTACTAATGAAGGCTGGAGACAGAGAGACAGGACAGAGGGAGAACAGGGATATAAGTCTTACAGTCACATGAAAAAGATCAGGACAGCAGAAAAATGATCTGATGGTCAGGCAGACATATTTACATATACAACAAGGCATAGTGACAGACAAACTTCTCATTGAGAGACAGTGGTGATAGACAGAGAAGAAAGCAGGAAGTTAATGAGTAGATTGTGGGCCAATAACATAACCAGTCACCCACAACAACGCGCTGCCCGACTCCTTACCTGTCTGCCTGCTGCACTGCATTCTGGGAGTGGAAGGGCAGAGCAGAGCGGCGATGGGATTTGAAAGGCGTTCTGCATGGGCGACTTGCTGATTTGCATTAAACAGCAGAGACACACAAACACATACACCAGAAAACACAGTCACACAGCACAAGCACAACGCCCAAAAAAACCCCAAAACATTTGTTAGCACGCTCATGCAACCATGTATTAGCACAGTAATTATTAACCCCTCTCATATTCAAGTATCCTGAGTGTGTGTGTGTGTGACTGACAGATGATTTGAGAGGGTTAGAGAAGAAGAAGAAGGATTAGAGGTTGGAGGGAATACACTCACCCTTCTCAAAACCTTTTCTCCTCAACTCTTTTTTTTCTGTGGCGTGTTATTTTTCGCTTTACGATTCTGATAATGATGATATTAGAGAGAGGAGGAGGGGAAGGAGGAAGGAGGGGAGAGGATGATGGGCGCCGCATGCAATGGTTCGCTCTATCTTTCCTCTTTTCTTTTTTTTTTTTTACTGCTACATATCTCATGGAGAGGGAGAAAGAGATAGAGAAAGACAGAGGGGGCGCTCCTCAATGACTAATTTTCCTTTCTTTAACAGCAGCATAAATTTAACAGGAGGGGGGGAAGGGGGGGTAGAGTAGAAATCCTTTTAGCGCTCTGATTTATGTACGTCTGATGGGCAAATCATAGATCACCGCCGGAAGATGGCAGACACACTGATGATGATGGGGCCCTTCAACGGGGCCCACTAATGCCCCGCTGAACAAAATGTAACCAATCTGTGGGGGCCCTCAAGCATGCAATGGTCCTCTAATAGAAACTATAGCAAACTATACGCCTGTCACCTATGACGGGGTGTGGGGGAGGTGTGTGTGTGTGTGTGTGTGTGTGTGTGTGAAAGCATGTGTGTTGGAGGGAAGTAGAGAGAAGAAGAAAGAGAAGAGGAAGTTTAAAAAGCTGACCAAAATGAATGACATAAGTAAAAGACAAGAGCAAGAGAATAGAGATAGATATGGAGGATCTTAAAAAAACAAAAAAAAACTGCTGTATAGAGATGGATAGAAAAACAACAGGGAAATGCAGAGAGATGGAAAGACAGAGTGGCAGAAAACCAAAGGGGGGAGCTCAGTTTAAGGGGACTCTAAATGTCAACTTGAAGAAAAAGAAAATAAAAAAGCAACCAAAGGAGTAAACAGCTAAACAATAGACAACAAGTAAGCGACGCATGAGTGTCCACCTTAAATCACCCTATCTCACACACACACACACAAACACACACACACACACACATACACACACTTATACGCATACACATATGCACACATACACTGCATACACACTCGTGCAGGCCTGATGCACAGTGCATCGCATGCAGCCCCACCAATCATCTTTATATCAAAACATCATTATGCTGGCTGACAGCAGCTAAGATTCCAGCGAGGCCTCGTTGTCATAAATCGTCAGCTGTTGCAGTGCTGCAAAGAGAGCTTTTCATTTAGGAATGTCAAAGCTCTCCTGAGCCTCGTAAAGATTGTAGGGGACTCGGGAGATGGGGAAACAGAGGTATAGATGGCAAAGCCTGGGAATAGCGAGGGATAACTGAGGATGGCACGTCTGGTAGAGATGGCAGTAGGCTGACAACTTACTCGACTTTGAATATCTGTGAATGGGCAACAAAAACTACGGTTGTATGGCTGCTGTTTGCTTCACTTTGTCAGGCCTCGAGCTGAATTATGCTTAATTTTCACCTCAAGCAGCCAGAGGTTCCCATTTTCAGGTTCATACTTTATTATAGATTATTAATTTGGATAGGTTTGCATTTATTATTGTAAACATATTATTTTTTTCATACTATCCATTGCTGCAGACAGTCTACCAACCTCTGTCTTAAACAACCCTGGTACATCCAGTCCTCCTTAAGGCCCCTTTTCAAAAAAGCTTAGTCCGCTCTGATTGGTCAACTAACACAGGCTTGGGACAGCATCACTCACCATGCATTTAGTCAGATCTGCCTGTGTTTTTGGCTTCCAGCCAGCTGCACTACTACCATGAATATCATCATAAGAAAATCATCCAATCCCAGAAATTTACCCATTTACTCTTTGTATGGTGTGACCAAGCTGCTGGGTGCTAATCAAAGTTCAACTAAGTTGCCAAGCAAATGATTTCTTGCAGTTTGTCCATTTCCTTTTCACACTTAGCTATATTGTTGCCCTGAGGACATGCCTATTGAGTAAATTTACACACAGCAGCAACACACACACTAACTAATGCCAAGTTCAGCGGGCTAACCCACTAAATTAACATTCCCCACCAAGAGCCTGACATTTGTGTTTTTAAGTGAATGTCTCAACAGTTATTGGATAAACTGCTGTGAAAATTCATGTCCTCCCCTGGAATTGTGATAATTTGGGTGATCCACATAAATTAAAGCTGACAGTCTGCACTTCACAGTCACTGTGTCATTTCACATCGAAAAAGGAGGAGTATGGCGAAAAGAAGTGTATGTATGTGTGCATCTGTGTGTGTGTGTGTGTGTGTCTCTGTGACTAATGTACTGGAGAGCTCTTCACTGGTGCTGACGAAAAGACAAGTTTGCGTCGCTGGTGCTAGTGTGTCCCTCCAGGGCTTCCGTCCATCCACTGGCAGGGGAGATGAACTGAGACAAGATGTCAGAGCAGGAAATGTCAGACCACTGCCAAACCACTGTGGTACACACGCCTGACAGGCACACACACACGTACGCACGCATACACTCACACACACAGTATATGTAAAAAGACAACACATATATTTGCACACAAACAGTTTTACATCTTGTTCTCCCTCACATACATACACATACACACAAGCAAAATGTATCTCATAAGGAAAAATTTATGGTACCTAATACACACTCCATCTCTCTTTCTCACACACCAACATGCGCTAAAATGGACCCAAGTGTTCTTTTGCAAACCTTTTTTGGGTCTCACATAAAGAAAAAATGTGTGCTCACCAGATTAAATATCAATTTAATTTTATTATGGTATCATTTAAACACTGTGTCTTTATTGGCATTCCTAAAACTTTGTGGTAAACACTTGGACAAGTGACAATGGAAACTTAGCCAGAGATGGAAAAGGGAGAGATGGCATGGAGTGATGTGCACAGCAGCAGTTTATGTCCGCTGGCCAGTTCTTATGTTTGTTTTCTTTGGTGGTGTGTACACATTACAGATGTCTTGAGTAATGCCTCCATCTGTAATCTCTCTCCTCCTCCGCTCTCTCTCTCTTTTTGCTATCCTCAGGACTCTGTTTTCCTTAAGTGTGTCAATTTGGGTCTCCTTGCTCAAGTTCAAACATTTAGCCCCCAAACAGCCATTTGTCTCCAACTTAGCAGACAGAGAGACCATAAAAGAAGAAAATACCCCAAGAAATGAGGAAAAGAGAGAGGGAAGAAAAAAGACATCTTGTATGTTTGACGGCACTTTTTGCTGCCTGGTTAGCACACACACACACACACACAGACATCACCCCACGTCTTGTCTGGTTACTGGCTGTGCACTTGCAGTCCCTCTAGGGCACGTGGGGTCACTATGTGTGAGTGTGAGCGTGCGTGCACGTGTGCACACTGGTGGGTGAGGGGAGTTCACCCAATGCCAATCCCCCCCCTCAACCATTCACACTCACTCTCACACACACACACACACACGTACACACCCCTCTTTCCGCAAAGCTACAGATGATGTGCCGTCCAGCTGCATTTCCATCACTGTGACGATGAGTGCTCCTGCCAAACGCCCGGCAACCAGAGTCACATCTGCTCCTGTCTCTGTCGCCACGGCGATACTGCCGAAGTCTGCACAACAACCAGCGCACGACCAGGGGGCAACAACGGGTGGCACAGAAAGCGGATGAGAAAGAAAGAGAGAGTCGGTAACAGAAAAATATAATTTACAAACTCAGAGTTTATGTGTAGGTCTCTTTTATTTGATTTCATTGCAACCAAGAAACCAGGTGCTGGTTGAAAAATCATTATTAATTAACAAAGTGAAGTTATCATGTTGCAACTTTCAAAATATGTTTTGATGGCATTAGGAACATGACAATACTGAATGTATGTGTATTGTTACTAATGGGATTGAGCCTGATCATTAGATTAGATAAAAGACATTGTCAATGAGTTGAACAAAAAAAAAAACATTGACATATGTAAAACTATAGTGACTGAGTTTTTCTAAGACATATAGGACTTCAGATTTTGTCTCTCACATTTTAGGCCGCATCAAGTAAAACAGTTCTGAAAACTTATAGTGTATGTCTGATTGTAAAGGTAATAAGGAATTCAACAACCACATTTTTAAGCTACAAGTTATCATAAAAATCAGACTATTAATATAAATTATTATAATAATTTATTTATCTATATAAAAGTGTGGTCTGGTATATTTTTCACACTAACAGTGTCTGATTTCTGCTCTCTCTTCTCCAAAAAGTCTTTCAGCCAGTAACTACATAATGTCAACTAAAAACATTAATTTTACAGACAATTCAGAGCAGGACACAAACACAACATGACAAAATAGATCTGAATGAAAAAAGCTTTACAGATTTTTTAAATTGTTTTTTGGAGTAGGCTTAATTTGCTCAAGTGTTTGTTAGTTAAACAATAATTCTCAAAAAATCAAGCTACAACCAAGCTGTAATTGAATCTACCTGTATAAAGCTTTTTGTCTGTCTCTTCTCTTTCTAATATTCTCCTCTTCCTCCTTCTATACACAGCCTTCAGACAACTGCTGTCCTGTGTGCTATCCTTGTTTCTTTTTTCCTTATTTTTTCTAACCATAAATGTATATATAATGTTAGTAATATCTCTTGCCTTTATTGTATGCCCCCACCATACCTTTATTTGCGTCATTGTTTCTCTTCTCCTCTCTCCTCCCTCTCTCCATCTCTTTTACTATTCCTATATACCCTTTTGACTGCCTCTCCCCCTCTATCCCTGTCTCTCCTGCCAGGGTGTTTATATTTGCCCGACCCACGACAGAGTGCCTAACAAGGTGGAAAGAATTAGGGGTGAAAAGACAGCACTGCTGCCAGCTAGGGTCTCTCTCTCCTTCTGTATCTCTCTCTCTTTCTCTCTCTTTCTGACAGTAGATATATTTCAGCTAATGTACTCCTGACCTCTTCTACCCCAATGGAGTATCAACAAAAACTGTTATGTACACGCCTAACAAAGGAGGTTTTAGAGAGCAACAAAAATGGTGTCAGAGCACCTTTTTGATTTTTAGAGTCATCCCATTTTTATTTAATTTTTTTTTAAGTTTTCTTGTTTTCTTCTACTAGCAAATCTCAATGATAAATTCTAAAAAACTGTATTAAAAGACAGTGAACAAAAGCATAGGATAAGAAAACCCATCTTACCATCCCCCACACTGTCTCAGAGTTCAATTCAGGTGTTTAACCTTACACTTGCCTCGGGTCGAGAGCAGGGAAGTATGGCCTGTTAACGACTGCAGCGAGGGAGTAAAAGAAAAAGCAGGGGAAGCAAGGGAGTAAAATAGCGATGTGTGTGTGTATGTGTGTGTGCGTTTACGTGCCTGTGTGTGTATGTGTGTGTAGGAGGGGACAGAGTTGGTGCGCATCACCTCTTTGAATGCACATGGAGTGAAGTCCCGGCCCCCCTACTCACCCTTCTCCTCTCTCCTTATCCCCTCTCCCCAAAGTAAGGCATCGCATATCCACCCTTATTAGACACTGAATTATACACTCCTACCCATAGAGGGAGGGATAGCAGTCATGGTGGGGGGAGAACCCCATACCATAGGTAGTTAGTTAAGAGGGAAAGAAGGTAAGGAGAAAGCGGGCAGAGAGGAGAGGTCAAGCTGTTTTGGTTTTCAAAACTGAGGGCCTGTGTTTCATAATAAATACAAAGAATAGTCGGGTAAAGGTCTTCTATCATTTTACTGGTCGCTCCAATAGAGTTTGCTTATATTAGTGTGTGGAATCTATGCATGCAGTCTTCTATGCATGCCCCTCTGTTAATACTTGTGTGATATTATATGCCTCTGTGTGTGTGCATGTGTGTGTATGGGTGGGTGTGTGTGTGTGCAATAACAACCTCCCAAGAACATGGTAAGTAATTAGATGAATCACCTTGAGCCAGTACCTTTGCTTTTAAATGCATTTTCAAAGTCACAGTATTTTAACACAGGACATACAATATGCAGTGCAAATGAAGGCATTAGCACTGTGAAGTGAGCATGTGGGTGGTTCAGCCGCAGTCATTTTAAACAGTCAATGTGTCATACATTTGACTGCAACTCAAATACCTCTACAGTGTGTATATGGAACAGACACCTTTCTGTTGTACATTTCTGTTACAGAAAACTATAGGAACAAAGCACCCCTGCGGCTCAAATGTCAGTGACAAGGTGGGATTTCTGAGGGTCATTTAGCCCAATTTTAATGCAACTTTACCAACACATTTATTAGAAAATCCTAGAGTACTTTTTTTTAAGCTAAGACATTATTTACAATTTTCCGTAATTTCATATTACTGTAAAACTACCAATTTTCCTACCGTAGGCCTTAAAAGTATATCTAATGAGTTGCATAAGCTGTGCACAAAAATGTAAATTTTTTAAAAGTACTAAATTGTAAAAAAAAAAAACAA
>JAPZDV010000001.1:7475182-7496365 GCA_029814665.1 Acanthurus lineatus
CTCTTCAGCAAAAATAACAAAAGGTGATGTGAAAACATTTCTAAAAAGTTACACAAAATGTAAGCACCTTATCAATGTAAAGTGGCACATTAAGATGGTTCTGAAAAACTAATTAAAAACTGGACACTCGTGTTGCGTGCAGCTTCTTTGGGACAGAATTTTTGCAGCAAAATAATCCTAAAAGATAGTGCTGGTGGTCTGTAACTGTTACACCTAAAACAGCAGCTAAACACACAAGAATGGAGGAATAGGGGCTGTGACAACAACCAAAAGAAGAGGAAGACAGTGAGGAAAATGCAAAAAAAAGAGAGGGATGGTTAAATGTGAGACAGAAAAATGTAGAGGAGGGAGTGGATGAGAAAAAAAGAAAGAGAGAATATAAACTCAGAGCTATGTAATGAATTTATGCCTGGCTGGCAGATCTTTATAAGTTATTGGAAAAATAGCCGGGGCGGCGTATTGACACAGCTGGGCCTGAGATCAATACATTGAGAATGGGCAATACATTTTAATTTAAAACTGTTCAAACTTTAGCAGCAAATCCATGCAGCTCAGCGCTGCCTCTTGCCCCATCTGAGCTCACAGATGCATGCACATACTCTCACACATACATGTGCATGCACACATGTACGTACACACACACACACACACACACACACACACACACACACACAAAGAGTTTGGTTGAGAAAGATAGCAACCCAATCTGTCTGATCACAACACACACACACAGCCACACACACACACACACACCCACAGGAAGATAGTGTGAATATCTATTGGATTATAACATTTTCTTCAACTAATCAACTCAACACTCTCATCAACAATTCTAAGTTTTTTAACTTAAGATATTTTGAATGATCTAAATGCAGTCTAAATGCAAAGTTCACCAATGTTCCACAAATTCAAAAAATAATATTCATGACTTCAACATAATCCTCCTTATCAAAAGACCTTTTACACAGGTAAGCACACAGATTCGGATGCATGCTCAAAGGATGCTGCAAGGTTAAGAGATATACTGTGAAAAGTTCAGAAGAAAACAATGTGGAAAACATTCACACACACACACACACACACACACACACACACAAAAAAAACTATGAGGATTTTGTCATAGTGGTTAGACACTCACCAATATCTTGACACAGCACATTTTGGATACAATATCAGCATTTGTATCAGAATAAGAGTATCATGACATCAAATATGATCAATTCAAATCTAAACTTTCTGTTTGTATCCTGATTTTGTTCGTGTCAGTGTGAACATACTCGTCACGTAAGCGTGTTGGAGAGGGTGCGTGTGTCTATGGCTGGATTTATCCATGTGTGTGCATTGTGCAAACACTTGCGTGTATTATGAGTTATTTTTAGATAAACCAATAGCATCTGTAATTAAAGGATCAGTTTTACCGAGGGATGAGTAGGAGGGCACTTTCAACATCTGTTTTCATCCTGCTCAATTAGCATAATTAATTAACGTTAATCAATCCAAACAAATTATTTTTTAACACCTAGAATTAATCACAGCACATCTCTCCATTTCTCAGCACTGACTGAACCAGCACTCTGCAAAGCATTCATTGATCACCCAACAAATGAGACAATGCAGGGCGATGAGGCTTTTTGTATTGTATTCCTATTGTATTGTGCTGTCTGAATTCTTGCATCGTCCATCATTACCCCACCACGAACAGAATGTGATCAGAACTTTGTGAAATAGATTAAACAAATTTTTTAGAAGTCAGATAATGAGAAAGGAGGAAAAACTTTATATACTCGGCTTTTTCACTTTAAAGAAATACAATATGTTTTAGAGAAAAGCCAAGAATGTTGAACAGTTAGGCAATATAGAGAGAGTTACAGACATGCTAATTAACATCAAAAAATAAAGCAAAGCAAACACACAGAAATGTCATCTTTGCATTCTGCTTTAAAATTATATTTGCAACGTCACACATTAAATGAAATGCAACAGCGTATTTAAACAGCCAGGAGTAATGATGTTCCCACATCCAAATAAATTAGGAAAAATCTCAAAAAATGTAATTGAAACATATTCCTTTTGCCTGAAGTTGCACTTTTTTATTTGTGGAAAAAAGTGAATTCTATTATCTGGCTGTGTTCAAACGTTCAATGCTTCAGCTCTGATTTTATCAGTTCTGATTTTATTTATATCATTGTTGATAAAAAAATAAAGGCTGCATCGACATTAATACTGACTTAATTCAACACCCAGCAAGTATGCCAAGTGGCACTGATCAAGCCCTAAAATGCAACAGGTGAAGGCCTTCTCCGACTGGCTTAATGCTGAATGCTGAAAAGTGAATCCTCCAGCTGTGACATCCTTGTTAGCAGCGTTACTTATGATCCTTTACCTTGAGTGAGGTGTGTGAGGCCTTTCTGCTGTTTCTGATCTTTTCTGTCACAGCTGTACTTACTGAACCTATGATGACAGTTTAACGTGTTCTCAGGATTTAAATTCAGGGCTTCCATTGTATTATTTTTACATTACCAAGGGTCAGCGAATGATAAAGTCTTGTGATTGTTTTACAGATGTTAAGTCAGTGCTAAAAAAAAATGACAATAGTGTCAGCAAGATAAGTGAGATCAAGTTGGCCTTTATTTGCTGTTCTCTCTTGTTGATTGATTTCATTATTGATCATTCAGATAAGACATCATGCTGGGCAATGAAGCCTATTGCACTACAAACAATACCAGATCTGAGTCTGGCCCAGAAGAGTATTATGGCTTTAAAAGCTGCACCTTGCCTCCTTTAACTTATGTACAACTCCCTGACCACACAAATCAATCAATCAATCAATCAATCAATCAATCAATCAATCAATCAATCAATCAATCACTTTTGTAAGTATTTCTTATCTTAATCTTTTATGTTCATGCTGTTTCGACTCCCAGATATGTTCTTACAGTCAGTGCACTTCTTCCTCTTTTATTGATTATTTTTTGTGATGTGGGTGATTAACTCAGAAGCTGTGATTCGCTTCCATGTATTTGGGAATTAATGTGACTTATATCAGTGTTTATGTGTTTTGCAGTGTTATCTAAAGTGGTTCTCATAATTATTCTATTCATATTTATTCATAAACTTACACAGTGCATGGAGGTAATGTTGGTGTTTAGTTATTTGGTGTCTATTTTGTAACCGTTGCAGCTGCCTCAGTTTGAAAAAAATGGGTCTATATTCATGTTATAGTGCTTTGTATTTTGGTATTTACACTATTTGTGCTTTATTGGGGATTGGGGACAGGTTTTAATAATCAAGATGAGATATGACAGGGCATAATAAATACAAGGCCATTACAGACACATCAGGCAACAATTTGGGAATTGAATTTTTTTTTGTCAGTTGATATACCAATAGTTTGGAATCATTTAAACCCTTAAAAAAAAAAAGTATGTATGTAAGAAACAATCAGGTTTCATTTTGTACTTTGATGAAAACATCAGTTAAACAATGACATCAGCAATTTAATTTGAAACCCCCTTAATATGTGCACTTTATGGGACCATATGTACTGTAGTTTAACAATGTTGTTACTTTATCTTAAAAGTAAAGACAATGTACGTACATAAATGAGCTCAAAACTGCAGTCACACATAAAGAGCAGCCACACTCATATCTGTAAATATATGTGTATGTAATCTTAAAGATACATGTTTACATGCACCTTAACACACACATACAAATGCACATGCACATATGCACCTACACACACACACACACAAATTGACACCCATTTTCACCCCACGAGAACAGGCACCCATAACACCCCTTTAACTATTCTATTGGCCTCAAATAGATTTTCCCATTTTACGCTATAGAGGCAGGGGAAACACTGGAGCAGAACTGAAAGTGATATAAATGTATCAAAAAACAGATGAACAAACATTGGGGGAAGATTTATTACTGAGGATTTTAATAAAAATTGTAGGCGGATGAATTGATTTTGGTTTAAGGGAGGGTGTTATAAGGAACAATTTATCGGGATAGCCCAGGTAAGATGCATTATTTTCCGATTGTTATCCGGCTTCACTGTTTAAGAGACTGATTTGTGTTGTGTATTGCATTTTATGGGAAAGATGGAAAGGGGAACTTTCAATGATTTAGGTAGGATGTATTAATCAAAGGCAGCCGGTGTGAACCATAGATCGCCAGGAAAAGGAGGTTCAGGTGACAGCTCATTCTGCTAAAGAATGTTTTGGAGCTGCACATCACCGCTTCTCAATTCCCCGTTCTTCTTCACACTTTCTTTACCTCCCTCTCTCTCTTTCTATTTCTATCTCACTATCTTTCTCACCTCATCACTGAAGTCTTTTTTCTCTTCCTTTTCTTTCTTGCTATCCTTCTATCCATACCTCTTCTCCACAGTTCGGTGCATGCTTGGTTTTAATTTTATGAGGCTGCGAGTAGCTTTTAACCATCCATGCGGCAAATAAATGTGGGGGATTAGGAGTATTTAGTGTTTTTGTCCTCCCTAAAAGCCTCATACTTCCTCAGTGCTCAATGACCTTTGCTGCTGCCTCTGACATGTGAAGAGACAAGCCCATCATCATCAGGTTTACACATTCACTCTGCTATCAGTTGGTATGGTAATGCCTGTAAATGATGTACTGTTTGGCTTAGAACCGACTTGGTTTCTGCTCTGTCTCGCTCATGGTTTAGTAGTCTTTGTCTTGATCTCTTGAGATGTTTTGGTTTCACTGTTTTTGTCTCTTTTACAGCTTTTTTTAACCACTAACAATTTCAACCCTTTCTCATTCACTTAATTTCATCAAGATAATCAACTAATAAGCAATGCATCCTTGGTACACAAAGATAAAGCAAAAGTTGTCCTTGACATCTGCAGTGTTTACACTGTTCATTTTTAAGTGTTTTATGTAAACAATGTTTTGCTTTTGACATAAAGTAGACTACAATGGATAAAACATGTTTTGACAGGTATGTTACAACATCCATTTGGTTAGAAAATAATATGTTAAAAAAAAGAATAGAGACTTCTTTGCTAAATGCAAATTTGGGACTTTGGACTTTGGAAATAGCTGTCCTCTACCTAAATACTCGATTCCAAAACAGCCACAAGCTCACACATATAACTGCATGCACACACAAACACACACACGTGATAAGAGGCTATTTGGCCAGGCCACTCACCTGTGGCCAGGGCTGATTTCTGTTGATTTGAAAGTTAGATTGGTTCTGTGAAGAATGAGGCTTTTGTATGGGAGTGGGCAAAGTGAGAGTGTAATGGACTATATAGCTAAATTACGGTAATCCTATTGCACTATGCTCACTATTACAGTTTTCTGGAGTTTAGGAAGAGCTTGGGTATAAAAGTCAAAAAACGAAGTAATAGTATCATAAAATTAATTAAATAAATGTGATAAATGGTAAGGTTTTGTCTCACACATGCTCTTCTGGACTCTATGGATTTACCCTCCTCTGATGCCTTACACGCAATTCCACGCTAAAAATTTGCAAATGGTTTTTCAGCCAATTGGAATGTCTGATGTGGATGGTAGAGATGACGCTTCATCCTTAATTGGCCGGCTGCACATGCAAATTTTCAATGGGCAAATACGTGTATGCAATTGGAGTATACCCTTAGAGTCCAGTAGAGGGCTCTACTCATGCTGATAAAATTAGGAAGACAATATTGTAACCTCTTTTTTGAGGAAAGATTATTTTTATTTCAATACTTGAAAAACAACAGTAGAAAGATATATTACCCTAGCTAATATTTTTGAACATTTTTTGCAGTAATTTAGTGGACTATGTTTACATTTAAACAACATACTTTGTAAAAGAAAAAAAAAGACAAAGTAATGTACCAATCATGGCAATCAGTTAGCAGTAAATAAGAGTGGAGAAACAAATCCATCAGCGAATAAAATGGCCAAAGGCCAAACTCACTTAAAGTTTTTGGACACACACAGTGAACTGCAAATGCAAGTGTGCTGATGCATGTTATAGTGTGGTCAGTGGCAACTTCACATTTAAAAGAAAAGCCAAAGTCAGGTACAGAAAAAGCATGCATCATGTGGCAACCACTATACCCTTACTTATGTAAAAATACTGTAAAGGATCCAAACAGGGTTACTTTGTCTTAAGATTGAGCAATTACCCTGCAAACATTCATAACACATCCAACATTCAAGGATCACAATATGTTGTTTCTCTTTAGGTGTATTATTCCTTATCGATTATAAGTGTTTTTTAAATATTTATATAGAAAGAAAAGTTAGCCACATTATGACCACATGCAGCACTACAGTCACACATTGCACAAGTAAAACTCTGCCTAAGCCTGCATGCACACACACATACTAACATTAGATGCACACTTAAGAGCAAACATATAATGTACAGTCCCACATGAGCCACCAAAACAACACCCACACACACCACAAACAGATAAATGGGATCAGGGGCCCCTGTAGCCTGTGAATCATGCACAGAGGCCCATAGGGCCCAAAGGTCAAGGTCTTTATGAGCAGTTGAAAGCCCTGTGCTCTGAAACAGAAGAATGTAATGTTTTGTTCCTTCCTCTTTGTTTAGTTCTTCTCTCCTTGTTCAGACAAAAGCCAAGCCATTGTGAGATAATTCAGGGACAAAAAGTTATATGTGTTTACAGTGTTGATGGTTATTGTATCAGTGTGGAATTTGAGGTAGTTGCATGATGCTACAGACACAACTACCATCAGTTTATAATTAGTGATCTCAGTCTTTTACTCATTTCTCAAGGGCTGGAAGTCTGTGTACCTCTGACCACTGATGTTGTCAGCTCACCTCCTGGACCCAGAAGCAAGTAACCATTTAATAATCAAATTCACAACACCTTTTGTGCTCTGGTAACCCCCAAAAGTATGTGTACCCAGCTTTGATGGTGGCCAGTTAGGGGAGGGCGCAAAATACTGAGGAAGTGAAGGAGATGCCCGCATGGTCCTCTCTGTGTAACACAGCAGCAGTCCTAGATGTCATCATTGTGGCTGACAACTAGGGCAAGGGTCTGCAGATGGTGACTGTGGTCCTGGAGTCCCCAAGGCAGGACTCACAGCCAAACCCTAAAGAGTGTATAATTGGGCAGGGGGAGATTCAGTGTCTGGGGAACCTCTTGGCCCAAAGGCAGGTGCACCCCTAGCCAGATAAGTCCATTGCCATTACTACCTGCCTAAAGCCCAGACTTTAAAATGATGTGAGGTGGTTAACATACAGCTGGCCAACTTCTGGTTGTTGGTGCTTCATTCTCAAAGTTTTGGTGTTGACCAGTCCCCTTGATGATCTTGCTTGGAGAAAAGATCCAACCCAGTTAAAAAAAAGCAGTCCCTGCAGGAAATTAAGAAGGTTAAAGTGTCCCACCGGAAAACCACTGCTAACTTTTTGCTCCTGATTAAGCTATGAAAATGTGACAGAAAGAGAGATGAGGGCCTTTTTGTCCTGCTCACCCTGAGGAGACATAACAAAGCTATGACCGTTCAACCGGGAACATAACTGTTGAGGGTGGTTTTGGATGTAGTCTTGGAGGAAGACAGTTAAGTTGTAGATACAGTGGCACGCATGTCTGCTCTGAAGCTGCAGCTCCACAAATTATTAGTAAATCCACCACTCAACTCTTTGCTCAAGCTTAATTGTAGAGGTAACCCATGGTCCATCTCAACTGCATCTGGGAAGGCATTTGATGCACTATATTGATGAGTAACAATAGAAAACATAAACATCATCTTCTCAGCTTTAATATAGCATCAGAACTTCCTTAACCCTGTATGTGTCCAAAATCCACAGTTCACTATTTCTCCATTTGGTGTAATATTTATCTGTTCTATAGGAGTTTAAAAAAGGACTTCTCCAGAGGACTCCTGAGCACGAGTTAAGCAAGCATGTTAAGAGGAACTTTAACCACAGCAACATATGTAGGTACAGATGTTCACTAAAGAAGAGATTCAATTAATCATTAAGTCACTCCACATGTCACTGCCTCAGCTAAACAAGGTCCGGTGTATCTGAGCCAGAACCACTATACATTCCTGTGTGTGTGCATGTATGTGAGTGTGTGTGCATGTGTGTGTCCCTGTTTGTGTGTCACGGCTGATTGTTCTTGACTTCATTAATCTCTGCAGTGTGGTTATGATTAGCTCTCTGAGGCATGCCAGAGGACATTTGACATACACACACACTCACACACTCACTGTCAGGTCTGGCCACCTCTCCAGCCTGTCTCTCTCATGGTCCAACAAATTAGCTGGGAGCAAAGAGAGAAACAGTAGAGCCTGTGGTGACAGGACATATAAACGTACACAAGCATGTTAAAGGTTTGTTGTACTTCACACAGAAGCAACAGAGTGTTCAGAATTTTGTAATAAAACCAAAACAAGTGGTTTGGAGATAAGTTGTGTTAAAACAAAAACAGATCAGAGCAGTTGGTTGGTTTCTGCTTTGCATTTTTGTAATTTTTGGCATCCTAAATGAAGTATCTCAGGTTTGTGAACATCATGTGATTGTAAAAAAAAATACAAATTCAAAATTCATGTTAAAGACTCTTGTAGGCTTAATCTAAGAGAATGTTACCATCACTGATAACATGATAATTTACCCTGTATGTGACAGATGGGTGCAGCATGTGCATTTTAAGAAAGTGAGTAAGAATGAGATGCAGGAGGGGAAAGAGAGAAAAATCAAGTTAAAGAAACAGTGAGGAAAGCAAAAGAGACACAGGGTGAGACAGTTATGTGCAAGAAATTAAAAAGCCCAGAAAGACAAAGATAAAGCTGGTACGTAATGCAAACCAGACAGAGCAAGCAAAAGACAGACGAGAATCAGAACAAGAGAGCAAGAGATGAGCGTAAAAGCGGATGGTGGGTAGGGGCAGATGAAAAGAACAAGTGAAGTGTAAGTGGTGAAGTGCTACAGAGAGGGAGAAGACAGAGAATCCTCAGATGCAAGCATACACCCTGCCATGATCAGAGTATGCACTGGATGATTTATTTTCCCTGTCCAATATTGAGTCCCTGGAAAAAAAAATCTACATTCCATTAAACTACTGAGGGTTTTATTTTGAAAGGAGAATATGATTATGGATGTGGCTGTGCCGGGGTAAGAGACTGGCCATCAGATGTGGCAATCATGCAACTAAAAATGCCACTTCTTTATTCTTTTCTTTTCCTCTTCAGTTGCCGTTTTCATTTTCTCTCCTTTCTACAAAAAGTGTAATGAATACACATATATAATTAAAAAATGATTTACTATCAAATAAAAAACATAAAAGAAACTCCTGCAACTAGATTCTCTGAGTCTTTGTTTCTGATATAAACTGTACCTGTGCTTAAAATTAAACACGAATTTAAGCTGCAACTACAACATAGTTATTAATTCTTTCTTTTAATCCATCAACATGTTAATGTTACTCTCATTAATTACCTTAAATATTGTATTAATATGTCAAAATTTACCTTGCAGTAAATACAATTAAATCACTGTATTGGAGGGAAAAAAGACACTTAAACCATTTCAAGAGTTTAGAAGCTACTGTGCTATGATAAAAATGTGTAGTCATTGTAATTTTATATCTAATAAGTTCTTGTTTTTTTTATTATATTTAGATTTTTTACATTTTTTTTAAAATTCATTTAAGTATTTAGAATTTTGGCTTTCACCATCTACATAGACATCATGCTGCCATATTAATCTGTTTGTGTGTGTTTGTGTGTCAAAACAGACAGCAAAATGACAAATTATTTAAAAGAAGAATGAGAGGAGTAATGATGGAACAATAATGTCACATGTGTACTGTAGCCTGCATGTGTGTGCATGTCTGCGTGTGTGCTTGTGTGTGTGTCTGGTGTGTGTGTGTGGTGATGAATCTCTCATTGTGACAGTGGGGCCGGCAGCAGCAAATGTCCTTCTGGGTGGGACATAGCCTATACAACACACACACACACACACACACCAAATACACACACACACACATACACTCACACACACACACACACACAAATGCACGCAAACACTGAGACACGCATACACAGATGGAAACGACCACACTAATGGATCACCCCTGTCTGCATGCAATCCGCCACAAATAATGATGAACCACCCTTGCATTAAACTATTTTACACAATGCTCAATTCATTACTTCTCTCTCTCTCTCTCTCTCTCTCTCTCTCTCTCTGTCTGCCTCTCTCTGCGGGTATAGGTGAGCTAATAAAGGTATGATATTTCTCCTCTACTGGTACAATCATAGTTTTTATCCATTAGTAGGATATTAGGATGGGGAATGAGGAAAGGTGGGAGGAAGGGAGGGGATAGGATGGAGGGGGAAAAAGAGATGGTTTCAAATTGGTTTAAAGCATTGCCACTGTAAAAAGTAACAGAAGCCCCAGGTAAAAAATATGAAGGAGCAATTTGCATAGTTTTGGTAAGAAGACCAGGGCCAGCCTCGGGCCTTTTCAGGCCATTTGTGAGCTTTGGCTTTGAGGGCTTCCTTCATATTCTCACTAACATTTTACTGTCACACAGGCAACATCAGCTCAAACTGGAAGAGCTTCAATCACTTTTTGGAGATTGCTGTGTGTGTGTGATGGTGAATTTTAATTGTCTGAATGTCAAAAATTACCAAAATAAGGCCTGGGGAGAAAATATTCTGACTTATGTTATAAGGACGATTTTTAATGAAAACAATGTAATTCAATAAACGCTGAATTCATTTTGGAAAACAATCTACCCTCTTATATGTTCTTGTCTTGAGGTATAAAAATTATCATTAAGTTTAACTTAAATATTTTTTGTAATGGTTTATATATTTTTAAGTGAGCCCTGGAACAGGTATCTCACTATGAACCTTCATTCAATGTCCTAATTAGAATTTTTCAGTGAATTTTCTTATTGTCTTTTTCAAATTCTGTAATTATTATTCTCCCTCTATCAAAACAACACAATCATTGACAACCAAACTGAAAGCTATACAGTTAGTTTTGTGGATAGAAAGTGGGCTAAATGACATGCAGTATTGACATTGATATGAATGGAAAAAGACTCAAAGATGACAAGGATGCACATACATTGCTTGAATCTTTATTTATTTGACAATGATTCTCTTTGAACAAATGAAGCTGGACAACGTTACATGTTGAGCTTGTGTTTGCACCAGTTGCCATCAGAAAGTAAGCTACAAAACAGCCAAATTTATTTACGATAATCTGTTTGAGTTATACAAAATCAGAATGGTATGTTGTAGTTTAAAAGTTCATCAGGCTATTGAAATGTGCCAAGGGGTGATAAAATATTTTGATATTAGCTTATAGAAACCTCCCTTGTCCAAAATATATATTTCAGCTTCACTTTGCTCAGTGTGGGAAAGAAGAGAAGAAAGAGTCATTATGGATTTCAATTAAGTGATCCCTGGGCAGAGAAGGGATGCGTCAGAGTGGGGGAATTAATGTGCTGCGGACAGATGTTTAATAATAATGGCCGAACTGGTCCTGCCGAGAAACACACATTCCATCCGCCGCACCCTACTGTGGCTGTAAGAACACACACACAGACAGACACACACACACAGAAACACACACAGACAGTCCCACGTACTCAGACACTCACATATAATCACTCATACACTGACACGCACAATAATGATTCATACACACAAACTGTGCAGAGCAATGTGTGACAGTCTTGCACACACACAATCAACCACAAGCACTGGTATCACCACTGGTGTGTGTGTGTGTATGTGTGTGTGTCTTTATGACCAGTGCTGGCCACAGCGCATATGGCCCTCATTTAGGAACAATGGGCATGGAGAATGACTGGTTGGATGAGCTTCCTGACTGTGAGAGGTGACTGGAGGCATGTTAAATGACATGCCCCGTATGGAGAGATGGAGTGAGAGACAGAGAGAGAAGGAGAGGGAGAGAAAGGGTGTACATGGGTAATCCTGAAAAAGGAATCATTGCCTCACTGAGCAACAAAAATGTTTGGATGGAGAAGGGACATAGGATGGAGAAAAGAAAAAGGAAAGTGGAAAAGTGAAGAAAGCAGGTAAAAGTACAAAGGAAGAGAGACAAAAGAAGAAGAAGGAATCCAAAGAGATTAAAGAGAAGGTTTTGATGGAAGAGTGTATTACGAGAGGAGAGGGATGTTGAGAAGATGATGGTCTGGCTGGGTCCAGAAGTGGGTCATTATACTGTGTGTAAACAGCATGTCTTTTTATGAAGTGCTCTCACTCTCCTTTTCCTGTCGTTCTTTCACAGATACACTCCTGGTGACACCTAATCAGTGTTGTGGCAGGACGAATGGCTTCTAGCCGTCCTTACAGTCTTGTCAAAAACAACACTTCCCTAAAAGTCTCTCTGTCTCTCTCACTCACATACATCTTGTCACAACAACATTTCTCCGGTAATTACCAGGGTGGCCGCCCTCCTGCCGCACCGCGATGGATGGGCTGAGCCACCATGGGTTTGCCCCTCCAGCCATAACTCTACGTAGGATGTCTGCCTACTGCTCTTCACCACTACTGGTGGCCTTCAGACAGCAAATTGGCCCAAGAGACAGAAAGCGAGATGGAAAAAAATACTTAAACAAGCACACTGCCTGGCTCAGAGAGAAGCAGCATTGGAGGTGCACAGACATGAAAGAGCATAGAGACGGATACACACATGCTCATTCACTTTCACTATTTGTAGTTTGCTTGTCTCCAAGGGGTAATTTATAATACAGACAGTCTTTTCCTCTGACCATTGGCCAGACAGATATATTTTCTTCACACAGATGCACAAATGTGCGCACAAACACACACATACACAAACACACACCCTGCTGAGGCGATCATTTTGACAAGTGAATGTGGCTAAGGAAGAGTGACGAGGAGGGGAAATAAGGAAGGAGGTAAGAGTGGGGGGAAATAAACTGATAACTGTATGATGAAGGGTGATAACGTCAGGAAAGGAGGAAAATGGATGGACAGATGGATGGAAGAAATGAGGTAGCTGGCAGATCAATACTCAGATCCACAATCTGCATCCAGAGTGCAGGTATTTTATTCATGCTCTCTCTGGGAATGTTTTCCTTTTTTCCATCTCAGTCTTAGGCCCTATATGTTTTGCTCTGTATTTTTGCTTCAGTAGTGGAGATAAGATTAAGGAAGAAGCAGAGAAAAAATAGACAAGATGGTGTATGGAGTTTCTGGGACATCTATTTTTTTTTTTCTTTGTTTTAGTCTCAATGATTTATCATGGAAACTGGAGAAAAGCAAACTGTAAACAAGGCCTTTGCTACATTTTTTTAATATACAAAATGGACAGCTACCTTTCCAGAATATTAATTATATATAATTGTTAACTTTATTTATATTTTAAAGATATTATATAAGAAATAAAATGCTGATTTTGAAAGTTCACAGTCCACACTGATTAGTTACACCTGCATAAGTTTAACAGGTGTATTCCATCTCACCGATAAACTTGACAACTATGTACGCTTACATTGGATCAAAAGAAGATAATTTAGAGAGTAAGTCAGCCAATATCTGTTTTGTTACGATAGATACAGAGAAGTAAGCATGAAGTTACGTTGTGTTACGTTTTGAGGAAAATTCCTACTTTATAAGTGCTTTGAACGCACCACCACAAATAAAGGAAACTGTTGTCAAGACAACACGTAAACGCTTACCTGACATGGCGGAGCTGCTGAAACTAGAAAGTGGTATTAAAGAGTTACTGAGCGAATACTACAGGTAACGTTATGTATCTATAGTCGTATAATTATATTTTATTTATTTTATTTATTGTTATACATTGCTTTTATTATAAAAGACCTGTGTCCGTCTGTTAAGTGGTAACTTAAGACAGTCAAAGGCAAATTGTTATACACCTATTATTCAAGATGCAACAAACAACAGCGTCGCGCTGTTGTTGGTTAATTTGGCTAACTAGCACGCCATGTTTATACTTAGCGTTAGCTTCATTGTTTTGACGCTAACGTTATATTTAACAATAAACCAGCCGTTGTAGCCTACGTCACAAATGCAGGTTTTTTAAAGCAGACGGTATGCATCTCTGTCATGTTTTAGCAAATGGTGTGCTTTTAATTAATAATTTTGGCTCAAGAATCAAGTGTAATGTCGCTTGTATTCATGGCAATGGCATTTTAAATGGCCTCCACTGCAAACAACACACAAGAGCATCAGCAGTGTCTCACTATGTACTAAGAAGTAATGTTACAGATATTAGTATTTTTGTATGGAGTATTACCAGACATTAATATACAATATCACAAGGTGAGAATGCAGCTACAGTACATGAATGTGTGTGTGTGTATTTGTGTGTTTATTTGTCTTTGTGCTTAAGTCAAGCTGAAGAGAACAGACAGAAGGAAAATGAGGCAGCCATCCGAATTCAGAGCTGGTTCAGAGCCTGCAAAGTGCGGGCTTACCTCAGGTATAAATGTTTATGTGTGTGGTGAGTGTATTCTGACTTTGTAAAAGAAAAAAAAAACAGACTTTTGGTGCTCCTTCATATGCCATAGTCAAAGAAGAATTAAGCCTTAATATTTTATATACCAATTTAAAGGTTTGCTTTTTCCTCCAGGGTTTGAAAAACCTTCAGGCAGGACTCTTAGAGTTAATTTCAAGGGAAATCCTGATACTAGCTCACTCTCATAATTATCCCACTTCTAGAGCTTTGCAAATGGCCTAGAGGAATAAATGTCGCTTGCACTCTGTGCTCCTTTCACACACAGAGAAATGAATGTCTCTATCTCTGTGCTTGTTCCTATACTGTGACCCCAACACCATTCTGCAGGGTCAGCAGACAAACTTCCAGACAGTAGGTTAATTCAGATTACTTTAGTTAATTGATCAATGCGTTAAGTGGATAATTAGCAACAATTTTAGCTGCCTAAGTGCAACTGCGGGGTTGTGCTATCCCCACTATAAGCATTGATTTTCTGGGCATATGAATGGCCTTTTGGAAATTGATGGCCTCATTGGAGGCAGAGAATCGCAGTGGACTTGCATTTAGAGTATGTTTGAAGATGAATACAAATGTGTGACTGCGACTAAAGGGGTGAAAGGCTCATCAGACATGATCGAAAAGCCTGGAGGAGTAGAAATTTTCGGTGTGTGTGTGTGTGTGTGTGCACGTGTGTGTGTACATGGGTGTGTTTGTGTCTTTGTGAGAATGTTTGTAAGCATAATGATTCCCTGACCTTTTAATTGAAGTCCTTGATAGCTGAACATTTACTTGTAGAAAACATAACCACTATTTTCTTAATTATCTTTCAAATAAAATGAGATCACAGTTTATTTTAGCAAAAGTTATTTTAGGGAGTTAGCTGATTTTATTGATTAAATTTATTACATAAAAAGCCAGATTTTAGCCTTTTACTTTTAATTTTTTATTGTTTTTTTTATCTTATTTTTCAAAGGTTTTAAATTTAATGCTTTTTTGGGATTTAGAGTTTTTTGTGCTAAATAAGATAATTCCTTGGCATGAATGAATTAACTAGAGATAGAACAAAGAAATAAAAATCTCGTTTCTTTTTTTCATGTGCATATAAATAGCTTAATTGTTTTCCTTAAACCAGTGAAAAATACACGCACCCAACCTTCTCTGAAAATGACTTTTTACAGCCATCTGCACAAGAAGGCAGTCATTATACAGAAGATATGGCGGGGCTTCACAGCAAGGGCACGCTTCAGACAAATGCTGAAGGTAAGCCACCGCCTGGAACGGCTTTAGATATATTGATTATGTTATGATAGCATGCATTAGAATTCAATTGCTATTTTCCTAAGTCCCTGCGTCTGACCTTAAGAGATATAATTCACTCATTACACATTGGGAAATTAGCACTTAGGAAATATGATGGAATATGATAAGGAATTCCATCTATATTGCAACTCCTGGGATATATAGAAAGAGTATGGAGAGAAATAGAGAGAAGTAAAGAGTAGAGGAGTTTGTGTGTGTTGTGTGTGTATGATTGTGTGTGCTTTAGTAAAACAAGGCCCCATTTTCAGCATATTGCCTCCAACTGCTTCTTAATTGAACAGATTGTTGATACCGGATCCAATACCCAGCGCTCTCACGTATAATTTTCCCCTGGATTGAGTTTTGTAAACGTATCACAACAAGCTATTTATCATGCCTGTAAATTGACTGTTTGCTAAAGCATAACTGCCAGCCGCTGTTTGGGAGGCGTTCAAGAAATGGAAAGAGGGGGTTGGATGGTAGAGGTGGGGTTGAGGGGTGTTGAAATAAATGATGAAGGATGTGTCACAACACACACATGGGCTAAAAAGAGGCTGTTTAGTCTCATTTGGAAACAGACGAGCACTAATTTGAATCACTCAAAATTGCCACAGTGCACTATTTTGAATTAGCCCTGAGAGGTTCTGTTCTTCCTCTCCTCTCTCTCTTTCTCTCCGTCCGTCTTTTTCTGTCTCACTCTTGCGGACCTTATCATGTGTAATGTGACATGCACAAAGCCTCATCTCAAAACATCCAGCTGAATTTACAACCTCCTTTCAAGTCTTTGTCTTCCTTCCCCTTCCTCTCCTCCCTCTCTTCCCTGTCATTATTAAAAAAGACGTGTTGAGATATGAATCTCTTTTATGGCCGACTCTCCAGTTTGCTCCTGAAATGTGCCCCCAGTGGTAGGCCAGAATGTTTGCTGTGCGACGACTCGTCAAGCGTGCTGCTGAATATTCTCTGGCCTTTTGTTTGTCACTTCTGGCAGTGCTGTCATTGATTATGAAATCCAGAGGAGAGCGTTTGGCCGTCATACATCTCCATTAGCTCGCTGCTTGACTACCATAGATTTTCTTGGCCTTGTCTGCGTTGGTGTATTAAGAGAGTACCATCCTCCCCTTGATACAAAGCCTTGCTAACTACTCTCTCTTTCTCTCTCTCCATCTCTCTCTCTCTCTTTATCCTCTCGACTCCTTCTCTTGTTCCTCTTGTCTCTCGCTTGCCCTCACTCCTTTTTCTGCCCTCTTCCTTCCTCCCTCCCCTCCACAGTGGCCCTATCTGTGCTGCCTCTGTGCAATGTATTATGTATAAAGAGCTCTTTATCTTTGACGCCTGCTGTGGACAGATCAGAGGGCTGGGAGACAAGATGTAACGCCATCTTTTCCTTTGTGTTCACAGGCGGCATATTTTATCATGAAGATGAATTTCTACGAGGAGATGGCGGTCAGGGTAAATATCACCGCAGTGTCTTGTTTTAGCAAATGGAGTGTCGTGGTGGGGGGACACTCTCTTTCTCTGTGTGTGCTGTGAATGGGAGGCCCCATGAATAAGCAGCCTGGAAGGTCTTCATTGCAAAAACTGTTCATGAGATCAACTTTTTAGATTTTACATACAGTCTTTTTTCTTTTTTCTTACATCTAAATATGTGGCATCATATACACATTCCTGTTCAGTTTAATTACATACATAATCCAGCCCTAGTGGAATAAGTTAAATTGGCATATAAAAAAGGAAAAAATCTGATTTTTTTGTTTTAATATGACCTAAATATGTCTTTACACATTACACCATACTTGATTCATTGGCACCTATAACTTTGTCCACTCTTTTATTATATTAATGCAAAATGTTTGGAACCTTGTATAATCTAAATGCTCTGTCCTTTATCTCAATATCTTGCATGTATCATTTTTTTGCAACATTTTCTTCACTTTTTTGTTTTTCTTTATCACTAAAGCCCATCAAATGTTCACTTAATCCCTTCAGCAGCTCATTTTCAACCCATAAATCATAGAACTTTGGCCGTGACTGATGCTTTGGCACTTTTACACAAGGATACTGCACAGAAACCTTATGTTTTTACAATTCCATATAGCCTACTCCTTTGGCTAAGAGTTCCATTCTGCCTGAACCATTAAAGGGTTTTATAGACCAACAAAAAGATCGACTGGTGTTTATGGAAAAGGGTGTGTCGCTGTCTAGCTGAACAGAGACAGTTGTAATAATTCTGTATTCGTGCAAAAGCTTGGAAATTGAAGGCTCCAAGTTTTACACTTAATAGAAATCAAAACAAATAAACCTGACCACCCAGCTGTTGCAATAAATGTCATATAATATTAGAGCTGTAGATCCAAGAGTAATGTTTGACCCTGCTGTTTTAGGTCACTGGGTGAAAGGTCTGGGGGAATGTAAGTATATAGAGCAGAGTAAAAGCTTCTGAAGTAAGAGAAAAGAGGTCTTTATTATCCATGTAAAATAACCACAGTTTCCTAATGGAAGAAATAGGAATTTTAATAGAATATGAAATGTATGTGAATAGGGCAGCAGAGTGGCTTAGTGGTTTAGCAATGTGAGAATGTATTGGGTTTGAAGCCCACAAGGGCCAAATGAGAATTTTCTGTGCAGATTTTATTGTATTATGTGCGTTTTTCTGAGTTGTCACTTGCTGCTCCAGTTTTGTCCCACCATAAAAGATATATGTTAAGGTATTAGGAACACCCCTTCCACTGCCCTGACCAAGGCTTTGGTTTCAGAAGTAGATATGATCCCTTAGCACTGCACTGCACTGTGCACTGTCCACCTGTTCTGATCAGCAGATCTATTGAGTGTAACAGTTCAGAAAGTTAACCATCAAGACCTAAACAACTGCCGACAGTTAAAAATTGCTATAATTCTTCAAGCATAATAACTTTCAAAACACTTGTGCAATCCACATGCTCTAAAAAAATCATTACAATCTGAGTTTCTTAGCTTTAAGTGGTATCCCAGTCATATTTGGCTATGATAATGTTATAAATGGCTTTATTGTGGTTAGGCTTGTTCAGTTTTTGAAAAAAAAAATGTAAAACTTTAAAATTGGTCAAGGCTGAAACATAAGGTTATTCTGAAACAAATGATATTTGGTATTGATGCTGACTGCTGGAATAGATTAGGAAGAACCAATAAATACAGGACAAACCAATTGCTACAGTTCTTTAAGGGTCACGTATGATAAAGAGCATTGTAAAACTATGTCTAGAACCTTGACATGAACTCTCCACCTGTTGAAAAATATGAAAGATTTTTTAACTATGTGTGTCAGAGATGAAACGATGTTAGAATTTTTTCTTATATTCTGCAAGGTTGTGAATGTTCTATGAGCAGAACAAAGCAACAGTCATTGTTCAAAAGTATTAAACTGAGAGAGAGAGAGAGAGAGAGAGAGAGAGAGAGAGAGAGAGAGAGAGAGGGAGAGAGAGACGTAGTTCACAAATGAATGAGCGAAGGACATCTGTACCTACAGACCATCTTTTACCAAAGAAATATGAAATGTGTAAATAGAGAGAAAGAGGGGGAAAAATTGAGACACAAAGGGAGAAACCAATAATCTCAGAATCCCCTTGTGACACTTTCTTTTGAATCAATTTCGATTCTTTTTTTTTTTTTTCTCTTCTCTCCTGTTATCTTTATCACAGCACGGTAGCTAACAGAGGATAATGTATTAGGGCCATAATAGAAACCAGTGTTTACATGCCGCACCTCGGATTTGTATTAGATTCAACAGCATCGATTTCACTAGTCAACAAAGGTCAGCAAGAACTCAGGAGGCGGCAATTACTTTATTTAAAATTATCTATTGACTGGCAGATCAATGCTAATTCTCATTTTGCTCTTTGTTGTTTTTCTCCATCCTCCACTTCTCCTCTCCTCTCTCCTCTTCACATAGAGTGATTATTCTTTTACCTGCCATTGTTTTAATCTCCTAATTAGTCTGAAGGACATCCGCCCCCTTGCTTTAAAATGGTCCATTGGTGTGTGTCGGTGTGTGTGCAAGCTAATCTGCAGCCTCCACAATCAATGTGGACTGATACAGTTAAATGTATGGAGCTGTGGCAGCTGTCTGTACACTCTTTGGTTGTTCCTTCATCACTACAACACGAAAAACTGCATGCACAGTCATGTATGGTGTGCTCTTCAGAATATGTTGATACCATCATCTGTATTTTTTTTTTTTAATTTGGCTAGTTGAAGTAAGTAGAGGGATTGGTAAGACTGCTTTTAGACAGCAAATACAGTGGTGAGACAAATTACAATGTGTGTATCTCTGTGACTCAGTATTGTGCTGGTGGTTTTTGTACATTGTATTTTGGAGGAGCAATAAAACAAAACAAAAAAACAAGACAAAAAACATTTACTGTCTGTGAAGAGCAACCCTTTTTTGTTTTAGACATTGAATAAGTCTTCTGTAATGCAAATTATATCTTTGAAATGTGTTAACAGCTCAGCATCAAGAGTGTCACTACCAGATTTTCCATTTCTTATGTTTTGCCATGTTGTTGAAAAAAAATCTGAAGAAAATCTCTGTCATGGTTCAATCCCTTACAGATTCAGCGGAGATGGAGAGGATTCTTTGTGAGGAAGTATATACATAATTTTTACAAACGCAAGAGCTATCTGGAAGGAGTTTTAAGGAAAAATGAACTTGCCAGGTAAAAAAAAACAAAACAAATAGTGCTGTATATGAGGCTTAAGACACTAGACAGTGTCTTGCCCCTCATTTCCTTTCATTTTTATATCAGTAGTCCGCTTATGTTGTGAAGATTTTCCTGTTTTACTCACATTCAATTCTGTTTCTATTCAATTCTGTTTCAATTCTTCTATTTTTTACTTATGTCGTAAAGCTGTCAGTGCTGTTTGAAAGTTAGTACAAATAACATTCCATACAGTACAACAGATGCTTCAACAACAAAAAGTTAGCAAAGTTTACCTTTCAGTAAAGGTGGTGTACAATTTTGAAAAGAAGGGAAATTATGGTGTATATGATGTACTTCTTCGGTGCTCCCCCACATCTGCTCTTCATGTCACTAACTGTCTGTCTTGCTGTTTTTTTTGTACAGTTTCTGTCTTTTTACATATGTTTGTGTTTGTGTGTGTGAGGGAGAAGTTTTGGCAAGATGCAACTTGCATAGTTGTTACCTCAGAAGAAGAATGCAGGGACAGGAAAAGATGGAGGGAAAAGTGAAGGAATGAAAGAGATCAAGATAAAAAGAGAGAGAGAGAAGTCCTCTAAAGCGCTGTAGGCTAAGCGAGAGAGAGAAGTGAATGATGTGAAGAAATTAAAAATTAGCCTCTGATTTGAACCGCAGCTCGTACATTAATAAAACATACTATGCTCCAGGGCTTACTGCTAGAGATACGCCATCTTTTATTTTT
>JAPZDV010000001.1:7515846-7540391 GCA_029814665.1 Acanthurus lineatus
GGAGGTTAGATATAGGTATATAGTTGGCTAAGACCCCAGGATCAAGAGGTGGCTTTTTAAGAAGAGGTTTAATAACAGCTACTTTAAAAGATAGAGGTACATACCCTGTTGATAAGGAAAGTTTTATTATATTTAGTAGAAAAGTATCAACTAAGGTCAAACTCTCTTTAAGCAGTCTAGTTGGGATGGGATCTAGGAGACAGGTGGATGGTTTGGAAGAAGAAATAGTAGTAGTTAATTGTGGAAGGTCAATGGGAGAAAAACAGCAGTGCCAATAGTGCCAATAACTCCTCATTCACAATGTAAAACAGAGGAGCAATTAGAAAGCACCCTAACAGGACTGTGACCCCTCAAAGTAAAGCAGATAGAGAATGCAGAAGTAGATAACAGCCGAGTAAGAATGATGTCTCATAATAATACTGAAATGTGGTTACTTCTTTCAGTAATTCTGCAATTTCATGTTTCTTATAATATATCAGATTTATAGCCCATTAGTTTTATGTTTAGTTAAATTCCCCAAAATTTGCAAAGTTTACATATTTTTTTTTAATAAGTGATCACACAAAGATGTCAAGGGCTGTAAATTAAAGTTGGCCCTTTAACAAAATGGTTACTTCACCCTAAAAACAACACCTACAAAAAAAGGACTTGCCTTTAGAATAAATCATATGTAAAATTTAACACTAAATCCCGAAATCTCTTCAGTAACTTTTAAAATAGTTTTTTAAAATTACTAATTAGAACTGTAAATAACTATACAATTATATTTAATAGACAGAGTAGCACTTAAACAATTATGCCTGATATGTATCTCCACCTTACATTAAATGCCTCTACTCAAAAATGCTAGTAGTATATGTTTTTTCTCAAAAATCAAAGTCACTTTAGTTTGTATATTCAAATTGTAATTTCAAAAAGTTTTTTGAAATTACAATTTGCAAAATTTGCATTATCAGTAAAAAACTTCAAATCAGGCAAACTTGAGTTCCACCACTCTGAAACCTTGAGTCCTGTGCTGCATTCTCCAGGCAGGCCTGCAGCTGTCAGGCACCAGCACTATTTTGGTTATAGAAGAGCTAAGCCAACTTTCACACTTTAGAATATCTCTAATGCTGCATGCTGGGATGTACATCAACGTAAGCAATGGTGAATGTCCATCTTTTCCTCTGATTTGTTGTCTAACTGCACATTGTTAAACTGTAGTGATTAGAAAAGTAATAGTAATAAAAAGTCATTTTTGCTTATAACGGAAGTAGTCAGCAAGAGAAATAGTAAGAGACAAAAAAAACATACACAGTATAAATGGTTTTACTCACTTTAATTTATCTTCATAGGAACAACAGAAAACTGACAACAAACAAACTGACAAAAAAGGAAAACAAAAAAAAACAATGTTGTGATGTAAAATAACCAATATCAATATGTGCATTCTTTTGCCATAAAGCTCAAAATGTTTTAGCAAAAAGGACTCTTGAAGTGCCTAAACACCATACACAATATACAGTGATGTAGAAATCTTATATATAAGATCTATCTTATACATACAGAGCCATTATTATTTCAGGTTATCGTCATAATAGATAGTCCTGTTGGGGTAAAAATGTTTATGGCACATTTGGTGGAATTGGCAGAAACTACACTTAACAAATAGCCTTTAAACAAGGAAAATGTGCTAATTATACACATCCATTAAGGCTCCAATTTGATTTGTCACATAGACACACACACAAAAAAGTTAATATCTATTTCAAAGACAAGCTTCAACCTAGCCCCAGACTAACTGAGCTCACAAAATTAATAACCCATGTTCAATTAACGATTTGGTGACAATTATAATTGAACTTACAAAACATTTTTGATTAATCCAAGACTCCCTTTCTTTACTTCTCTCTTACATTGTTGATCACTCCTACTCAAATAACCCTATTCCATAAAAACAACCATGCTTGCTCTCAAAGGATAGACCTTAGTAAAACATGTTGTTTTTTATCTTCTCAGCTTAAACTGAGCAACCCCCACACTCCAGCAAAGGTCTTATTTATTAAGAACATATTTCCACTCACCACAGGCCTCCCTCAAAGTTAATTGCATAGTACGGACTACACTGCTTGAGGCCAAGGTAGAGGCCCAAGCATTTCTTTTGAATGAGTAATTTTACAAGTTTAAAATAGTATGCATAGAGGAGCCCAATGATTTGTTTGGTGTGGGCATGCTGCCTTAATCAGATAAATAAAATACTAGATGTAAATAAGTTGAAGGCCAACCAGACTCCAAACTCAAATATGAAATACTATGGGACTTCACATCTAAGGGATGTGGGATTATAATCATTGAACTGACTATAGTGAGACTCATGAATTAGATGACAAAATTTTTGGTCCCCTGTTAAATGATGTCACATGTTGTTGGAAAATGGAGTGTGGATCAATTTTAGTGATGCCACTTTTGTTTGTTGAAGCCCTCTGCATTTTTTGTCATTGCCCTAATATTCAGTTTATGAATTTTGTGACTTAATAGGGCTGTACCAAAATTGTATGTGTGTGTGTGTGTGTGTGTATATACACACACACACACATATATAAACATATATACACACACACATACATATGTTGAGAGAGAGAGAGGAGAGAGAGGGAGAGAATTTCTTGTAAAAGTTAAAGAGGTGAAAAGTTTAAGTTACCTCAGACCTGCAGAAGAATTCACTTATCTCACATTTATGTAAATGTTATAATTATTTGGCTTTGGATCACATTGAAAAAACTATGTGATATTGTGAGAAATTTTATTGATTTGCTGAAGAGTGAGTGTAATGTAGTTTTCAGACCAAGCTTTCATGTCTGTATGTGAAGTTTTCATCCCATAATGTTTTCTTGTTTTAATTACATGAATACATAATTTGTTATTTCAAGCATTCATGTCCATGTGAAAGTTTCAACAGCACTGCCCTATTCATGTTTAGCATCTCACACAGTAACCACAGTGCATTTGAGGCTGACATTTTAACCATTAGAAGTATAACCCCCCTCCAAACATACAATGTGTTCTCTACCAGCCAAACAACTGGAATAATTACAATCAGGCATTCAAAGAGGTTTGCCCTGCTCATCATATAGTGGCATGAAACTTAAGTAAGACAATTTTCACAAATAATCAACCCTAGGTCTGCAAATGAAGTAATATGGCAAGAAAAGCAAAAGCTTCCACATTTATAACTGTTTTCTTCAGTACACATGCTATTAAATTCTTAAACATCATCTCCTGCTCATGATATTATAATTTCATACATTCTTTAAAAGGTCACTTACTGGTAATAGATACTGCGAAGCTTTAAGGAAAAGCTGTCAGCTGAGAACTTTCAGACCCTTAGGCTGAAAAAAGAAAATCTCTGAAATTCAAGCAAAATTAGTTTTATATCATTGAAGAAAATTCAGATTTTCAAAAAGCCCCAATACCCTATTTACATTAAAACAAAATTGGATCTTAGATGAAATATCTAATTAACTGATAGAAGTTACCTCTACCCAAAAGAGCAAATTTGAGAGTCTTCTTAAGAGCGCCTTACATAAACCCCATTCTCATATATCTAAAAAAATGCATGCAATTATTTTTAAATCTTTATCTACAAATTATAGCGACATATTATGTGACTACAGCTCTATCAATTTTGAAATGACTGCCAGAAATGACACACAGTAACAAATTCTTTTTCATTTATTGATCTTAAGTCACTCTGAAAAAAAAAAAATGGGTTGGGCTCAGTAATGACTTCCATTTTTTTTCGAAAGCTGTCATTATTAAAAATACCTAATATATAGGTTTACTGAATGCTCAAATATTCCCTTTATCTGGTTAATCTTTGGTGATGCAGTGGACTTGTACTTTTTAGATTATATTTTTTTATGATATACAGGTTTTCTGAACTATTTACACAATGACAATAGATGAATTGTAAAAGCAGATTTTCTGTCAAATACTATAGCTCCTAGAGCCTTATGGTATGGAAAACAGGTTAAAGCTACTAATTATTTTTTTCTGCAAAATATGCTGTTTATATGCAATGTATTAGCCGGCGTGTTACTCTACAAGAAAATAAAAAGTATTTCCCCCTATGTTCCTGCAAATAAAACTTCAGCAGGATCCTACAAACAATTGAAAATTAAGCTTATCATCATAAATTTAAACATTAATTGTAAGCACCATACTGCAGCCTTGTTGGGACTGAAGTTTCTTAACTAAAACTTAACAGCTCAGCTTAAACAGCTTAGCTTTAACTTACGCAATCAATTCAAAACTGTCAACAGTTATTCACAACTAATGTGACTTAAAAGGCACACTTTATGCAATATTGTACTCTTACAGTCAAGCTTTTAAAATTAGCCAATAGCGGCATGCTAAACTAAGCACCACAATTGTATCACAACAAAAATAAGTGATGCTAAATACAACAATCTGGATGGAAACATATTTAAGACAATCCTTTTTCTTCTTGTAACGTAAACATAGTTAAGATTTTAAATATACTTACCTAAAACTAAGTACACAAGTGTATTTAACATGGTGTCATACAAGTTAGCGGCTGATTTCAAAGCCACATGTGTTGAAAAATGCAGTTGTCAAACACAAAATAACAGCTAAATTTGCACCCTGCCTCTACATAATGTTTTATTCCTCATGTTTTTTTTAAAAATCTTTTGTCTTTTAAATTATTGATAATTTCCTGTAAAGTTTCCTAGAAAGAGATAAAACTTGTGGAAATAACTTGTAAATTACAAGACCTTGATATGAAGTGCATCCACCATCACATGATGAAATTCTGGTTTGGTAACACAAATAATTAGACCAAGTCTGAAAATGGAACATGAGGTCATTGTTAAACAGGACAAGTATCATGCCGTTGTGTTGAGCATCTACTTGTCTCTCCTCTTATAAATTATATTGTTAATAGTAGACACTGATTGGCAATTATTAATTGATCACTCTAGGTAGATTAGATTAGAGTTGAATAAGCAAAAAAAAGAATTTATTGGTCAAAGCTGCAAAGTTAAATAACTTTCTTTGGCATCCAAGCTCTGTCTATATATCTAAGCAAACAATTAAATTTAATTCTCCCAAGATCTTTTTGGATTGCATGTTGTCATTTTTCAATCGTCATTTTTCAGTTTTATTTTAGAGGATTCTTTGGATAATCTGTGTTAAAATCATGGGTTTTGAAAGCAGTTTCATTTTAAACACTGCATGATAATCACAGTATATGACAGTCTTTAACATGGATTCTGTTAAAATTGCATGACGACTGACAGTAAAAGGACAATCACTCAAGGTTTTCCAATACTTAAATTAACGGACATAAAAAAATAAAGCAACCAAAAATGATACAAATTAACCTTTCACTTTTCCAAGAAATCTCATAAGCCTTAAACTAAAATGATAAAATATACTACATCATTTTAGCAGTAGTAGTTTTAACATTAGCTCTAAGAAAGATAAGAGAAAAGACAACAATCAATAATTTTCTTAAACTGAAATTGTCAGTGCAATTACATAGCCTTATCTCTGAGTGTTGCATATTTCAAAATATGCTATGTAAAGTGTAGCTTGAACAAGGAATCTCAGAAAATGTCTCTTGCATGGATCACTTTTGGTAGGTTTTGAAAGTGTCTTAATGCCTAACTGTGTTTTCACATCAGGCATGAATGCACGCTTTATTTCTGCGTATTTGAACACTAGAATATTTTTAGTTTTCCGGCTTCTTTCCGGCTTCTTTCGCACAAGAAACTTGCTCCATTCATGCCTCAGATTTGCTAAAAGGCAAATGGAGTGAGTAAGCACTAACACATCGTGAAGTGGCATCATTTACGCAACTGGCAGCACACAATACCTGTCATTCACATCGCCCAACAAGAACATACATCTAATTGGGTCTTTACAGTGACTTTACAAGTAGCCTAATTCACTGGTACTCGCACTGGTGTGAACACAGTAAAGAGGATCTCTTTAGGCCTATTTAGTGCCTGAATATTCATTTTACTGATGGAGTAGATGGTCATTGTATTTGAAATGTTTACAGCTTTGATGTGGAAAAGAAGACTGGACCTCAAAGACCAACTAAAACATTTTAGCCCTAACACATCCCTTAAATACTTGAACGATTTAAATTTCAGACCTGCTTGCACTCATAAGTAATAATTAATACAGTTATCTAAGACAATGGCTTCTACTTTGCTAATCCATAGCTGCAAATCCATGGTCATATATTCTTGATCTTTCCTTGTATTTGAATATAAAAGAAGAATTACACGTTACTATTATTCCTGGCAGACTGCTGGAGACATTTGCTAATATGTGGATATTATTTTATTACCTGCTGTAGTGAACACAAAGAATGAAAAAACTGATTACACTGCTTCGAGCTTAATTCTGCAATGTATCTTGAGAGGTGAGCATCAGCTTGTACAGTATATATTTGCAAAATATCACACACAGATAGCCTATTTTCGGTCCTAAACAGATCTGATTTGGTAGCTTCCAACTCAGGCATTTAAAAAGATTTTTTGTAACATCCACAGGTGACTGTCATCCAGTTGTAATTTTGGTTACTTCTGTTGGGTCATTAAAAGGCCCTTAGAGTAGGTCATTAAAAGGCCCTTAGAGTAGCCACTGACGAGAAGTATTTCTACTAAGGGTTCAGATCTTGATTCCAAATAATTCATTTTTATATAACTTGTTAATGTTTTTTAATGGGGATGAAAAGTTTACTTGATATATTTTATAAGTTTAAATGTTAAAAGAATAAACACACTAAATAAAAATTTGCTATCTGAGTACTACATTTCGTCGGGATACTATCACAGTAGAATATACCCCTCAACTACAGCTGATGTTAATGTTACTTTTGCACCAAGGTACTGGGTACTGACTTCACATTGCAAAAATAAAGGAGGAGCATATAGAAAAAACAAGGAGTAAAACACACAAAAATAATCTAAGTTTTGGGGGGAGTTTCATTAGAAAGCAGTAACAGTGCTGGGACAGCAATTGTACTAGCTGCTCTTTAAACTAGCTAAACTTTTCTAGCTTACAATAGGTACAAGGTATCAGCTTATGGAACAGCCAGATGCTTAAATGCTGTAAATCTGCCAGTAGAATAAACTGCACCTTCTAATAGGAAATATCAGTTTAAGGCCGTATTAACATAATACTTTTAGAACAGCAGTGGTTTATGGAAATAACAATCATCACAAAAATTTATACTTTTGGCAAAATCATGGAGTGTATTTATATGTATTCAGTTACACTAAGTTTTGCCTATCAATTAATGTTATACACACCAAAAGTATAGATTAAGATAGATAAAAGTAGTGATTGCCGTGAAAGACAAGAAATTTAGTTCGAATATGACAATTAAGACAACTATTCTTAACACATCACTTAACTAAAATATTATTTGCAAAACTGCAAAGACCCTTTTAAAAATGACACTGAAGTTACTTTTTAAAAGGGTCAAATGTAATTTTATCATTTCATTTTAGAATAAAACTTCTGTGACTGTCTAATGTACACCAGATATGGTATACGTAAAATAGGCAAGCGCTAGGACACACGGATACAGATATGACAATTTCGATAGACAGACTGATATAAATAGACCCACTCTCTCAGGACATGGCAGGGGGAGAACCAGCCAAGCATTTCACATTCCTGCCTAGGCCCTTCTCAACCACCACCACGTCACTCTGTAAAATGGTAAGGCAGCTGTTGGCTTCCATCAGCTCAAAGTGCGTCTCTGAACATAACCAGTCCACAATCTGACTCACATAGATACCCCCACACTTCCCCACAAGCACACACAAAAACAGCAGCACACTTAGGAGGGTAAATGCACTGAGATAAGCACAAGTTTGGTTTCTATCCACATCAATTTGGGGATTTTGAATCAAGAAAATAATTAATAGAAGAAAAATTCAACTAGAGGTTCTCTGCCAATGCAAAAACTTTTTGCTCACCCGAGGCAGAAAATTATTTCTATGTCAACACATTATGCAGCTGATTGCAGCAGAAGGAAATGCATTAATTAAGTAATTAATAAAGTTTTGGTAGGATTGACCAGATGAACAGTTCATTAAAGGTGCACTCCCAGTTTAGAATGGGCTTTCATTAATATTTTTTGTAATAAAGTTGATTGCCACAGCCTGCAAGTGAGTTTCATATTTTGTGAGCAGTCATCTTGATGGAAGGTAAATTTCCTGAAATAATGGCATATGAACAACATCAGTTGAACTAAAGGGCAATAATTACTTATACAATACAGATAACATAAAGGCAGTTTCTCTGGTAAATCATTTAGGAAACAAAGTTGCTTCAACTTAGCTATGAGACGCATACGCATTTTATTCAAATCAATTCAATTAATTAATTCAAATTTGCTGAACAGTTAGATGAAAATGGAGCTATAAGCAGACAAGCACACATATTACAGGCATTTACATGCATTATGTATGCTCACACTTGCTTGTATTTACTCTATTCTCTGGGTTTCTTTTATTTATACCATTGATTGAGGGTTTTTAGGGGCTACTTTCCAACCAACGACTGCTTGCTGCTTGCTGCTTTAGCTGTTACTGCACTCTGAGTGGCATCACAAATCATGGGCAGTCCAATCAGGTTGGACTCTGACACCAATGGTAGGTTGGATGGGGGGAAGGGTTTTGGTGAAGGTTTCATCTTTCATTCTTTCTGCTCCCCCCACCTCTCTTTCCTTCATGTGTTTTTTCCTCCACTTCTTCTTTTCCTCCTTCTTTATTCCTCTACTTTCAGTTCTCCATTTTGTGTGCGCCGTTCTAATCGTTGTAATTTTTTGTAAAGGCCCCTTTGGCTGATGGAGAGTTAGTCACTCAGGCAGCAATTTTGGATGAGTCCACTGCAGGGTAAGAAAAGTTAGGGATTAAGGACAGAATGGTGTTACCAGGCTAAATGACATTCAGGGAATGTGTTTGATGTCATATTGAAACTTTGCACAAATATTAAAGTAATGTACTGATAGAAATCTTAATAATTCTTAAGATATATTAACCTGGACTGAAATTAAAAAAAAAATAACAACACATAATTAAAAAAAAAAATCCCAAATCCTACCCAGTTGTTTCATGCCTTCATACAGGTTGAAAGTTAAAGAGTGTAACACCTCATGATGAAATTGAAATTGAAATTTATAATCAGTAATGTCTGTGAAAACTAAATGTCACAGTATCCCTATTAACCTCACTATACCGGTGTATTTTTCAGTTCATTGACCAGATGGATATACAAAGATATTTAAAGAGTGAGAAACAGGAGATTATCAGGGTAGCTGATTCTGAGGGACCCGATGTGATTGAGGTCAGTAACAGTTAGTGATCTACAGGTCTCAGGAATCAAGAGTGTTTTTTTTCTCCTCTGACAAGTCACGTTAGGAAGAGCCTAAACTAAATTATTTCATGATATTTAATTCTGACCAGCTTAACTTTCTGCATTCATTGGCTGTAATAAATTAAATAAATAGGTGGTTGGTCCTTTAATGTAGGCTATAGGCCATACACATATTCATACATAAGCAAACACCCATAAATACGCACATTAAAACGTAATATAATGGAAGCAATTATACATACATACATACAAACATACATACTGTACACACATGTACATATACTATAAATACATATATGGTCTTGCCTAAGTACATTCCACCTATGCAGCCTTGATGTGTCACACACATCACAGTTACTTTTGTTCAAAATGAAGAAATGAAAGAAGGACAAATGGAAGAGAAATGGAAATGGAAGAGGACAATATGTTTGTCACTCTTTTTCTGGTTTCCATCTTGGCTTCTTGACTGGTTTTTGACGTGTAATTCTAATACAGTAACAAAAAGATGCAAGTGCAAAGATTTTGTGAAGTTATGCTCACCCTGAGAACTTAACACCCTGTCTTTCAATCCTAGTGAGGTCCCTGCAAATATCTTTAACAATAATGATCCATGACATGAAACTTGGGTCATTCAAGACCTGTTAAATGAGATCTGTGTAGACTATAACAAAATGGAGCCATTACTAAAAAGTCATAAAATTACAAATGTGCATGTACCAGTGGTCAAAGAACATGTCAAACTCAGGTGCTGATTAGGGTTGGGAATTGAAACCCAGTTTCAGATTAGAGCAAAATCCAAAACAGGAAGTACAGGGTATCCACAAAAAAAGTTTGAAAAAAAGCTTTTTTTCCTTAAAAATATGCCACCACCTGTCTGCCTAATACATCAACACAACAGCACCCGCACATTAATTTGTTTTGATACATAGTAGCAGTTTAGCATATCTGACTACCCTCAAAGCAGAAGTGTGAAAAATAGACCATGAGAAATGTTATGGCTTTACTTTTCCCGAAGAGAAGTCGAAGAGGGTGAGTGTAATAAATATGCAAAATTTTTTTAGTTTAATAGCAATTATTTTGTTGTCTGAAAAACCTGACCTTCTTCTTTTTACAGTGAATTAGAAAAAATGCGAAATCAATCAGAACTGGAGTGGTCAAGTAAAATGTGAAACAAGATGATATTCAAACAATACCCAACACTTGTGCCAATCCTGTTCAAGCTGGAAATCCTGAAATACAATCATGGAAGTTAGTGCTTGCTGCAGTGCATATTGCATTGTGCATAACTGCATTGGTGTGCTAAAATATCAAAAAAATACTTCATCACACCTTGTGCAAAAAAATGTAAGTGTAAGGTGTCAGGAGTGGTTAAACAAATTAAATAGTATGTCAGTTTGCTTTAATTTAAGCTGCTACCTTAAGCACTATCCACAATAGTAACCAAGTGTAAAAACCATCAGAGTTAAAAAGTAATGTTTATGATAAGTACTGTAAATCCATAGTGTATTATTTCTCCACTATATAAAAGCTGGCACTGAATGCTTGGACACTACATTCAAGCTGCAAGCCTTGTTGCTTAATTCAGACCCTTTTTAGACCAGATTTTTTTTTTTATGTGGCTCTTCACATTTTTGTAACTAGTAAGAGCCCTTAATGCACAAAAGAACATAAAAACGTCACAAACAGCTGTGAATGGAAGTAAAAAAGAAGATGTTGACCATAATGGAAACAACAGACATGCCTGGAACCTGTTTTTAATCTATTCATGGGGATAATTTTTATTACCTATTAGCTACAAGCTGATTGTGTCAGCCATGGTAACCACTTCAGCATGGAAAAAAATTCAGGGGTAAATTTCATTTACTTCAGTCTGAAATCACTCTGCCAGTCTTAGCAATAGAAATTGTGTTTGTACAAACTGAGACTGTAAAGCTTAGAGAAACAATATATGACTTTTCCACCTTAAAATAAACTTGTAGCTTGTTACTGCCCTATGTAATTTGGAGCTGCAGGCCACCATTTTAAAAAATTAAACTTAACGATGCATGTTACTACATCTCACAAAAGAGTGATTTTAGTGAAATGGAGTTATATTTTATAGAGAAAAATGCCCTCTGGTTTTCCCTCTGATTCTGTTTTTTTTTCAGACTGGCGTGGAGTTGTTTGTCCATAGCCTTTTCTTTGGCATAGCTGTTCCAGACACAGAACTGGACTTATTGCTGTTGAACAGTAATTAGCTGCTTGCTTAGTTATGTGTCATGTGTTGTGGCTCTTGCTGGATGTTTGGCTGTTTCAGAAACGATGTCCTCATGCTAGTTTTTGAAGCCAAATCTGCCTGTTTTACAGAGGTTCAGCTGGTAACATGTTATAACCAGGTTGTGTTAGCTGTGTTTCCACTAAAATACTATTACCGTTCTGACTTATATGTAGGGCTTGTTCAAACTTTGACACATGAGGAAAAATCCATGTAATGTTGCAGGGGCGCTTAATCACATAGAAATGAATTTCTATATAGGAGGGCCTTAAGAGGCATTGTTAGAGTGACTAAGGGGGCAAGGACACATACACAGTGAAATCGTATTACCTAAAGCTGCAAATAGAAGATGCTCAGTTGAAGCCACTGCAGGCTGAAGGAGAATATTTTTTAGTTACAGAGAGGCTAAAGTGTTTCGTTTCTTAAGTAACATTGTTTTAATTTTCCTAAGAAAACTGCCATCACAGCAAGGTCAGATGTTTCTCAATCAGCTCTGTTTCAGGTTTTCTGAAACATCATCCCTTCACTAGAGTCAGCTTAGTATGTGCAAGAGTGCCGAAGCAGCAGGGATGTGATGAATATAGCAAAGGGCAATAACATCAAGGAAAGACCTTTATTGATGAATATATAAAAGTGTAACATCTTTTTTGAAAATTTTTTTATATTATTTTTTACGTCTCTCGGGCGGTGAAGGAAGTTTAATCTTACTGAATGCAACACGGAGTATTGTAATTATCAGCATAAATGAACCTGAGTGATAAATTATGTTAGGAGCTAAGAGAGAAAGTGGTGTGTTGATTGACATTTAACATGACCCAGAACTGAAGAAAAGATACGGGCCGCAATCCTCTCCCTATGGCTCAAAGAGAAACTGCCTGTTCTCTGTTCGCTTCTGATATAACAAGCTTTACTAAAAAGCTTGCCTCAATTTTGATCTGTTCCTGTTTAATTCCCTGTTGACACATACCTAAAAGAAAAACTGTTTTTATTCACTTGAAATTTCCTTTTGTAAGCTATCAGGAATATAATAAAATAGATAATAAATAAAAGATAGATGGTTACTGCATATTTAATCTTTGTCTTTGCAGAGTCTGCATTGGATATAATATAAATTTACCACAGGATTATTAACAAAGCTTCTGGTATAGTTAGCACAGATAAACTATCACAGTAGATAATTTATCCAAGAGTGTAACTGCAGTGTTGTGTTAGAGTAAGATGTCCAAATAGAAAAAAAAATGTGGATATGAGACAATAATAGTCTAGGCAGTGTGGCTTGGCTCTGAAGGTAATTACATGCATAACACAAAAAACATCAAGAACATGGTTCAAACATGATTTTTTGAGGATTTTGATGCGACACCGAAACAATTTCAATTATAACATGCCGATATTTTTTAAAAAAAATAAACAAAATCAGTTCTTACCTGAGTTCAGATTTGGTCAGGTGAGGAAATGGACAAAAATGATTGCCAGACCTACATTCAACAGCATCACCAGAGCCACCAAGATAGAGTTAGGGCCCTGTGAAAACAAAAAAAAGTTTACATTAATTACTTCTAAATTACAACCTATATTCAATATGAGCTGAAATTAGCTGAAATCGGAAAACAGCATTCCAGTGTAGGTATTTTCAAGGTGTGTGAAGACTGAATGGAAGGCAGTGTAGATCCTATTCCCTGTGGACTTTCTGGTCTTTAACAGAAAACTAGTAAGGGTGCAGGCTGTCTTGGATATTGTGTTTGATAAACAACCTGCTTTTGAAGCAGTTGGCAGCAGCCTATTACTAATAGTGTCCTAATTTTCAGTTTTACGAATTGTTTGTGCTTTTAATGACCATATTTATACATTTACTGATGCATGATGGCACTTTTGATGTATATTATGTATACATAGAAGTGATGTGGTTCTTCTGGGTGGCAGAATTTCTCAAGATGTACCAGTCTTTGCATTCACTTGAGGTCTATAGAGCTGTTGCAACTTAATCTGTGCTCAATATATATATAATTTTTGCTTAATGAGAAGCATAAAGGGACTACATCTTGCACTTCGTTGTAAAACCCTGTTTTGTAGAATGATAAATAAATGAATTTTGTACTTTAATCAACACCTGGCTTAGAGAAAGTTCCCCAGTTGCTAGTAATCACAGCTTAACATCTAAAAGGGAACCATGATGTAGACAGATAGAGAAAATTAAATTCAGAAATGAAAATTGTTTGTTGTTAGAATATATAAGGTTTTTTGCCATTCAGAAAGAGTATCACAGTAGTTTGTCATTGTCTAGATCAGTGGTTCTCAAACCTTTCTTGTTGTGTCAGCAGATTTTTTTAAGGTCTCTTACTGCCATCCATCACATAAAATTGTATGTGGTTCCCTTCCCTTTTGATATTGATTATAATTTAGTTCATATCATTAAGTAAGCATGTATTAGCATACTAGCATGCCACATGACAGATTTAATTTAAGTAGACTCGCAATATTATTGAATCCCTCATTAGTTTCCCCATGGCAAAATACCCTGTATTTGGTAGGTGGAACGTGCTAATTTAATACTGCATTTAAAATATGACATTTAAACTTGAATTAGATATAGATATTAATTACAAACAGCAGCTAATCAGAAGTGCCAGGGGTCTGAGGCTACTGGGGAAAAAGGCAAAAGGATGTGCAGACTGTCTTAAAAATTGATTCAACTGCAGAATTCAGGACCGATTTTTATCTGATTTTCAACTTTTCATTAGGGCTTGAGCACCAAAAGCAGTGGAGGACCCTATTGGATTTGATCAAATTTTTATTATTCTCCTCCTCCTCCTCCTCCTCCATCTCCTCTGACTTTTATGGCATTTTTGGAGGCCGTAACATTTGCAAAATGTCCTGAATTTTTGCATGTGAAAAATTTTATTGGACATGAGTCTCAGACATGGATAGCTAAAAATGGCTCCGTAGCGCCACCTAGAAATTTTCAAAACATCAAAGTAAATCAGTTATTTTCCCCTACATGCATGAAATTTGATAGACATATGTATCATGCTGAGATTTAAAAAATGTCTCCCATTACAATAACCCAAACAGAAAGTCCTTTTTTAGTAATTTTTTTAGTAATATTTTCATCTTGGGTGTGTATTTCAGCATTTTTACGGCTTGTACAAGAGCAAACTTTGTCAAGGTCATTTATCAGATCATGTTTATTGGTGATCCTATTATAGTGACCACAATGATGTAAAATTTTGTAAAGTTTTGAGTAGGTAGTAGTTGTTGTGAGGTGGTTTTGCCAGGAACAGGAAGTTGTTATATTTTCTATCTATAGTCAAATCTGAATCAGACTAAATAGGTGGGATGAAAGACAAGCCCTGAACACATCAACATCACATTAACCACTAAATGTCATAGTACAACCTAGTGGCAAAAGGATATCAGTTGTAGGGGTCTTTGACGAACAAAAGTGATTTTTAAGTGATTTTTATTATTCACATTTGGTGAGCATACAGTATAGGCCCTCCTTCTACTGTCTTGGGTAAATTGTGAATTTTTGTCACAGGATGTGGCTGTGTTGATTTGGCTTCACTGTAAATAGGAAATTGTTATATCTCTGCTGTACATGGATGAAACTGACTCAAACTTCACAGGTGAAATGAGAGTCCGGTCCTGAACGCATCTACACCACAATATTCATTGAGGACATGATTCACTAACACCCAACCGCTTTTAGCACCAAATCCTGCGCATAATTTGCCCTTGCTGTTGCTTTGTCTCAGCATCTGATTCACAATGCACATAGCGCTAATTACATGCTGGGGCAAACACGCCCATTAAGGATAGCAGCTGTGAGCAATTTGCGCCCTTATTATGTAAGATTGCTTTGTCTTGATAGCAAAATAGGGCCATGACCTTACACCACAAGCGCAGCAGGCACAGAAATGGCAGGGAGAAAGAGAAAAATAAAGTTCTCTGAAAGTGAGCTCTAGGTCTTGGCAGATGAGGAAGCATTCCTCTAAACCACATAAAAGAAAGCTCACTGTGTCAGAGAGGAATCAAATTTGGAATGACATTTGTGAATCTGTAAGTGCTTTAGGTGTTTCTAAACGCACACCCAAATACTGTAGGAAATGGTGGAATGATCTGAAGAGGAGGTCAGTGTGTCAGTGTGACGACTAGTATGTTAGTTCTAAAAACAATATATATTAATATGCCATAACCTTAGGAGAGGAAAAAATCCTGCACCCTGCTCTTGCCAAGCATCACCAATTTATTAAAAGCACTGAATCTAGACCTTTTTCAAGAATATGAACACTCCTAGCAGGATCAGAGTGCGAGATATTTTCTTCTCCTAGGATTGAAGTCACAATTTACTTTGCACCTGCATTTGAGTTTGTTGAATGTGCACATATTTCTTTGAATTACATAGGATGCCATAACCTAACAGATGAGCCCCTTCCTGGGGGCTGAACCAACTGAACCAGTCATGCCTCACACTGTTGAGGATGTCGGCCAGCAAACAGATTAGCATTATAACAACAATCCATTCATATTTGTTGCTAACAATGAAGACGTAGATCTATTACTGTATACAGAGCTGAAAAAGCAGTCCTCTGCACAGGAAAAATACGTGTGTGCAGAATATATGCAGAAGTTGTCAACCATATGCTGGGAGATCAGGCCAGTAGCGGGTAGCTCTCACCAGCTAGTGAGTGCTCTAACTGGCCTAAACAGAAATCTGTCCAGTCTAAGAGCACAGATGCAAACCAGCCACACAGAAATGATGGGGCTTTTGGGATTGCGTCTGTCCTTGAGGCCAACATATCCATGGCTGTGAGCATGCATGAGGTAGTGCTCCACTATAGGGGTAACAATCAAAGTGGTGCATCACTTTGCTCGTCTAGAGTTTTAGGGGAGATGAAGGGGACAAAATCCTGAGGACTAATAATTTGTGTGTTAATCATCTTTTCTTTGGTTAGATGATGTGAATATGGGCCAGTTCCTATGTTAAAAAAATGCTGCTTTATGTATTCTAGCCCACATTTATCGCTTTGTTATAAACTTTTATTTGAAGGTTCTTGTTGTGAAATATTGTTGGAACTGACAGGAATATTTTCTTTTTCTTGATTGTCACTGAATCCTGTCAGTCACAGATTAAATGATCTTGAGCGAGCTGTCCATAGTTCTGGATCTTTTTTCTTTTTTTATCAGAGCTGTCCATGGTGCTGAATCTCAACTATGAGCTGACAAGTCACATAAGGACAGGTATTATTTACAGAATGTTGAAAGGGTAGTCAGCACTTACAGAGAAATATTTAGGCTATTACTTTTTGTGGATGCATAGCAGCAAGCAAAAACATACACATCCACGTTAAAAAGTATTAACTATTTATTGGATGGCTCCTTTAGTGTTTTGTGATTTTCAAGCCAGCATCCAAAACATGTAAAAGGGTTTTGAGTGAGCATACCACTTCACTGTTTTACTGAATTATTTACATAGCTGATTAGTTATGTTCATATACCTTTCGATGTGAAGCACTGTCTGTTGGAACATTCTATAATCATAATACACTGTGAAGTATTGTACTCTAACTGTTAAATATCAACAATGGAATTTACACACTTCTTAACAGTTTATTTGTAGATTACACAATCATTTGTAACAATATAAGACATATATCATTGAAAAAACCTTTGAATTAGATCTTTCCTGGCATGTCTCCCCTCTTGTTGCAAAGACAGCAGTGCAGCAGGCTGCTCCTCTTCCTCTGTGTCCATCTCTTCTGGGTTGATATCATTGTGTTGTTTCTTCAGATGCAGCCCTGCTCTTGACGCTATGTTGTGCTTGATACAGCATACGACCACTATGTGGCATACTTTTGTGAAACTATAAAGCATAGCTCCACCAGTACAATTGAGACATAAGAATCTGCTTGTCAGAATCCCCAATGTGCGCTCCTTGTGATATGGGCCTGCTTCACTGTTGTTGGATGGGTTGCAAATGGGAGTCATCTTCCATGGCTGCAGTTGATCACCGGTCACTGTTACCTATCATTACAAAGCACAGGTTTGTTCCTCACACCTTTGTGATCAATATTGCGAAAAACTTACTAAATAGATTAATAAATAAGAGGAAGATTAAACAAGATAAAATAAAATTGGATAGGGTAGGACAAAATAAATGACTATGATGAACACTCTTACCCAGTAGCCAGGGGTTGCCATCCATATTTTCAGTAGTCTGTTCACACTGCTGTTTCTTAAAATGTAGCTGTCATGTACAGATTCGTGGAATTTGGCGACCACATTGGTAATCATGTTTCTGGCATTGCATAAGACCTGTACGTTGATGAGTAGGTGTGCTTCCTGTTTCGAAATATACGTTTGTAGTCCGATGGTGGCACTAGTTGGTCATGTGTGCAGTCAATGGCACTGACAACATTCAGGAAACCGGCAAGTGCAAAAAAATCCTGTTTGGTTTGCTAAATGCCCTGTCTGTCCTGGGGAAAATTGATGTATTTTGCCAGTCTCTGGATAGTTGCTGGGACAGCATCCCACATGGCCCTGCTGATGGATGGCTGTGAGAGCCCTGAAACACCAGCAATAGGTGTCTAGAACAAGCCGGGTGCAAGAACCTGGAGCACGGAAAGCAGTTTTACAATGCCAGGAATTGCATGTGACCTGCATGTGGAGGGTTCGATCTCATCTCTAATGTTGTCCAAAAGAGCCAGATTTATGTGACCAGGCAGTCTATACCTGCAGAGGATTTTGTTGTCTGCTAAATCAAACAGTAATATTTGTGTTCTGAATATATGCTCAGGAACTTGCCTGGCATTACAATCCTGCAAAGTGTGGCAATACAGTGACGCAGAATTTAAATGTCATGCAATTACCACCAACTCCGGGGAGAAGCTAAATATTTCACGCTATCTGCCTGTTGAAAACAGTGCTGATCTTTGAGAATTGGACGCTTTGCCCTTGTTTTATTTTACATAAATATGTTAATAAAAATATGCTGTTTTTCCTCCAGATGCATGCATAAAACCTCATTTAAATGTGGGCAAACTGAACCGGGGCAGAGAGACGCCATTTTTATGGCAGCCCAGTTTGAGGCGCACATCACCATTTGCAAGGGCTTTGTGAATCAGACATATGCACAATCTCTGCTTTGTGTTCATTAAGCGACAGCAAAAGCTGCGCAATCCTTTAGTGAATCAGACCTTAAATGTCATTGCACCACCTACTGGCAATGGAAAATAACATAATTATATACTTTGATCTGGCTCCTGTCCATCAGATCTTATTCATATTTGGCAAGCCTATAATAAAGACCCTAATGAAGTGGTAATGCAGCAGTAATTAGTTTTTACCAGAGGGTGTGGCCACAATAAAGATGGTTTCATCATGAACAGGAAGGTGTTATATCTCTGCTACATATGATCTAACCCACAAACTGTGGGATAAGAGTCTGACCCTGAGTAGATCTACATCACAGTAATCTCTAAATGTATCAGCGCCACCTAAAGGCGACAGGATATTAAATAATTTTATACTTTGCTCACTAATGGTCCTGTTTTGTTAGAATTTATCATATATGATCAGGGTTTGACATCCTACTGATGTCAAGTTACAAATATTTAGAATTTTTTGCCGGAGTGTGTGGCTATGGTGAGGTGGTGTCACCTGAAAGAGCAAATTGTTACATCTTTGCTTTACATGCTTCAGTTTGAGTCAGACTTCACAGGTGTAATGAAAGTCCAGCCTTAAACAGTTCTACATCACAATGGTCACTTGTGAGACATCTCACTGAATTGTACATGGTCCCGCAATGAATTCAATCATAGTGGTACACTATGCTCAGCTATAGTGTACCATAGTGGTACACTATGATGGTTTGTCATTATATCATATCAACATTCCAGTACTGTTTATCAGCATTAAAAGTCATGCATTAAAAGCCATGCATTAACAAGTTCTTATTAAAATATTGGTTGGTAATTGGATATCTTCTCTAAAGCATTTGAAAGACCCCCACACCAACAACCCTCTCCAATTCAAGTGATCTAAACAACTAATAGTCTTCAGCGCTGTTATGACTGCACAGACTGGGGTGTTTTCAAGGCAGTGGTTCTCATTTTTCTGTCATGCCCCCCTTTGGAGGAAGAAAAATTTTACAGCCCCCCTACCTATCAGTCAGTCAGTCAGTCAGTCAGTCAGTCAGTCAGTCAGTCTGTCTGTCTGCCTGCCTGCCTGCCTGCCTGCCTGCCTGTCTATCTATCTATCTATCTATCTATCTATCTATCTATCTATCTATCTATCTATCTATCTATCTATCTATCTCAGGTGAAATAAGTGTCACTGTTAGGGGGAATCTTGTTTTTCCAGTGTGTGTATGTTTTTGGTTTGTATACTTTGTACACCTAAAAAGCAGTCCGATGTTGTGTGAGAGCCACTACTTTAGCTATGCTATTAGATGGTTGATATATGTGAGTGTGCGATATGTCTGTGTGTGTCTTATTGCAGGCTCATATGCTTACCAACCAGCACAGGGAGCATGTGTGGGGGGTTGGGGTGGCAGTGGGTTCTGAAAAGGGAAGCAATCACAAACACTTAAACCTGCAAATGGCCTTGATGTCCTGTGCTAAGCAGCCTGTGTTGACTGATGAGCCTGTTAACCCTGGCTGAAACAACTCCAGCACAGGGGATTAGACAGCAATGCTGGTCCCGGCTGTTCCTGGCCCATTTTGCATGGGAATTGTGCATATTTAATCTAAGGTGTGCCGAGGTGCAAAGACAAGCCCCCCTCTTCTGTGTTTCTCATTATAGATGTGTAATAGCACCCTGAGGCTGGGGGGCCTTAATTCACCATCCCGAGCCCAAGTCTTAATCTTACCCTCAGTCTCAGCCCCCACCTTCCCCCAGCACCTACCCTCAACCCATATTAGTCCTAGTCCCAGCCCTCTTCCTAAGATTTGTCTCTCCCTGTTCTTTCCTAGTGCATTGGCCTAAGCTCTACATGTCATCGGCCAAAATCTTTCTGCCCTGCCACATGGGCATTTTGACAGGAGTCAGCCCAGCATTACATTAAGACTGTGTTGGTAAGGAGGGTGCTTTTTCAGGTATGCAATGAACTGATCCAAGAAAGCTGGTCTGAGTATATCTATAAATTTTAAAGCTTATTAGAGACCAAAACACTGCACAGGGGGTCATAATGCTGTCTGGCAGATTTGGTAGAAAAACACTTCATGCACGTTTTTAGGTAATTGTCCAGGAGTGTAGGCCTGTATATATTTCATTGGACACTGCTGCTTCTTGCCATAAGCGGCGAAGGTGCATTCCAGCAAAATTCATTAAGGTTTGTCTTGTACACAATTCTTCAGCACAGTCACTCGAATCCATCTTCTCAAGTACTAAAGCTCTGTTTCACACACAAAAAATTGCAGAGGCTATTTATTTTTTACTCTTTCGGAAATTAAATAATATCTGAGGATGACTGATAAAAATAACATGTCGGCAACAATAGAGGTATGTAGGTAAATAGTTCTTGTCAACTAATACAATGTTTCTTAGCTGAGAAGAACAATATAACACTAAGGGGACACCTGAAGGCTTACAACAATTGTTTATGTTTTATTAGTTGTAAGGAAGGTCAAATTTATGAATAGCAGTCATTCATGTATGAGACTTTGCCGATCATTAATGTAATTTCACAAAATTGCACTGTGTACAGGCCCTTATTTAGCATAGCCTCTCATTCCTTCAGTAGTTGTGTCCTCATTTGGACTTTTGTTTCAGTGGTTTCTGTTTTTATTTCTTTATGTCTCATTAGTTGTAAATTCTGCCTTCGTTGTCTGATTAATGCGATTGAGTGTCAATGACAAGAGCTCTCCGAAGCATCTATCCATCTAATTCCGCCTATCACTCCATCTCTCCCTCTCTCATCTCATCCCCCAACACTAATCCACCCAACACTTCTCTCTGCAGGACTGAACAATTAATGTGTCTCTTCATTTACTCGCTCTCTCTTACCCTTTCTTTTCTTTTTTCCCTTTTCCCTTTCTTCATATTCCTCTCCAGATGATGTTGCTTTTCTCATGCATCTTTCATGCATCATATTACTACCTTTTGAGAGAGAAGTATGTGTAAAGTGAGTTTGTGTGTGTGTGCATGTTAATAGTTTCAAGAGGGACCCCTTGCTGTGTGTATAATTTCTTGTTTGTACATGCTTCCAAGCATCTTTGGTCACTGCAGAGCAGGGAAGAGATATTTAGAGAGACAGAGAGGTTGAACATGACAAAAAAAAAGATTGAGAGAAAGGGAAAGAGAGGGGGGAGAGGGGGAAAAACAAGGATGATAACAAAAGCAGCTCAGATTTCACAGACGCATATTTCATCAATCATGTGAATAAGTCTTGGTGATTATGCATGGTAGTGGCAGGCCGAGGTGGAGCTGATTACCATACACCATAAAGGCTGCTTTCTTATCTCACACACACTGATTAGTTTCTGTCTGCAGATAGCCTCTCACTCTTCACTCTTTTTCTCACACACATTACACACACAGACACACATATATACACTCATGGGTGTGTCCGTCTCTGCATACACATGCATTGTGCACAAGCAAACATGGGCTCATAAAAACACAGTGCTCCTAAAATTTTAGGTAAATTATGACGGCAGGCCAATCCCAAGAGCTAGATGAGTTAAGTTCACAGTCTCTCATTTCTAACTACTTGAACTCAATCAGGAGATAATTTTCAAGAGAATAGCGATAAAATAAATGCACTTAACACTTGTTCAAATACTTATACATCAGGGGTGTTTGGAATTTGCATTCTTTGAGGATTTAGGTTATAAATGGAACAAATTCCAACTGAGTATGTTTTTAACACAGTGTTAATTCCGTTGACAAAGACTATGACAAAAAATATTAGTCAACGAACCTTTTTCACGGACGAAAACTAAATAAAACTAAATAAAAAGTCAGGTATGATGACGAAGACTACGACGAAATATAACTTACACTTTAGTCAATGAATAAAAACGAGACGAAAATGTTAGGGAGGGACGAATGGAGAAGAGATCTTAGCCGCTTAGCTCGGTTGGTAGCGCGGGCGTCCCATGTACGGAGGCTTGGTCCTCCATGCAGCGATCGCGAGTTCGTATCCAGCTTCGACCATTTGCTGCGTGTTACCACCCCCTCTCTCTATCCTGTCAGCCAAAATAAAGGCAAAAGAGCAAAAAAAAAAAGATTCAAAAGTCACTGGTGTGCAGGCGCAACATTAAACGCAGCACCAGATACACACTCTCAGGGGAAGGACAAAGATGAGTGTGCAGAACTTCACACAGTTTCGAAGACGTTTTCATGACAGTTAGGTTGTTTACCTACATTATATTTGGTCTAAAATACAGACTAAAACTAGACTAAGACTAAAAGACTTAAGACTAGACTAAGACTAAAACTCTTATGATATTTTGTCGACTAAAACTAGACTAAGACTAAAAGATTTCAGATAACTAAAATATGACTAAAACTAAATGGTGTGTTATTCAAAAGACTAAGACTAAGAGTAAATCAGAATTTGCTGTCAAAATTAACACTAAATACAAAACATGCCGGCACTGTGATTTAAAAAAAAGCTAAGTTTAGATGATGAACTGTTTGTTGAGATTAGTGCATTTGCAAAGTTGGGCAGACGACAAAGCTGAAAGTAGCAGGTTGTTGAAAGGTTTCCTTGTTGTTTCTATAAGAGACATTTAGGTTTTGTGCCACATATTTTACAGGTACAAGTGAGTCCTCCTTTATTTGCAGAAGTACTAATCTGCTATGAAAAAGACCACTCTTTTGTATCTTAAACTAAGGTGTATTTTAGAAGAAGCAGCTAATTTTGCCAGCTGAGTGGTCACAAAGAAATTAAAACCAACCTGGCTGATATGTTGCAGTCCTGTTTTAACACTGTAGGTCATTTTCCTGGAACTGTGACTTTTACATGATGAAGAGGGAGAGATAGAAAGCCAGGTGGGAGGAGGATGAGGAGGCTGGGGCAAAATTAGCTACGTATGAAAGGCCTCGCTTTGTGTCTCAACCAGGGAATTAGAAATTACTCCTTTCTCTTTCGCTCCCCTCTCTATCTTTCGCTTTGATATATAATGTAAACTCATTTGGTAACCAGGCTGAAGCTGCCCTGCGCTGTCTGAGTGCTTGCATGTGAGAAGTGCGCCTGGGACGCATTAGGGCCTCCTGACAGGGGCCTGGGTGAAATAAGTGAAATTAATGGAGCTCCTTTCATGTCGGACAAGGCCGCGGCACCCCTTTCACGCCGCGTACAGTCACAGAAAAGTCAATACTTTTTTATTACTCCTCGCTTGCCCTACATTCCCCGCTACAAGTGCTCTGCTCGCTAATTGGTTTCAGTTTGCAGAGAAAGAGAGAGAGAGAACCAGGAAAGAAGGAGAGGGAGAGGACTCCATCCCAAAGAACACTGAAGCAAATAAATCAATCTCATATTTTTTCTCCCTGCTGTCTTTTTTCATTGAGTAACACCATGGCAGAGAGAGGGAGAGATGAGAGAGAGAAATAGAGGAGGGAGGGTAAATGGTTGGTTAGAGCACGCCTGGTCCCGAGGGAGCATAATGATATCTGGGAGCCTGTTAATGGAGACGAGTGGTTAAAGTGGTCTGGGGCCCTGGCCAGGTCACCCCTGGGGGTTTTTAACCAGCAACCTCACCTCCGGTGGTTGCCTGCGCTCTGGGGTCAGGCACAATGGAACATCCCAACAAAATACAATTTCAGGCTTTGATAGATTTGCATAAAATGATATTCAACTCATCTATGTGTGTGTGTGTGTGTGTGTGTGTGTGTGTGTGTGTGTGTGTGTGTGTGAGCGCGCGCTCAGAGATGGAGATAA
>JAPZDV010000001.1:7540491-7564084 GCA_029814665.1 Acanthurus lineatus
TGTGTGTGTGTGTGTGTGTGTGTGTGTGTGTGTGTGTGTGTGTGTGTGTGTGCGCGCGCGCAGAGATGAAGTTATCAAATGCATCAAGGACTGTTAAGCAATTGCATAGTGTTTATTTTCTCTGGCTTTGCTGCACTGATGTCATCCTGTATGCGAAATGACAACAAATACTGTCAGTATATCTTGTATTACAGCATGTTGTGCTGAATGAACACATAATTTTTAACAAAGAATAGGATGTTTTGCAGCAGCAACTTAAAACTACAAGGATTCATCCAGTGAAGGATTAGGATTTTTACTAATAAATTTATAATTTTTTATCTTCAAGTGGACTGTGTGTGTGTATGTGTATGTCTGGGTGTGTTTGTGTGTGTGCTCTTTCATGTGTATACCTTATGTATGTGTCCTGTCTGCCAGTATGCTGTTCACTTTTGTGCTAAGTTTAAGTGGCAGTGGGGTTAGCCTCTTTCAGAATCAGCACAGCCACAAATTGATGTGACACTTTGAACCCCCTCACTCCCCCCCTTCCTGCCAGCCCATCACCTCCCACAAACCTACACACACACACATGCACACACAGACACATGCATACACACACCGATCAGCCTCCAGTTAAAAGGAGGTTCCACCAGTCTCGTTTTCTTTCTACGTCCCAGCTTTCACAGCTCTACAGCGTTGGCTAGGGCTGGTTTGGGGGGGTTACAGAATGTGTGTATGTGTATGTGTGCGATTGTGTGCATATGTGTGTGAAGGAATTGTCACACAGGGCTGGCATCATCATCCAGTTTGCCATCTCTTCCTCAGCTTGACAAGTTCCTGCTCCCTGCCCCATGGCTAACATACACACACACACACACCATCTTTCTCACTCGCATGTACTGTATGAATGCATACTGAATGCATACAATGAGTAAATGTATCAGCAGATACACACACTTATCCTGATGTGCAGGCAGCAACATAATGCATTTTACACAAACGTGTTTGACAAAACACATTTTGTGTACTGAATGTGAACTTGCAACACTGTGGCAGTCACACATCACATCACATCATTGTTACTGAAAAACGTAACTTGAAACTGGAATTTGCTTCAACTTTTGTGTGCAAGAGTTTCTATTTGCGTGGCATTTGTGGTTGTGTGTGTATGTGTGCATTTGTGTGAGATCTTCTCGGCAGTTGTTGGCGTCAGATCGCGGAGGGGTTCTGTTTGTTACAAGGACAGGCTTGTCCCCGCCCCCAGGCGTCAGCATTACGATGATTGTCATGACGATGGAGTGTGAGTGACAGGCGGGATCACATGTGGTAGCCGGGGAGCAGGAAGACCGAACCGCCCCAGTCCCTGACATTAGTTTGTCCTTCATCAAAACTTTACACTCGTTTAGAACTGCTCACTCCCTCTGTTGCAAAACCTCCTTCGTTTGCTTCTTTTTTCACCATCTTTCTCTCTCATGTCCGGATCCCTCTTTCTCTCCTTTATCTCTACTTCTCCAACTCTTGCCCTCTCATTTACGTAATACTTTGACATCCCCATTTCTGTCTGTCTGTTTCTCTCTTTAACTCTCTCTCTCTCTGTATTTCAATTGTTCCCTGTCTTCTTATAGTACTCAGCTTAAGATGTGTTTTTCTGAATTTTTGGATGCAACATTACTTTCTAGATCATTTAAATGATTAGTTAATGGAGTAATTTGGAGAAATGCTGTATAATTTTAAACCTACACACGCTCACAAACACATACAAACATGAATAATATAAAAGTGGGCTGAAAATCACCTGAGGAACAGCAAAGGGGGTTTGTGCATGTGGTCCTTGTTATTCATGTTCATTTGCATCTTGTTTTTATTGTTGTTGTCAAGGTGTTTGTGTTGGTGTAAACTTATCCTTCTTAGTGCATGTATACATATGTATATGTGTGTTTTCATGAAAGAGCTGGAGTTTTTTGTGCATCACAGCAGAAAAGGAGGTCAGGGTTTGCAGGGAGACTCGGGCATTCATCATTAGCCTGCTGCCGCTGCCGGTAATGTTGCCTGTTACAACCGTGATTAAGAGCCCTGCTTAGTTCCAGCAGCCGGTGCAGATGCACAAACACAAGGATAGACACACAAGGATATACACACACGCACACATGAGATACCAACTGAGTCTCCAGTATGCTGTGGTTTGACATGAAACTCTCTTTTTTACACCATCATCCTGTTCAGTATGCATTTGTGTGTGTGTGTGTTTGTGTGTGTGTGTGTGTGTGTGTGCGTGTGTGTGTGTGTGTTTGTGCTTGTTGTTTTGGGGGGCTGTGCTGTACATGGTCTCTAACTGCGAGGAGGCTTCAGGGCCTGATGAGAAACCTGTCACAGTCACTCACGAAAAGAGCAATTCACTGCTCTTCCCACACACACACATATGCACACACACACACACAAACAGAGCAGGAAGTTGCACATGGTCTTGGTGAATATACTTGTGATTCATAATGGATAGATGTGCAACTTCTTCTCCATCTATGAAAGCTCGGATATCAACATGACAGCATGTGTGTTTCAGCCTTCCACGTAGAAAATGTTGCTTTTGTTCAAAATGATAGGAAGTAACTAAATACCATTATAATACACCACACATCATTCAATAAGTCAGGTTAGATGCACAACCAAAAAAAAAATAAGTCTTGTAATTAAAAGACACAGTTTAACCTGGGCCTACTACTGCTTTGCACAACGGAATTTTTGAAATTATTTTCAAAAACAGTCTTTGGAAATACTAAGTGAAGTGAATCACCAGTGGTGTTTGATTTTTAGTTTGTCTTTTTCTCCTCTGGTCTTAGCTGTGATATTTTAACTTAATTAAACGAAAAAACCTTTGGATTCTCTTGTTTTTTTTTCATATTTTTTACCCATTTTTAAAAATGTATCTCTGTCCCTCTTCTTTCCTTCCTTTCCTCCCCTCTAGATGTTCGAGACAGCGTTCACAACTTACAAATCTTTGATAAGTTGCCTCATGTGTGCACCCAAGGCAGGCATCAGTGTGTGACATCTCCTCTTGGCCTGGGTAAATTAAAAGAAGTGCAAATAAAGTGCAAATTACTGTATTTTTTGTTATTTTGTATTTATTTCAGTGCCTCGTGTTCATCTTCCTTTAAGCCTTTACCTCAACTATTTTAAGCCAAGTAAGGGTTCACCACATGGATCCTTTTTCCCTAAAAGAAAACACGCTGATTCGCTGCTTAACGTGTTAGTTGTATTGTCCAGGATGCAACAGGCAAGTCTAATCTTGTTAACAATTCTAACAGACAGTATGTGTGCCTGTAGGCTATGATCCTGTCAGTAATGGAAGAGACACAAATGGTCTTTGCATTATAAACCCTTTGCTACTTAAATGACTGCATGTACATTTACATACAGATATTACCTGAATTACACTGCACAGAAGAGAGTTTTGTCGAATAACCCATGTAATTTTCAATTACATAATTCAAATGTCCATCTAAGCAATAAAAGAACAAAAAACATGGCAAATGTAACAGTAAATCATGTAAAAATTTAACCTTAAAATAGGTGCAGTTGTTAAATACGCGGACTTGTAATTATGAATAGTGTCTCTGTGTTCGTCACTCTGCGCTGTGATTACCAGTTACTGTACTAAGAAACTTAAGTTAGCAGGTAAGTTTACACTGCCTAATGCTTTAGAGCGCTCAGGATAATATTTTATGGAAAAAATGCTTCTTAGTTTGGCCTCTAATGTTCACCTACAACAGTTCGCTAGGTGTTGGGTAGTGAATTACGTGAACTACCTAGGAAGTATCATTAAGAAACATTCACAATCTTGTTTTTTCAAGCCATTTGATAGCAGTCACATAATTAGAGGTAGGCAACTGGGTCTTTAAAAGAAGAACATAAAAAGATAGATAGAACAAAATCAAAATATTCCAATTGATAAGCTGAAACCTAGGAATTTTATGCAATGTTTGGTTAAAACAGTTGTGATTACAAAATTGGATGTTAATATTTTTGTAAATCACCTAACATACACACATTGTTCTTTATTCTGACAGCTTTTCCAAGACTTTGTAGCATATTTAAAATTTGAGTCTAAATTATTTAGACCAGTCTTGAGCTTTGTCTAAAAAGTGAAAACTTCATCTGACACCTTTTCCTTCGAGGCCCTGAGGCAGAGCTTCCTTGCCTTGTCTTTTTTTGATGATGAAGTATAGAGTGAGTTCAGAGTCTTTCTCCTTTCTTTGCTCTCTGTCTCTTGCACAGTCACAGACACAGGACACAAAAGTTTTATCATTAAATCTTCTAGTTCATTTCCACCCATCTTCATTCTTTTCTGCACCTCTTTTTTTCTCTTTTCTTTGCTGGCTGCTCACTCTCTTCCTCTCCCTCTCCCTCCATGTTGCTGGCATTCCCCTGTGCTATAAGGCGTGGAAGAGGAGCAGAGACAGAGCATTTAGTAATGGCTTCTTAATGGGCTTGTCGACAGCCACATTAGAGCGCGCAGGCAGCGGGCGAGGCCGGGCAACGATATGCCAAGCCAGATGCCATGCCAGCTGTGGCACTCCGCTCTCTCACTCACACTCTCATTTGTAATCACATTTCTCATACGGATGGACGCCATGTGGGTAAAAGAGAGAAAGCAAGCAGACAGACATTTCCCCAGTTCCTGTCAGTGTATTCTTTTCCTCTGCCGTGTTTTCTCCGTTGTGTTTCTTTCAGTCTGGTTATACTGCATGTTTCTTGTTATTCATGGTCTAAGGCAGCAACTCAGACTTTGTGTTCATTCTCCTCATCATTCGCATTTCTTGTCCTGTCTGACTTTGTTGTAGAATCATTGAGTTTCCAGTGTATGCCATTAAGATTGATAAGATACCAATGATGGCCAAAACAATTAATAAAATATAGTAAGTTATGATTCCACATAATCTGAATTACAAGATTGATTCTTAAAGAGGCAGCAGATTCAATATCCATTAAATGTTGGATGTCCAAAGAGGATATTGAGGGCATAAAAAGGGGCAAAACATGAAGGGAAAAAAAAGTAGAGGGTGGAAGAGGAAAGAAACAAAAATGTAAAGATATAGAGGGGAGGCACATAGATTGAAGTTTAGCAACTAAATGTACAAGACTGTGAGAGGGATAGAAGGAAGAGATTAATAAAAATGAAGGGAAATGATGGCAGAGAGGGAGGAGTGATTAAATGAATAGATGGATGATTGAATCAATTAATGAATGTTAATGTGCTACAGTATAACCAAGGAGTGGAATGTCATTGCCAAAGGTCTTATAGGTCTCCAGTAGGGGGAGCCATGTGTCAGTGACTTCAGTCTGTGTCAAGGACCTTCATCAGAAAGACTGTGAGTGTGTATGTGTGTGTGTGTGTGTGTGTGTTGCCAAAGAATGAATAGTCAGAAGGTGGTTCTTTGTTTCCTCATCTGATCTGATCTCGTTGCTACCAAACCAAATTTTCCTGTGTCAGCGATGATCAACTGTGATGAGGATGCAAAGAGAATAAAGTGGGTTGGTGTATGTGTGTGTGTTTTAGCTCCTCTGTTCGTGTCTAGCCGTGCACATGCTTGTGTTTGTGTTCATGTATTGGCAGCTGATAGCATTTTAGTAGTTAAAGCCTATATACAGACTGGTGGCCCTCTACACAGTATTGACAGCTGCCAATTGTCACTCCAATGACTGACAGTTCTGTATTGATGGACGGGACCTGCTGACTGAGGGATGGAGGACAAAACAAAAGGAAACAGAGCATCATTGTTGGAGAGGGGCAGAGGACATGGCAAAGAGAAGGAGAAAAAAAGGCGAGGAGCGTACATTGACTTGGACCTTTTAAACTTTCTCAAGGTCACAGTAAGGAAAGAGGGGTAAAGAGATGGAGGAAGAATTTCTAACCTGAGTCTGGATCAGTTCACACTCAAATCTGTTGAGAAAATATATATTTTTTTAGAAGTCCAACCATCATGTCTTCCAAGGGTTTGCTTACCTAATCTGTGGATAACACTGTCAACATAACAATGATGTTCTATAGAATAAATTAGATTTGCATTTCTAAGTGTCTGAATGGACTTAACTAAGAGTGCGTTCACGGCATGGTTAGAAGTCTTCTTGCTGTTTTTGTTTGTTTCTTTTGCAATTTTTTTTCTTTTGTTATGTTTTTAGGAAATGAGATGTTAGAATGTTAGAATGTTAGAATGGCATGTTCCAGTGTTGTCTGATAAGGAAAGATCTCGGGGGATAGGACTTGAAAATGGGGATAGGACTTGATAAGCACTTGCTTCTTCCTATTTCCTTTCAGGCACAGTAATGGATGCTCAGTGGGTCGCACTACTTACTGTTTATTATGTCCTACAAAGTATTTCAGTTGAATTTACTGCTTCCTGCTTTGTCTGAAAAAAATCTATTGAATGAATGAATTGAATGAATCTCAGTACGAAGATGATCAGTGTCTTCTGCTGTCCTGACTTGAGTAGAGGCCTTTTTTCATCTTGCAGGTCCAATACTTGCTTGAACCTCCTGAGAAGTATATATCAGGTCCCCCCTGTAAAAAGTTTGGCTGTCAGTCGGCTTCTTCTTAAGCCGTGCAACGTTGACAATATGTTGCGCCACAGCACACTGAAGTCATCTGTGACAAACCTTCTAATTAGCTATTCATTCCACCTTACCATAGCTCCCACTGCACCAGAGATGCACTTGCATTTATGTTAACAAAAAAAACAAAACAGGTCCCCACACCTACCTGCCCTCACACAGCACAGAACTTAGTACTTTCAGAGCATTTCTTTAATTAACTTTAACTTTAAAAATTGGCTTACTTATAGTTAGCTGATAAAATTTTCTTTTCTTTTTTTCTTAATATTTTCTTAGACCTTAAAAAAATTTTAAACTGAAAAGCCTCATGGGTGAGAAAATGGACAGATATTCCAATAATCACTTTTTTTGGTTTCTCATTGTTTTGGCAGAGTAGTTTTGGACTGAGCTGCAATCTTTAGATGTCTTCTGATTGACCTTCGCAGCCCATCTTCAATACACACAGACCCACAATTAAACCACCAAACTGTGTTGTACACACATGCAAGGATACAGGACTCACACTTGTGTCTATATAGCATTGTGTGTTTGCGTGTTTGCGTGTTTGTGTGTGTGTGTGTGTTGCCTCACCTCAGGAAACTTGTGGCTAATTCCATTAGTGGGAGGAGAGAGTATGTAAATGAGGGGAGACAGCTGGTGGTGAAGGGAGGTTGATGGAGTGAGCCTGGGGGGCCACAGACACACACCCACTCACAAACACACACAGACACTCATTGCTAGACTTTCACACATGTGCAGACATTGTCTTTCTAACAATATAAGGAGACCATCCATGCTCACACTAAACATGTGTTACACAAACATTAACATGTGGTTTTATTCATTCCTTGTTGGTAGGGGAGTGGCCTTCAGTATGACTTCATTAGACATTAAGGTGTATAGAGCAGTCAGGAAATAAGGGCAGAGAAATGGGGTAACACTAGAATGTGTTGATTGAATGATAGACAAAGACAAAGACAGAGGGAACAAAGACAGATGTCATCACTGTTTATCATTCAGTAGCCTCTCTTGTTGGTCAGTGCTCTGCTAACACTCACATACACACACATGCACACACCGACAGGTGTTGGTCATAATCCTGTTGTGTATCAGCAGTAACCACAGTGCAGGACTCTCTCATCACCTGTCACCTCACATACACACATACACACTCACTATAATCCTGTCAGAAGCTGTGATGGAACTTTGAGGGGGATTTCTTTTTTTTTTTATTTATTTACAGCACACTGTGAAACATGAGAAAAAACTATGGGCCCAGACATGAATGTACACGCACGCGCACGCACGCACACGTTTCTTTTCAATTCTTTGGGCACTATGTTTTCATGTTCCTTTAATCTCCTTACGGCTCTTCTTCCTGTGTTGGAGTGTCAGATTGCAGTCTGTCCAAATGCCTCAGTAACAGGTGACAAATTATATATTCAATTCTCCCATTATCTTTAAAAAATATGTTTGATTCTTCTTCTCCCTCATGGCAGTTTTGTGTAATATTGTAACCAAATTACAGGAAAAGCTACGCAGACTATGTGGGACTGGAAATGGCTTCAGGGACCAAGCAGCATATGGGAGCAGTGACGTTAAAGGCTGCTAGGTGCCGCTGAATGTTCATAGCTGTGCATTTAACTGTCCTGAAGCACAGGGGCAGCATGTTAAAACTGTAATTGGGTGTTTTTTTTCTCTAAAGTAAGGTATTGTTGGCTAAATGTGATGTCCTGTGGTTGATTGACAGGAAATGAGAGGGGAGGCTGGGTAGTTTGTCATTTTGCTAATGTGATAGGTAATGCCCTGAGGACAAACACACACAAAATGAAGTGACTACCTATCTCTACATACACTCCTATACATACCTCAGTTTCTCCATCTATCTTCCTCTTCATCTTGTTCCTGCATATACATGAACTATTGTCATTTTTTCCTTTTATACACTCTTCACCTCTCTTTAAATCACTCACACACACACACACACACACACACCGATATATGCACTCAGTGTTTGGCTGCATGGTGTTTTACTGCAGGTTAATAATGAGAGGAAAGGTGTATGACCCTGTCAGAAGTGTGAGAAACTGACCCAAAGAAATCAGACAGGGGCCAAGACCCCCCCAACCCTGAGGGCATAAAGTGTGTGTGTGCATGTGTGTGTGCATGTGTGTGAAATAGAGAGAAGGAAAAAGTGTGTGTGTCCATCCCCGTCTTTTTATAGATGACATATGTGTGGTCATTTACATATTACTACCTTTCTATTGGATATGAGGCACCACGCACACACACACACAGCCATACACATACACACATGCACATGCGCTCACACACACACACACACACATATAACATGAATTGGTGGAATGGCCTGGTGTGATGCCCCTGTCAGATGTCAGGATGCAGATGGGATGGGATGGAGGGGGGTAGGTCACGTCTGTTTCCCCCTCTCTCTCTCTCTCTCACATACGCTCACACATACGCACACACACACCTGTCTTGCCCCCCCAAGGTGCCCAGTTACTAAGAGAGTTGTCAGCATGTCTGTGTGAGGCTTCAACTGTTTGACATCTGCCAGCGACCCCCTGAACGCACACACACACACAAATAACCACCCTTACCACCTCATTTCAGAACAACAGAGCATCTCCCAGTGATCAACATTTAGACACAGTCATCACTTACTGGTCCCAGCTGCCAACACACACACACACACACACACACACACACGTGCACACCACACACATGCTTATCATGAAAAAAAATGTGTTAGAAACAATTTGGTGAACAAGCCTGAGACAAGTCAGGAAAGAAATGCTAGAAACATTTTTTTAAAAAAGTATAGTGTCTATTCCTGTGTGTGTGTGTAAGTGCGTGGGTGTGCATGTGTGTTTTGTTTTCAACTCTCAGTACTTACACTCAAAGTGATAGAGAGACAAGCTTCCATTTGTCCCACTTTCATACAAGATAATGAAGCTGTCATTCTTAGACAACTTCATTGGATTGGTACAGGAGCGCAGACTGCTGCAGGGGGACGCATACACACACTTACACACACATGCACACAACTGAGTGAACACACGGTGCTATGAGCGATCCCCCTGGCCCCTGTTAAGCATATGTCAAATATAACCATGTATAGAAAGTGAGATTGTGTGACATATGTACAGCTGGCTGAATGGCAGATACACAAAGCGCAGAACACACACACATACACACACACGCATAAATGCATACACACCCAGCTCATATCTTTAACATGCAAACAGACAGACAGCCCTGATAGCAAATAAAATGAAATCAACCTTGAATGGCTAAACCCTCTGTGAATACTTGTCTCCTCTTTACAAGTCAATTTCATATCCTGTAGCTCCAGACAAATCTAAAGAGATTTAAGAACAGTGAGAAACAGATGGAAGACGGAGAGGAATGAGAGGAGAGAAAGTCAGGAAAGTGAAAGAGAGTGTGACAGACAAAGAGGGAGAGAGACCTTGGTGGGAGCTCAAATTGTTAAATTAGGGTTGAAAAGTCATAACAGTGCCACCAATTTATAACTACAACATACACTGACTTGTACCACAAGATTAGATAGGATTGGTATTCTTTCAGACAGCTCAGTGGGTTAAGGCACATGACATTATTTAATGATGTTGTGGGTTTGATGTCTGTGCCTTTTTGTCAGGCTGTCAAAATGAATAACAATTTGCCAACAAATGGCCTGTGTGTCTTTTACCGGGTGGTGGAACAACCCTGCAAAAGAGATGGATAGTGTGCACATCCAACCCCATTTAGTCAGAATAAAAAATCAGCAAGAAAGAAAAAGAAGAGGCTGCCAGCACAATGGAATGATCATGTTCTTGTTTTAAAGTTGTTTGTTTTCTAGATTTTACTCTGTAATATGAATATTACCTATGTCATTTAAGCTATGATAATAAAATTCAAGGCTGATACATATGTAAGTAATCAATGTAAAAAAATAAATCTGCATGTAATGATATTTGCAGTTCAAAAAATTAGCCTTTTTTAATCAGTGCTGCAATATTTCAAATTTAAAAGGATAATCCATTAATTTAGCATTGCACCTCGATAAACTTTAGTCCCGACTTTATAACAACATGCACAGAAGAGTAACTGCATCCTACACTGTTTATGAAGCAGTTTATGAAGTGTCTTTAGAGCCATGCCTGTCTAATCTTGTGTCCACAGTCATTTCTCAGCCCAAAGAAAATATAGCCCTGATGACATCATTAGGTTATCTGAGGTTTTCTGGGACTTGAAAAACTCCAGAACATTTTATTTAAGTTTCATTTTATGCTATATCTCTCTATTTTTCTTTGTAAGAAAAAAAACACAAACTAAACAAAAAAAGATAGAAATTTCATCTGCTCATTTGCATGAACTGTAATCTGGTGAATGAAATACAATGGAAAACTGAAGACCAAGAATGAAAAAGTTTGAGGCAGAATAAAGATGCAAAATGAGTTTCTGTTGTGTGTGTGTGCGCGCATGCATGTGAATGAGAGCAAATGAGGAAGGCTTTTAACTTTTTTTTATCCGTTCATCCTCATACTCACTCATCTCTGTCTATTCAAAGAGAGCCATAATTACAGCTTTGAGTATTTAGCCTCATAATTTACTTGTTCTGTCACATTATTTACATCTCTCTCTCTCTCTCTCCTTCTCTCTCTCTCTTTCCCTCTCAGCAGGGGTTCACCCCTATAATCTAGTCTGTTAGGTCCAATCCATATTCCAAGTTATTATCACTCTCATTTGCTTATTAAGTGCTCCCTTGTTTTCTTCAAATAAAGTTATAATTAGAGATTTAGTGTCGGCAGCTTGAAATACTATCTCCTCTTTATGGAATCTTGGGTGGGATGAGAGAGAATCGTGTTTTATCATACTCGAAGAGTTAATGAGGATGTGCACAGCTTGATATTGTGTTTGTATGTGTGTGTGGGTGTGAGTGCGTGTGTGTGTGTGTGATTTCTAATTATGTCGCTGTGACAGCTTTCTGGCCTCCAAAATACCCATATACTGTATACCCTCTGTTGTTTTGTCTTCCCTCTGATTTATGTTAATGAAGTCTATCACAAAAGACAAAATGTATAAGCTTGTGAGTTGCATATTTAACTGAGCTACAAAACATCGCAGATATATTGACTTTCAGATCTGATTTTTGTTTTGTAAAAATAACACATTAGGCCACTAAAATGGAGCATTTTGCACCACATAATATGCTCCTCAGTAGCTTATTTAACCTAAATTACATTGATAGGAACAGGGAAACCTCGTATAGGCCGCTGTTCACAGCTTTGAATGCCAATTGCCACTTTTTCTTGAGGATGATCCACTGATCCATTCTTACCTTCTCGTGACCCACCTTGTGTGCCCAGCCCTGTCACTGAGAAACAGCAGAGTAGAGTACATTAAGACACGCCCCAGCAACACACTGATTACATATGCTAGCTACGGTAATGAGCTGAGCTGGACAGTGGAAGACTGCTGCTGTTTATGGCAACTCATTATCTGGCCCATTGACCAGAACTGTTCTACACATCATAGAGCCCTGTGTCCTCTACATCTATTCAACCATCACTCTCTCTGCCTGTCTGGATGGGGTGTGGGTGTGTGTGTGTGCATGTGTTTGTGTGCGTATGTGGTGGGTAAGTTATGATTGGTAGATAGGTGGATGAATAAAGGGCTGAATGGATGGATGAAAAGATGTGTGTGTGTGTGTGTGTGTGTGTGTGTGTGTGTGTGATTGTGATTGATTCCATGCATGTTTAGCCTACATAATGAAAAGTAAGATGATTCCTAAGCTAATGATCTCACAACCGCACATGCAGCATTACACGTTAATTTGAGTAATACTCTGTGCCGTTAGTTTCATTTAAGTGTATATTTGCGCATTTCTGTACTCGATTACATGCTGAAGTGTCTCTCTCGCAAGTGTGTGTCTGTACGCATCTGTGCGTGCACGCGCATGTTACTATGATCGCCTGCCAAAGTAAAGTGTTTGCAGCCGAGAGAGACAGGGACGCTAAGCTCAAGGGCACATTTGTTTCAAGCTAATGATAGAATGTAAATGGAGCAAATTTCCTCTGCAAGAACAGAAGCTCAAACACACACACACACACACACTTTCATACTTTCACACACATACATAAAGACACACACATGCATACACACACACATAGCGGCATCGTGTTGATGGAGTGCAGAATCTCATTACACATCTAATAGAATAAGTGTAGTGTGCGTATGGGGAGAGGAGAGGAGCAGCCAACCTGATTAGCCTTATCACTTTATTATGCCGCTCTGCACGCAGCACACAGGACAATTGCATTAGAGAGGAGCAGATGAGCTGAAGGCAAGGAGAACTCAGCAAACACAGCCTTAATTGATTCCTCACCAAATTAGCAGGGACAGGTGGGGGGCTTGCCGGCTGCGTGGCTGCTTGACTGACTAGATTCTTGGTCAGACGATTCACCGAGTGGCTGACTTGTTGAGTTGTTTGGTTGTTAGTTGAATGAGTTAGTGCAAAAGTAGTAGACTGACTTATTGGTTTGCTGACTACATGGCTGAATTAGAGGCCTTCGGTGGAGCTAAGGGTGAGGAGAACTCAGAAAACATAATAAAACTTTAACTGATTCCTCACCAGATTAACAAGGACATTTGAGGTGACAATCTTAATGACCTGCTGACTGACTGGCATTTAAATATCTAGAAATTTAAACATCTTTACATAGAAATATTTATAACAATAAGTACTTCAATCAAAATGTAAAACCAGATTAATTCACTGCAGTTGAGCCACACTGTATTTATTGAGGCACATTAATTGTGAGGTCTTAGACTAATGGTGATTTCCAGATGTGCACAACTTTAATTGTTGGAAACTCCTCTAAAAGTGACTTGTCATTATCATTCTTAGTCTTTTATTTTGTAGTAGGAAGCTACACTTGTACTTTGTTAATTATGTTCCTTGTATTTATTCCTGTGTTGCAGACCAGGTTGTTGAGTGGCGTATGAAGGAGGGTGGGCCGTCTGGGTGGATGTTATGAGGTGAGGGAGGAGGAGAAAGGGGTGCATGCGGGACACAAGGGGGAGAGAGTTTGTCTTTGTCTCTGTAGGTCCCCCTAGGGGAATTGTGGGATAGTAGAGGTTAATGAATGTGATTGGCTAGTGGGAGATTTTCTGCTGGTGCTGCGGTTTGCACACTCGCAGGGCTTCACTTTTTTTATTTCACCAAGTTTGGCTTCAGCACAGCGCATGAAGGACAGTGGCAGACAAAAACTGTGCTCAATTTTTATGAGGTTGTTGAATAGGCAAGAGCTTTAACTCTACACTATAGAGAGAGTTACAGTTCACACGTATGTGGAACACACACTCAGAGACCTGCAAAGATACAAGGCAAATAAGTTTTTCACATTATTTTACCATTAAATTATAAATACCAAGTACCATACCCATTTTCAGTTCATAAATATTTTGAAATTTTATGTACATGTTTTTATATATATTTACTAGAGTAAAACTAAGCATCATAGATGTTGTTCAAATGGTCTTTATGCTGTCATCTGCCTACTTTGGATAGATGTTTGACAGCTTTGACAGCTAGCTGCCATTCAATTGACTACACCTTTAAAAACACTTATCTAGAAATACATCATGACATTACTTGTTTAACTGTGAGTTTAATGTTTCTGAAGAGAAAAAGTTACTTCTTCACATTTTCTCTTCAGCATCGCTGAGCCTTCAAGTGCAGCTTTTAAAAAATGTCTAGTTTATAAAGTTCTGTTTTTGAGCCCTTACCCAAAATCTAGGATCTTTGGTATGGAGTGATCAAAAAAGTTATTCTTGATAAAATAAAGTACATACTTTGGCATTTTTAGCATTTTTGGTCAACATTGCTAATGTAGATAATAGCACCAAAGTGACTGCATGTCTGATTATAATATCTGAATCACATAATCTTGCTGGTAAACAACTTAAACAAATCCTAAACTAATGACAGATCGAAGCAGATCAAAGTCTGCCAGTGTGTCTCCACATTGTTACATGTATGTAAAGCTATGTGTGTCTGCAAACACAAGTACATACATTCATCCATGTCTACGTGTGTGTGTGTGTGTGTGTGTGTGTGTGTGTGTGTGTGTGTGTGTATGAAACTGTATGTGTGTGTGCTAATGAGAGTGGGGGGGAGCGGGCCATCGCAGCAGCGCGTCCTCTGCTCTCCCGGCAGGTCACTAGCGACAGATGTTCTCAGCATATGTGGCGAATTAATTAGCCGCTAGTAAACAGAGGGGGCTGCCGCCATGAGCTGCCGGTCTGTGCCGCCGCCGAGCCGCAACGGGCCGCCTTTTGTCCAAATTTCTCTTTTCTCTCCATCCTCCTCTGGTAGATAGTTATGAGGAACATCATTCTTTTTGATCAGTGGACCCATAATGAGTGAGGGGCCACATGTGTGTTTGTGTTTGTGTGTGTCTTCCCAGAGAGGCGGTGTGTGTTTGTGTATGTGTGTGTGGGTGTGTGGAACTGTGTGTGCGCATGTATGTGTATTCTGTGGATCAGTGTCTCCTGAGTTTGGAGCCAAACGAGGATCACGATGGCGTTTGTGTGTGTGTGTGTGTGTGTGCATGTGTTTGTGTGCGTGTGCATGTGTGTGGATGTGTGTGCGTGTGTTTGTGTGTGTGTGTTTGCACGTCAGCACCCCATCATTTGGACATGGCAGTGAGCCTGGTTTTGTGATGAGAGATCCCCTTGATGACCTAATTGGTTGATTGAGGTGCATCTCTGCATGTGTGTGTGTGTGTTTTTGTGCCAGGGCCTCACATTCCCAGAACTGGGAATGTTTTCACAGCCTCAGAACAACTTGGCAGAGACTGGAAACATTTTGAGAGCTGTTTGGATAAACACGCACAGTCACAAAGGGACACTGTGCTGATACACCTGGGCTGTATCTGTTGAACTTTAAAGAAAATGAAAAAGTTTAAAAGCTGTTTTCTCACCATCAAAGGAGTGGGTGCATCCATATGACCCTTTAGGCACCACCAGTGGATATCATGTAGTCCCACACACAGCAAAGAGCCCTACTAAGTGACTCAGAGGGGGAGTGAACTCTGTATATGAGGCTTCAAATTAAATATTCAATGTAATATGCTTGTGATATAATTTCAAAATAAAACTCAAATTAGACAAGTCACATTGTAAAACTGCCTATGATCAACAGTGTTTGTGTTAGGGCATGGTTTGGCCTGTGTGTGTGTGTGTGTGTGTGTAAGCTTGTGTGTGTGTAGAGCTGGAGTAATGAAGTTGTTAGTTAAAGTGGCCCCCACCCCATGGGACTGGCTTAAGCTGTGTGTGATTGCTTAGGGATCGGGCAGATACACACACACTTATCATTATCCACACACACACACACACATACACTCAGAGTCATTACTCCATTACGCACATGGACTATTGATTTTCTGCCATCTTTCCATCAGGTGAGAGCTTGCCAGGGAATATGGGAATGAACGCCTGGCTAGGAAAATCAAACTGTCACTCCTCCTTTCCTCTCTTCCTCCCTTCTCTCCTTCATTACAGACAGATGACAGGTCAAACCTGCTGCTGTTCACACCATTGTTTTTCCTCCATCCATCATCACTCAATCACTTCTTGCTCTCTTACATCTTCATCCCAAAATTCTCTGTCTGCTGATGTCTCTTTTCATCTCTATCACGTCTGTTTCTTGTAAACTTTTAACTTTTCAATCTGAACCTACAGCCTAAGTTGTTGCTTTATATCTTATCTCTCTTTCTCTCTTTTTTATCTCTCTTCTTCCATCTTTTAATGCCTTACTCTCATTTCCACCCTCAAAGTGATGGATTCATTCCTCTGTTTTCTTTCCCCTTTCCCCCTCTCCTCATCCCTCTTTCCTCAAGTCTCCAACACTCTGCACAATCAATCAGCTGCCCCCTCCTCCCTCCCTCCATCCATCCCTAAACCCCTTAGTCCCCTCTGTAGTCTCTCTTTCCCCAGATTTCCTCCATTCTCTCCCCCTCCCTAACTTCTGTCTACCTTTGCATCCCCATCTTTCTCTTCTAATCTCTAGCTTCCTGCACTTCCTCTGTATCACTCAACTCAATCTAATCACTTCTTTTGCTCTCTTTTCTCCTCTTCACCCCCCTCTCTCTTGAACTTCCTTTCCTCTCTCTTTCTCTGGTCAAGTTAAACATTTATGAGCCGCTTTTAACAAGACAAGTCTGCCATAATCCTCTCCACGTCCTCTCTACCTCCTTCTCCTTTTTTTCTTGCTTTCCAACTCCTCTCCTCCCATTTAAACTCCTCATCTTTTCATTATGCCCTTTCCTGCTTCTCCTCTACCCTCTACATCCTCACTCTCTTTCCTCTCTCCCCTCTCCCCCTCTCCTCTCATGCTATAACTATTCCTCACCCCCTCTCTACCTTCCTATCTCTCTCTCTCTCCTCAGTTCACCTCTCGTGCTCCTCCTCTCCCCCTCTCACTTTATCTCTCCCTTCCTTCACCTCCTGTGTCTCCTCCCTCCTCACCTCTCCTCCCTGAGAGGAGGATATGGGATCAGAGGATGTAATTCACTGACAAGGGTATCTATATTTAATATTAATGGGCGCATAGGACCCTTCACTCTCACACTCACACACACATATGGACACACACATGCTCAGTGCCAAATAAAGAGTGATCAGAGGATGTGTAAGGTGCTGCGTTGTAGCCCCCAGGATAGACGCCTTGTGGACACACACACACACACACACACACCCACACACACACCTACCCGCGTAGCAGTCGGCGCTCCAGGATGGATGTGGCATCATTAGGCAGAGGAGTGTGGCCGTTCTCAGCAGAAACGGCCACGCCGGCGGTACACATCAATCTAGCGCCGCACGCTCCCTCAGATACTGTCTCGTTCACACACACACCCACAAACAGAGAGAAAGGGAGGAACAGAGGAGAGCGGTGAGGGTTTTTGTACAAGTACAAACATATACACATACACACACCATGGGCCTTGTAATGTATCTGACTGGCGCTATCTCCCTCACTATGTGTTTCTGCCCCTCTCTCTCTCTCTCTCTCTCTCTCTCTCTCACACACACACACACACACACACACACACACACACACACTCCCATTGTCTAATTTATTTACTGTTGGAAAGTGCCACCAAGGAGAAAGGGACAGGGAAGGAGAAAAATAATGTTTATCCTCTTCTTCTTCACTGCACTTGTCTTTTCTTTCGTTGTTTTTTTCTGTTGTCATCCTTTCAGCCTTAATGCTGCTTTTTTCCTTTGAAATAACTTCTTCTGATTGGTTGATTTACTTCTTATACAGTTAGTGCAAGCATAAAACTGATGTGAAAGGTTAAATCAGTGTTTATATTACATATCATATCACGCAGGGATTAAAGTTACCTCTGGAAAATATTGGCTCTGAATAAGTGACCACAATATTTTAAAAATGCACAGCAGTCCAACCACTGTCTGTTACTGCATTTCTGATCGGTAGGTTAAAAGAGTTCAGTTCTTTCAAACTCCTCATTGTGACAAGAGGAATTTATTTATGCAATGAGGCAGCCGAAGAAAAAAATATAAGAAATAAATAGAATTAAAGCATATTAAAATAATTAAATTATTGGCCTTAAAAGTGGCAAGACTGAATGCAAAATTAGTCAAAATCACTTGGATAAAAAAATGTCCATATTTGGATCCGTTTTAACAAACTGAAACCACATTCACATCTTTGCAGTCACTGATGGAAAGCATGTGTTGTGTTTTTAATATGTTTCATATATTTTTACATGTTTCATATGTTTGATACAGTGAAACAAAACATGAAAAACACACTGAACTCCTGATCATCGACCTTGCACTTTGAAAGGCATAATGTACTTTGCGTTTATGTGTTTTTTTTTAACTAACACATTCCAAGAAATCTCGAATACATTTGATAATTTGTTCATATTTAATTTACATTACACATTTTCCAACAAGTTATGAGGAACGCAGTGAAACTATAAGAGAAATGTCACAAAATATAACAACATAACATAATATACATAATATAATAATATAATAATATAGTAAGTCTGTGGATTAAGCATTACTGCAGATCACCATTTATTTGTGTCTAAAGGAGAACATTATAGGGAATATTCTATCTTGGCTTTTTTCCTCTATATTTTTTGGAGAAAAAATACATTTTGATGAGCATTTTCATGATATAGCATGTCTGTTTTTCCATCAACTTTAAAGTTTTCCTCACATCTTAATAATCTCCATATTTGTTGTCTAAGCTGCAGCATCTGTGTTCAGTGATTTAATAGCAATTTACAACAGAGAAAAATCACACACATGGCTGCTTTAATATGGTGATTTCTATCCTGAAAAGTTTTATCTTGTCTATACGCTTCAGGTGTTTCAGTGTATTATAGAGTTTTCCATGTGCTAATGATCTCCATATCAGAGTTGTTGAGAATAACAAGCGTCGACTGCAGATACCATCTGCCTCCAGGCTACACACAGTCTGGTGTGTGTGTGTGTGTGTGTGTGTGTGTGTGTGTGTGTGTGTGTGTGTGTGTGTGTGTGTGTGTGTTAGAGAGAGAGAGAGAGAGAGAGAGTGTATGTGGTGTCTCCTTGGCTTCAATTGATCTGTGGGTATCATACTGTATCAAGTAATAGAATGCGTTGGGACAGGGGCAATATTTAAATGACAGCGTGTGTGTGTGTGTGTGTGTGTGTGTGTGTGTGCGTGTGTGTGTGCATGCACAGACACAAATATCTACCTGTGTTTTTGTGTGTGTGTGTGCACCTACTTCTGTGTGTGTGTGTGTGTTGAAATAAAAAGAGACAGGTTGTGGAACGAGCGCAGAGCAGAGTTTCTCCGTTCCTCCAGCCGACAGACGAATAGACGGCCCTATTGGTAATCAATGGTAAAGCTCGAGCCATTGAACAAGTGTCCGCCTTTTCAATTGTGTCCCGTTTGAGAAACAATTTGACAATAACGTCAGCTTGAGAAAAACGACACACAGTCAATATACAGGGAGAACTGTGTGAAGGACAATTTAGAGAGCGTCGTCATCTATATGTGAGAGTGTGTGTGTGTGTGTGTGTTCTTTGTCCCAGGGTTTTTTTTTGGACAGTACTGACAACAGAGCATTGTATACCCTTCACTGATAAACAGCTTCCAGAGTCATTAAAGCAGAGTTAGTGTGTGTGCGCACACAGACACACTGAAGCGCAGAGAGAGCAAAGACAAAATGTTTCAAATAGAAATTTAATCACAGCTTAATGTGCAGCTAAAATTCAATTTTCTACTTTAAGTTTAAATAAGGGATGGATTTTTTCACATTGTGGAATGATGGAGAAATTAAATGAATGTTATTGATGCTTTATTTGACTAAATGAATAACTAAATCACTACACATGTAGTGTGTAATGGTCTTTTAGATTATGAGAAATATGCTAAAGAAAACCAAATGAGGAACGATATTGGACATGTTTTGCTTAACTACTTCCTTAATCTTAGATCATTTATCAAGTAGAAACTTAATGTGGTAATGGGATATCAAAGCAAACAAGATATATGAATGATAAAGTTGAAAGCTAATTTAAGCATGAATACATAATGTGGGGAGTAAAAATTAAATCCAGGCATTATTTCTGTGTGAACAAAGGTAATGAAAATATAATATAATTTCATTAATTTTATATATATTAATAATTTTATTTTCAACATATTTAACAAATTCTACATTTACAAACGAAAACTTCCTTGAAAGATTTAAACACACCTTGTACACTTTTACACATGCAGCTGTTTTCATTTCAGTTCGACTTGTTCTCCCATAACCTGAAAACCGTCTCTCGCTGTCTGTCGCTCTCTTGTTGCCTTGCTGCCATCTCTTGTCTCTTTCTGCCTTTACCTCTCATCCTACATGGGACTGCGGTTCTCAGAGGTTCTTCCAAGGAGAATGTCTGCATGCATGGAGATTGTGTGCACGAGTGTTGATAAGTGTATATGCTTCTATTTCTGTGCATTTGTGGCTGCAAAGGGATGTGTGTGTGTGTGTACAGTATGTTTTCACGGATGTGTGGTGTGTGGCTTAATGAGTGTGTCTTTGCATGTTTTGTTTGCAGTCAAAAGTGTTTGCATGTTTGCTCTTTTAGAGGTTTTCAGACTGTTTTTAAAAGTTTTTGATTCTGAACACACTGACTTGAACACATGCACCTTTAGCACTGGAGTTGTTGCAGTGTGTGTGTGTGTGTGTATGTGTTTGATTAAGGCAGGGGTCCCCTTGGTGCTGCCCCCTCCCATTCATCAGTTGTATACCTTCCTGAACAGGCAACATATTGCCTGGGACGCAAAGACACGGCCGGGGACATCAATCGCAACTGTGTGTGTCCTGTCACACACACTAACATTACTACATACTGATAGATGCATAACTGTGCATTGTATAACACAGAAAACACACACAAACATCTGAGGGGAGGGCAGAGGTGAAGGGGGAAGGAGAGGATAAAAATGTGTATATCACCTTGTGTGTGAGCTAGTGGGATGAGCAGAGAGAGGATCTGTTTAAGAGCTTTTTGGTGATTGTTTTTGTATTTTTTTTCCAAATATACTTACATACAAATACACTTTGTAAACTTCTCTGGTGGTGAGGAGTTTTCTGTTATAAGAGAGCCAGTGGTACACACTGAAAAGAAAGGGGTTGATGAAGTAGCAGCTGTATCTATTTTGTTCACTGTAAGTTAAAATTTCTTTTACTTTTATTCTCTTTTTTGTGTCCACATAGTGTAAAATCCTTTGTCTAATCTCAAATTCTGTAGATGTGAATGATTTTCTTTACAAATAAAATCTTTCAAGCCATGGCCAAAATGTGATGAAATTAATCTTGCCATTCCCTCAGGTATCGTAAGTTTATTTATAGGATGCCAAACTGTAACCCATCCAGACAGAGACTGGCCCTGTTTGTCCCATTAGCCATGAGCACAGCAGCCAGGTCTGTGTGTGTGTGTGTGTGTGTGTGTGTGTGTGTGTGTGTTTGTGTATGTGTGGATCAATAACAACCCTAGAGGTGTGGATAGTGAGGGGGCAAGGTGAGGGTCAGGGTTAGCTGCCCGGTGTGAGACAAATAAGTGGATAAACAGATGAGAGCGCGAGTGAGAGAGATTGAAGTAAATGAATTACAGGAGAGAAATTAAGAGAAAGAGATATTGACTCAAAGTGGGATTGTGTATCGTCAGAAATTATTGGATTGTTCCATGTGTTCATGTACTCCATTCAAAGACGCATGATAATGTATTACTCTTCCTTATCTTTGTTAAAGAGGTGGCAGTGTTGGCTCTTTGTAACTGTTTTATTCAATTTGTGACATTTTTTTTATAGCTACATAAATTTAGCTCTTTTTTTAATTGTTTTAAACATCGGTCAGTTTCTATACAATTAAACAAAAAATAGGGTACATAGAGTTACAGAAATTAAAGTTTTTAATTTTCTTTTTTATCTTTCTTTTTCTATTTTTTTTTACTCAGAATACAAATGTAGAAGGGTAAAAAGAATCACTCTTCATAAAAAATGTTGTGTTTTCTTCAAATAAAAGAATAAAGTGTATTAAAGTAATTCAATGCAATTATTAATATTCTTCAATCCGTCACTCAGGTTTCCTTCACAATGGACAATTGCCTTTTGTTAGTGATAGCTTCATCTCTGTCCCTCTCCCTCTCTCTCTCTCTCTCTCTCTCTCTCTCTCTCTCTCTCTCTCTCTATCACACACACACACACACACACACACATACACACACACAAACATCACACTCCAGCACGTACAGTGGCTACTAGCTTTTGCTCTCTACATAATTGAATCAAATTCTCAACCACAAAAAAATAAAAAAGCGAGAAAGAAAGTGTGGCGTCAGCGATTTCTGCAGGTTTTTGCATGGCTACTGATTGTCCTTCCTCCTTCACTCTGTAAACTATAATGTATCGTCCAAATTTCTCAAAAGGCCAGTTTGAACTCACCAAACATTCAGAACCTTCTGTAATCACACAGAAAGACAACAGGAAGTTGTTCTGTCTGTCATGTCATGTTTTTCTCTCTCTTCACCTTTCCCCCCTTCTGATCATCTCTCTCATACATGCTAACTTAGGTTTTCCACATGGCATAACCATGTCAAACAAAGTACAAACACACACACAGACACACACTCGTGCACACAGTCTTATTGTCATGATAATGGATTCTGTGTTGTTGGCTTTAGGGTCAGCAGGTCAACATAAGCTTCTTAATGGACTGTGAAATAACCCTAACTGCATTAACCTCCCAGATCTCAAATCTCACATACACACTCACTTGTGCATGCATTCTCATACATATAAGTGCATACATTGCAGGAACACGTACACACACACACTCACTGCTCCCCCACGCATAAACACACAGAAACTCAGATGCGATTGGACTGGTCTTTAATTGGCGAGGCGATCACACCCTTTAGGATGGTGAGAGGATCCTTCAATCAGACGAAGTGATGGAGCGAGGGATGGAGAGGAGGGAGGACGGGAGTACTGGATGGATGGAAAACAAATGAGCGAGCCTAAAAAGAGGACAACGTTGTGTCAAGCAGGACTGAGAAGCTTGTCCTGTGCTTGGACTCTGATCGAGCGCGCGCACACACACACACACACACACACACACACATACGCACACTTTCATAGGCTTACATTAAGATAATGTGCTGTGCAAATACTGCTTTGCCTTTTAGAGTGTATTAGAAAGTAGAGGATGTTGAAGTGCAAGCTCAGTTGGTATATAGGGAGTCAGTGAGAGGCTGCTGCTGGCTACGTTTGACCTCAGCACAGTGTCATTCTCCATATGCTCCCCTCCAATGCAGTTATTCCACTGTGTCTTTGCAGTAAATGGGAAGTCTATCTATCTATCTATCTATCTATCTATCTATCTATCTATCTATCTATCTATCTATCTATCTATCTATCTAT
>JAPZDV010000001.1:7564184-7576573 GCA_029814665.1 Acanthurus lineatus
ATCTATCTATCTATCTATCTATCTATCTATCTATCTATCTATCTATCTATCTATCTATCTATCTATCTATCTATATCATTAGACACATATTTTGTAAAGAATGCACATTACCTGCATCCGTATTTTTCTCAAAATGTTTGCTTTAAACGGGCATCAGGGCTTGTGTCAGAAAACTACAGGTCTACTCTTGTATCAAATTAAAAATCCAAAGAATTTGTTAAACTTTTGAGACTAAATTTCTCCTCTCTTCTCCTTTCTTGCCAAATGGGTGTGTCCCTAAGAGGGGCTCACTGTGGATTTTTGGGGGGGATGTTTAGCTCCGCGTCTTAAATCAGTCTTAATTTTTGCTCTCTGCCATTAAAGAGCCGCCATTAAGCTCTTCTCTCCTCGCCTCATTTCCCTCTTCCTCTTGTTTCACTTTTTCAATTTGTGTGAGAGGGGGAGTTCACTCCTCATAAAATTTCACTTTGGCCGGCCTATCATTTGCATCTGAGCCAATAAATAGCAATTAGCATTAACAATTAAACCAGCCAGTGGAACCGCGGGCAGCTCCCTGAGATGGCCTGATGGATGGGAAGGTGGATAGGAAAGAAGGGAGGGAAGGTTCTGAGTGTGTGTGAGTGCATGCGTGTGTGTGTGTGTGTGTGTGTGTGTGTACATGTGTTTGTGTGTCTGTGTGTTGCTACTTACTACATGAACTCTCACAGGGCAATCCAGTATATCTTGCACTTTCATTTTCTTCTCAAAGCCAATTTATCTACTGTCTCAGTGGCGTAATCACAACACACACACATATGCAGTGTGGGCAGAAATACCAAGCTGGCACACCATTTGGTACTCAGATATCACACAAATTTTCCTTGTTAATTACAGTCATAAAATAACAACTGTTTTTGGTGCCTACATTTTATTTTATAGTTCTGTTTTTCAGCGCAGCAGTGTTTCAGATTCATTCATAAAGAGCTGATGTAATGAGGCCACCCCTGGCCTGATAATGTCTGTTGTATCAAATTGTGTTGCTATTAACACATCTTTAGCTGAGACTGATATTTTTAACACAAGAGCTATCTATTGAACCCCAAAGGAGAGATTTGTCACACAGTTGTTGTATATGTTGGAAAAAGTAGCACTTTCCAAGTTGGTGCCTCCCTGTTGTTAGAAAAAGAGTACTAAATTTAGAAATACCAAAAAAAAAGACTTGCAGACATACATAATGGCCACCAGGTGCCATTTGCAACTGAGGGCTCATAGTCCAGAGCAAACAGGAAGAAAAGACCGTTGCTGAATATAACTTAAACATATGGTTTAACATGTATTTGTTTAAAAAAAACATGAATTTTGCATTGAGTATGTTTGACTCAAAATATAATGGTAAAATGAATATCTCACTTTTATGCATTGTTGTCATCTGCTAGAGATCTTGCACGTCTGAAATTCAATAATCTTCATCCTTAAATTTTGAGATAAAGATCTTTTTTTCACATCTAGAAGATAAGAAAGTCATGTCTATTTAAAAAAAAGTTTTTAAACGGATGAGTTTAATTTTGACACATTTGTAAATTTTGTCCCCTGTGTGTCTGAACACAACAAGCGTTTATGATTTGGTGGTGCTGACACCCGTGCGCTGGCTGTCTTCACATCCCCTAACCCCCCCTTCGCGTGCACCTCCACTGTGCCGGCGGTGAGAATATTGTTGGTGGCTGGTGACGATCAGTCCATCTCCATACATTAATCACCACCAATAGAAAGCCCTGACACAGCAACTACAGCAGTGCCACTGCCCTGCCTAACACAGCATAGAGCAAGGACACACAGCGCCAACAGCGGAAAGACAGAAAAGAGGAAGAGAGGAAAAGTGTGTGTGTGTGTTGGGTGGAGGGTGCAGAGAAAGAAAAAGAGAGGGGGAGCTAGATGGGAAAATATGGAAATGCAGAAAGAAAACAATCATGCTTTATGTTTCCCCCTCTGTCCTAACCTCTCTTCTTTTGTCTCTCTTTCTCCATCTCTCTCTTTTTCGCTTGTTCTCCTGGTTTTTATTGTTATTACCACGGCAGCGCCATTAGAGAGCTCTACGTTCTTCTCCACTGGAGCAATAAATGAAGAGGGTCTCACTCCTTTTTTCCTCCTCACCCTTTCCTTTCTTATCCCTTCTTCAGGCCCCCGTTCGTCTCCTTTCTCACTTCCCATCACCTTCTTCATAGCAATGTTCTGGAGAAACTGGTAATATTTAATTAAAAAATAAATATAATTTTAATCCAGTATATTTTCCCAGAAAAAAAATGTAATTAAAATACAGTTTTTAATTAAATTTATTTTTATGATTTTAAAGGAATTAAGTCCAAATACATTCTTTTCTGTAAAACGTTACATGAAAAACACAACACTCACTCTGTTGCTTTGCATCTTTTCACCATTTGGGATACTTTTTTGGCATTTCTACACAGCTGGCCAGTGTTCCTGAACAATGCGGGTCAGATGATCTGTTGGGAACTGAGTGCAATACCATCAAGTACAGGATGGCCTTCAAGGAGCTGTCTCTTTGTCTGGACAAGCTCCATTCGTTGAGTGGTGTAAACTTGTAAACTCGTGTAAATTTGAATTTGCAGCACTTCTCGTATACCAATCAGATCCATGCAAACTGCTGCAGCAAGCTAAGTCGGCCATGTCTGTAACCAGCTGATCACATAAAGGCAGGTGTCCATGTCATCAGACAAGAAAATCTTCAAATTTTTTTCTTTTCAATATTTTTTCTTATTGATATGACAAAGGAGCTATATCATGACTTACAGTATGAAACTTGTTTACCAGTGTTGAAAATGCTCTAAGATTGAAATTCCCAATCCCAGTCTGAGGAAAGTTTTTAAATCCAATGTAAAACATTTGTTGGAAGAGCAATCAAAAATTAATCAAATGTAATGAATTACAATATTTTAATATTTATTATTAATTACTAACTTTTCAGAAGTGACCTTTTCAAAGATGTTTTCTGATTTCTTTTTAACTCGTCAGTAATTTTTTCTTTTCATTCCCTCACTTTTCCTGCTACTTCTGTCTTTTTCTCTGGAGTTTAATTATCACCCATTGATTTTAAATTTTTCTTCCCTTCATGTTTCTCTTTTACCTCTTACAGTCTGTTTTTTCTCCTTTCCTGTACTCTCTTCTCATACTTCGCATACTATCATGATCTATAACACAAGCCTCATGACCCTATCACACTTTGTAAATCACACTCATACACACAGAGGATGTGGAGTGAACCTTTAACCTGAGTGAAGACAGTGAGAAATGTAGTTTCCTGACAGGGATGATGGTGAAATGTGCTGTAAAAATGTGGTTGTATAGAAAGCTTTTATATATATATATATAAAAAAGTGAAAACCGACTCAAAACCATTCGATTTGATTTGCTGTAATTTGCCGTCACAGTTAAATAAAATACTTTCATGAAAAACCCACCTATAAAAAAATGGAAAATGGCTGCAGGGAAGGTGAAAGACTTGGAAAACAGTTAACTTGGAGAGTTGAGGAGGGTCCCATGTTAAAGCAAGGTCTAATAGACACCAGGGGTCCCAACACTGAGAGCCAACAACACACAGAGACTCATATGAGCACACTGGAGTCAGCTGCCCTATTGAGTAGGCCACATGGTACGAGACGAGACACAGACACAGCACGCAGCCAGAGATTAAAAAAAGAAGGACGGAGATGTAAAGTGAGTAAAGGAATATATGGAGATATAATGGATGGGGTAAGGCAGGGAGACATGTGGGCGGTGGTTCAAGGAGCAGATGCCAAAACTGTATGACAGTAAGTGTCAAACGAGAGGAGACTGAGGGTGGAGGGAGCAGTGGGGAGTTGCAAGGAGAGGTGAAAGAGAGGAGATGATGGGAAGTGCGTATTAAAGGACTGAAGGACATTCTGGATGGGAGTAGGATTGAGATAGATGCTTTGTATTCAAATAATGTGCAGTGATTCTGACCTCAAAAGTTCATCACAAACACCAGTATAGAAGACAAAACACAAGCTTTCATACCATTCCAATCCAGTCCATCTTATCTTTGTATGACTGGTGTGTCAGTATTGGAATTTTTAATGTAATTCAGCATTGTTCTGATGGGACATCTATGTTAACATTGTTTTTTACTTCTTTCAGTATATCACGCTAAGTTTTTTGCTATAAGACTGCATGATCACATATTTTTATAAGATAAATTTTGCTCTTCAGTAAGCCAGAGTCATGATGTCATGTCCTGACTAGTCAGGCTGACCGACTTTCTGAAGGAGTGAAGCATGTTTTAAATTTTCTAGAACAAATGGGACACAAACTGCAGATGCTGTTAAATTAAAACCTTTGGGACTTAAACAATTACTTTGTGCACACAAAAAACTTCAGCCTGATGAATGAACTACAAATGCAGTAGCAACATAATCCAACCTTGGTCTTTTCTTTTTATAAATCACATACCATCTCTATCCTCAAAAGATTTTTTTCCAGCTTTCCAGTTGCATTCTTTGCTGTCAAAAAATTTTAAATTTTGACATCCTTCTGTTATTACAGTCATATCTGAGGTAACCACAGACACCTAATGCATCCATGGAATTACCTGACATTAAGCCCATAAAGGTCAAGGCTTTATAGGAAATAATGTCTGGTAAAGGTCTCTTAAAAGCGGAAATATTACAAGCAATACAACTGTTGTCCTGATCCAAACACATAAAGCAAGACACAACACATACAGATGGCATACTAACACTGCATGTCTTGTAATTAACATACAGTTACAGTTGTCAGTAGGGTTTTGAATGAGGCTTTCCAACATTAACAAAACCAGGGAGGTCCAGCTTTAACTCAGCTCTCTGTTAGGCATGTTCTTGCAACGTCTAGCAGAGGCCCACTTTTACGCTGCAAATTTAAACTGACCTGATATTTCAGTATCATCTGGAGCAGAGGATCTCCAACTTTTTCTGCTCAAACAAGTTTACAATACGTCACAACACAATTTTTAGCAACCATTAACAACAATGGGGGAGTTAACCAATGAAAATGGTTAAATTTGATCAAAACCAAGTTGAAATTTGCTGAGATAAAGGGAAGCATAGAAACATCAGCGGACTTTAATTTGTTATTTTTTCCCCACATATATCATATTCATTCAAATTAGCTTTACTCCATATTTATTTTTAGTCATCCAGGCCTCAGCAGTGGGGTCCACCACACATAATGAGAACCATTTATCTAAAAGAAATACAAAAAAAGTATGGTTTCCTGATGGTGTTTTCTCTTTATCCCTTATGTGACATCTTTGTTATGTTCTTCTTTGCATCGAATACTGCAGATGTGTTTTTACAGCAGAAAAAGGGGCTAGATTAAGATGTTTTCCATAAAAAATATATGACTTAAATCACAATTGTTTAAGCTCAAGGCAGCTAAGATTGAAATAAAAACATAAAATAAAACATAAAATAAATCTACTTTTAGCTGTTCAAAGGCACTTCTAAAGCTGTAAAACTTCAGAAAAGTTTAAAAACTGAAAGACCTTGAATGGAGATGGAAGGGAGGAAGTGATGGCAGGCTTGAGAGGTGAGAAAGACAAGATTTTGTGATAATAGGGAGTCAGAAAAAAAAAGTTTTGAAAAAGTCCCTCCAGTAAAAGTAACAGTTTGTGGAGACTGTGGAAGAATGTTCTGCATGTGTTGGCAACTGCCTTATGAAAACACATCAGCCTTCCAGACAAAATTTAAATAGCAGATAGCAGTGGAGGGTGAATGGGGGCAGGATTAACAAGTCTATACCTGCTTTTGAAGGCAACGACAATGTGCTAACATTTTACTGACACTTCGCAAAGACAGACAAATGGGAAGGAGGGAGGGAAAGAGTAGGGATGATAAGGTCAAGGTCAAGAAATCAATAAAAAAGTAAAGAAGACCCCATGAAACTGTGATGTACATATAGTCTACATACATATTATGTGTCTGTGATTTTAATATTTTTGACTTGTTATTCTTAAACAGGAAAACAGGCTCACTTACCTACCTTTCTACAGGTACACAGTATCTCTGACTGTCTGTCTGTCTTGCTGTCTGTCTTTCTGTACGCACTCTCTTCCAAACACTCGACCACTTGGTTATTTTGGGTTCTCCATAGGAAGTGCTGCTTCTCACCTGACGTCCCTGAGACATATTCATTACAGAGCCTGACGCCATCAGGATGCTGTGTGCGTGTGTGTGTGTGTGCGTGCGTGTGCGTGTGTGTGTGTGTCTCATGTAACTCATCTTAGGGCAATCAGTTGTTTGGGAAATTGCTGAGGGAGGTGTAATAGACTCCTTTGCTCAACATAATTTCACTCTTTTTCTCTTTCATCCCAACTCTCTCACTGTTCTTTTATTTTGTGAGTCATATTTTGTTTAATTTTTTGTCTTACTTCCTTACAAATTGCCTACAAATTGCAAAATGTATCAGTATTATGTAATTTTATTTAGGCAGCATGGGTTTCGAATAGAGAACTAGTTATGCCCACTGAATCCACTCAACTTTGTAAAGCAGCTTAAAGGTAGCATATGGGTTGCCTCATAAATCACAGTGGCCATTTTTATTCAGTAGGTTTCAACATTTTTGATGTTTAAAGTTGAGTTTGAAATATTACAATCATCAAAAATGTGAACCTTAAAAGCTCTTCATAACCAACTTATGAACTCAAACAATCGAAGAAACTTTACTTGTGTTTTCTATACGAGCTTCCAGTTTTCCTTTATTTTTTAAATTCATCTCCAGAAACATTTTATAGGTCCAATGTGTGAGATTTAGTGGCATCTAGTGGTGAGGTGTTTTACTGCAACGAAATAAACCATCTATAACTTAAGGAAAGCCTACTGTGGTCACTTAAGGAGGAAAGAAACTTGAAAGCCCCTCTTTGGAGCCGGTGCTTGGTGTGTCGATTCTTGGCTGCTGTAGAAACATGGTAGATTGACTCCTTTTGTAAATACAATGATTCTTTTTTCTGGTGATTATACATTAAAATAAACATAATTAGACAGATTATATTACATTTCCATCATTCTGAAAGAGCGACCTTAAAGTGTTAGAATATAAAAAAATACTCTGATATTATTAATATTTTGTTAAATAGGGTTTTTCCACATAAAATGTAAAAAAGGGGGCTTAAAGCACATTGAGGTGCTCCTGTGGAAACACAGCTGAACCTGTGACTGCAGTAAGTTTTCCTATCAGAGTTCTTTTGCATTGTCTCTGAAACCTACATGCCTTTTTCCTGCTAATCCTTTCCATATAACCTTTGCATCTTTCTACAAGCTTTCCTCTCTGTCTCCGTTTCCCCTCCCTCTCTCCCTTTTCTCCTCCCTCGCTCTCTCCCTCCATCCCTCCCTCCCCGCTCAGTCTCCAGCGTCTCCCTCAGTGCCCCCAGTGAGAGCAGCTAAAATTAAGTGGTGCCACTTCTCAATGACACTTTAATGATAGCACCACTGCTCCGCACACAGAGAGACGGGAGAGGTATGAGCATCTGCTAAAGATAGGCCCCTCAGACACAAACACACAATGCACATTCACACAGAGACACACTCACACGTCCAAACGAGTGAGCCTCCCTTTGTCTCGCCTGCCACAGGGACTGTGGGGGACGGGTGGAGTCTAATTAAGAGCGTCCGTAGGGATACGTTTGTGTCTGCTTGTGTGTGTGTGTGTATGCGTGTCATTCCAGCTTGGCATCACCATCACCTGCCTGGCACTGCCATTATGGCGGGCATCTTGGAGAGAGAGGGAGGGAGAGAGAGGCAGAGAGGGAATTGATAACATTCCAAGACACAGTGTTGCCTTCAGTCGCTTTAACATCTCAGGAAGGTGCAAAAAGAAAGCGAGCGAGAGGTTTAAGTTATTCTTCCTTTCATCGGTGATGTTAAGTGCGTTTTTATTGACCCTCTGTACTTTTTCAGTGGGACCAAAATATATCCTTAAAGAAACAGTCGATCCAAAAATATGGAAAGCCAGTGTTCATGAAGAGTTAGCTGAAGTTTCTCTGTCCACAAAACAATTCCGGAGCCTCACAGCAAAATGTTGCAGTGTCCTCACAACTAAAAACTAACAGAAAAAGACTAAAAGAGCATCAGAAAGACAGCATCCAGCATTGTCCAAGTGTCTGGAAAGCCAAACTGTATTCTCACCCTGATGCTTGCATGCACAGTCAAGCTTGTGCAGCCAATCCAGACAGGGCATGTTATAATGCTTTTCAAATCAAGTTTGGGCTCTCTGGGCCTTTAGAGACTTAGTTTGTGTCAGGTGATGTGAAACCATTTTATTTTTAATTAGTTGTTCTGTTCAGGAGATAAGTGCAAAACTTTTTTTGCAGTGAAAATACAGATATAATTTGTGGACTAAGAAGCTTTACTTCTTTCCATCAGCATGGGGGTGAGAAGATGATGAGTTTGTGTATTTTAAGTTGAAGTGTTCCTTTAATATTGAATTCTGAAGAGTCAAGTACTGAAAGATAGAAGTGAATGCTTTGGTTTGGGTTACATATTGTTTGTGATGACAATTTTTGATCTAAATCACAACTTTCCTTATTTTAGACCATTTATTAGACTGTTTATTATACTGTTTATTTAGGCAACATTTTTATACAGTTGATTGTGTTTGGACCACATCAAACAAGATGCATTGCAATGATGGGCATCTTCTCTTTGTTTGTTTGTGTTCCTTCTTAAAATGACCCTTTGAGGGTTGTGTGTCAGTGAGTGTGTTTTCAGCTGTTCGGAGCTTCCTTGTAATGGACTTCTAACATGTTCTTAATGTTGTAAGCATTAAACAAGCAGTTGATCAATTAGCCCACTACTACTCTTACAACGTCGATACTCTGACTTTAAAACCTTTGTCAATAATGTAACATTAACTGCCAAAACACTGATAATCCTACAACACTGACTGTTACACCCAACTACTCGCTGTGAGATTACAGAGGTAACCGTAACAGACACCCCCACTGATTCACCTGTCAGCCATATAACAGTAGTATAAAGATGATGTTTTTTTTATTTTATTTAATAACTTTTTAACTATATGTCTGTTTTTTAGCCATTATCTCTAAAAGTGCAAGCAAAACTTACATATACTTGTGCATTTGTGTGTGTGTGTGTGTGTGTGTGTGTGTGTGTGTGTGTGTGTGTGTGTGTGTTGAGGTTACCATCAGGTCAAAGATGCAGCTGAAGGGGATGAGTGCCATGTGACATTTTAAGACTCCCTCCTAACCCTCTTAACTCACACAGACACACACCCACTGGGGTCTGACTGGACAGGTCATCAGCAGTGTGATGCAAGCCCTCACCCTGACTGGCAGTGCACACACACACACACACACAAAAGGGGAAAGAGAACAGACATGTCACTTTTGTGGCAGATGAGATCAGAGATGTTCTCTTTTCAGCAGACATCACGTAATGAACTGTGTCTGTTCTCACACACATGCACACACACAAATATATGAACAAACGTGCACAAACAAAACACTGCTACTCTGGCCAGACTGGGTTTGATCTTTTAAATCACTTGGTACATTTCAGTTGCTGGTTTAGCGCACATGCTTTACCTGCAGAGCAAATGAACAAACAGAATCAATTTTCTCAGCCAGGAATAATTTGTTCAACATTCACTGAAAATAAATAAAACAAGCAAACAAGTGTTTAGTGTGGCTCTAACTTTGATCCCCCTAACTCTAACTTTAAAGGCATAATATGGAACAATATGTCTGTTTCTCTTTACAAACACAGCATTCAAACTTGGCCCCTCTTTCCCAGCTTAACTAGACTTGGAGAGCAGCTGTGGACGAGTGAGCCAGAGGGTGAATTAAGAGAGGGAGCTACAGATTTTTATTGTTAATGTTTGAAATCTGAATCTAAATCAGTTAAAAAGTGATGATTCAGATTTCATTAAATGATGAAAAATCACAAGAATACCAATACACCTTATTTTTAGCTTCAAAATGTTGTTTTACTGTTCGAAAGTGACAAACATAAATTTAAATGCTTTTATTGTTTAAGTGCATTTTTAGTGTTTCTGTGTGTGCATTAGTCCACGTACGGTGTGTGATGACCTCAGGACAAGTAATGAGTGATCTGTTGTCAGCGCAGCTTACCAATGAATTGAGTTCTATTACACTTTGCACAAGACAGGTATACTGTGTGTGTTTGTGTGTGTGTGTGTGAGTGTGTGTGCAAGCTCATGTGTGTGCGTGTGTGCATGTGCGCACATGCACGTGTGTGTGCGTTTACGTGTTTGTGTGTGTGTGTGTCTGTGTGTGTGTGTGTGTGAGAAAGGAAGGCGTCAAGGTTGAATCACATCAATACCTAAATGAGATGAGACCTTCCCTTTCTAGGTGCAGACACACACACACACACACACGTATATTAAATAAATAATTATTTATAGAGTAGACTGAAATATTGGCAGCCTGCTGTTGAGATAGACAGTTGATTTTCAGCAAGAAAAAAAATTTCCTTAGGGATTGAGCTTGCACACATACACTCTCTCACACACTCACACAACACGCAACACATGCACATACATAAACAAATAAGCTTACCTCTGGAGCTACCATTGGGGGTTTATACACACTCATACAAACAGTAATTACCCCCAACAGCTTAAAAAAGACATTTGAGGTGCATCAGATGGATGAAAATTACCAAAAGAATCCATTTACACACACAGTGCACACACACAAGCACACGCAAACATACACCATGGCCAGTGGAGTGCCATTTATGGCCAATGTGAATAATTGCAGTTATTGATGTATCATTTTAAAGATAATTATAGTCATTTAAGAGGGTGTTCATTGTATTCATCTAGTTTTCATTGTCTTGGTGTTTACAACAGCTGACTGCTTAGCAGGTTATCACACACAAAAGCACACAAACTCATCGACATAAACAAGAGCAGACTGAACATAACACACGGAAAAAGCATTAATATGTAATACATCAATGAATTCAGCTGCCCTCCTCATTCAGAATTCCCATGTCTTCTTCACGATTCTCTCCCTCTCTTCCTGTCTTTCCCTTTAATCCTCCTCCTCTCTCCTGACCTCTGTTCACCTCTCATATCTTCCTCTGTTTCTCTTCCATTCATTTATCTCAATCTGTCTGTCTGTGCTCCTTGAAGTGAGATGTCAACACAGAGCAAACATGTACACACACACACACACACGCACACACACACACAAACACGCACACACGCATACACACACAGTGATGTGCCATATCATCTGTGCCAATTGCAGTCAGTTTTGGCGTCACAGGCAGGCTTGTAAAGAAAATCAAATCATATTCGTCTGTCCTGTCATATTCTCATCAAACAGGTTCATGCAACTGTGAGTGTGTGACTGTAACTGTGTTTGTGTACAAGTATATATATGTGTGTGTGCAAGGCTTGTTTTTTACAGTATGTGTGTTTGCAAGCATGAGTACATTAAACAGCTGTACCACCATGAAGCTAGTCAAGCAGTGCAGCTGTGAAATGAGACAAGGACATATTACACCGCAGTCTTATTAACTCTACTGACTTAAGGAAGTAGAGGGAAAATCTGAGAAATAGTGAGTGTACAGCTTACTTAGCAGTGTCAGTAAGGACTTACAGAGAGGCGCAAAGAGGGAGGTGAAAAGACTGCATGTATATAATCCAGATCCTTTAACTTCTGTCCCTTTCAGGTCAATTTTTGATTGAATCCAAGGGTCTACACATTTCATTCATTTTTTTATTTTGTATGAAGACAACAGCCAGCAACTGGCTAACTTTATTTATTTTTTCCATAGCATAAAAGTCAAATAACTTTATTTCTGGAGCATATAAGAAGAGGTTGAAAAAAAGAGGGTATGTCAAAAAAATTGCCTACTTTTTACATACAAATAAACATCCATTACATTCAAATCTTTATCACATGAGTTTACACAGTGCTGATAGAGAATGCTAATGCTAATTTAGCCAGATATATCTCTGTATTTTGCAGTATATCAGAGTTTTTTAGTCTGATGTTTATGTTAAACACCTTCTTTCTAATACACACTACACACTCTACACACTTCTATCTAATTTATTGTTAAATTTATGTACAGATCCTGCAGTCTGACAGAGACAAATTTCAAATTTTAGTTTCAATTAAAATTGTTTGATTCTATGTTTTTGTGAGCTGAGGGTGTTGCCATTATAACAAAAATGTGGTTCTCATGACTACATGTTCATCTTGCAACAAAAAAACAAATGAGTTAAGTCTCCTTCTTTCTTTCTTTCTTTCTTTCTTTCTTTCTTTTTTCTTTCTTTCTTTCTTTCTTTCTTTCTTTCTTTCTTTCTTTTTTCTTCCAGTTCTCTTTTTCTTCTTTCTCTCTGTT
>JAPZDV010000001.1:7577318-7603104 GCA_029814665.1 Acanthurus lineatus
TCAAGGACGGGTCAAAGTCGTGCACACACACACACACACACACACACACACACACACACACACACATACACACACACGTATAGAGGAGGTGGTACTGTATGTATTGTGGCAGCTCTGTGGGAAAAGCCTGTGGGTCTGGCCAGAGAAAAAAGGCAAAAATAGAATAGAGCCGTCGAGTTGCTGCGACTCCACTGGGCCAATTCAAATCTCTCTCCCTCTCTCTAGTGAGACCTCATACCCACACACACACACACCCATGCACACAACCACACACACATTGGCATGATTCACACTTTCGTACCTCAGTCTCTGCTTTGGTTTTCCGTTCCCCTCATTCTTCCTGTTTCACTGTGTGTCTTTATTTTGATTTTCTTTGACAGTAATCTTTGTTTGAACCAAGAGACATGAGGAAAGAAGTGCAGAATGTCACTGAACAACCTGGGGGGAGGAAGAGTGAGCATATGGCAGAAATGCAAGGAGGAGAAGAAATGGAGTTATCAAACACTCAGCGTCCAATTTACTCCTGTTCTCTTTCATCAGGTCTGCTCTCTTCTCACACACTGACAGAGATTACCTTTGTGTGTGTGTGCGCACATGTGTGCCTGCGTGTGCGTGCATGTGTGTGTGTGTAATGTGTAAGCTTTTCAATCCTCAAACACAGTCAGGCGATCTTAACCAAAGCTTTGTGTCTGGGAAGTTGTGACATTGAGAGGTCGGGAACATTTTTCGCCTGCAGTGGTTTCATTCTTTTTCCTTTAACAGCAGTTTGATGGTTAAGAACATTAGTCAGAACTCAGTTTTTGTTTTTGTTTTCTGGACACTTGAGCTCATCAGTGAGCTCACAGGAAACACTGGACACTCAGTGGCAAAACTTTGACATACTTCTAGAACACTTAGTAAAACTTTTTTAAAAGGAAAAAAAACTTGAAACAGCAGAATGAATGTTGCTTCTATTCAAAGCTGCCTGGAGATTTGAGGCATGTTTAAGATTTTGTGACAAAACTTATAACATACTGTTTGATTGCAACAGTTTTGCTGTATGTTCATGATGTCATAGATTTTTTCTAAAGCTAATACAGTTCATATATATTAAAAAAATATCAACAGTTGATAAAAGTCACAGAGGGGGCCATTAGGTTTTTTCACAGAAAAAAATTATGACAAAAATTTCTGAAAGCATTGTTTAGTAAATATGTGATTGTTTAGTTCTGTTTTTAAAACTAAAACATGGAGTAGCAGCAGTTTGTTTACTTCATAAATACATATATATCCTATTAAGAGGTGACATCAGTATAACAAACCTATATATTTGTGTATAATGAGGGATCCTTAGGCTGCTAACAGACAAATTACGCCCTAATAGTCCTGGAGTTCGGCTTGTTTGGGCTGTCAAGAAAGCAAGACTAACCATGGCCATCAAGTTATTTAACATTTTATTTACTTCAGAGGTTTTCACATCTTAAACTGTTTTGACCTCTATGAGCAAAAAAGCTTCAGTTGTACGTGTTACCTTAAATATTTAAGTGTTACTCACATTTTCCTTTGCTTTTTCGGCCTGCAAGCATCTGGATTTACACATCAAGAACTCCCAGTGCAGCGACTGGGTCTAACTGTGGAAAAAATGTAGGTTGACCCAGCCAATGTGTGTGCGTGTGTGCGTGTGTGTAATTGATAAAGAGTGCAACCCATGACAAGATTTGCAGTGAAGAAGGACCAGTAACAAATGTGTGTATGATTATGTGTGTGTGATAGAAACAGGGGAGTTCGTTCGGAAACTTGCCGTCTGTTCTGAAAGCAGAGCATGTGTACGTGTTGGTGCCTATGTGTGCGCTACAGCCATGCGCTCTACTTTCTGAAAGCACGGGGCGGAGGGAGTGAAGCGGAGCGGGGCGTAATTAGGCCAGGATTTGAACTCTCTTAGTTCCTCCCTGAGAGAGGGCGAGAGGTCATGCCAACTATTATAAATCGAGCTGGGTTGTATATGTGTTCAGGTGAGTCTTTGCTGGTGTGATAACGTCTGAAATTTTTGTGCCAGTGTGTACATGTGTCAGAGGAAATGGCAGGCATTTACTGACTGGTTCAAAGTAAATATCTTTTAAATATCTAAATAAATGGTAAGTGTCCTACTGGGGCAGCTTGGTGTCTGTCATTTTTAACCATACTGGAAACCCATGTCATTAACCAAAGGGAAACTAAAAGTAGCTGCCCAGTTTTTAATCATCCAATTTTAACTGAAACTCTCAGTTAGCGTAAGTTTTAGTGAGTTTAACTATAAGTGCAGCACAGAGCATCAGCATTGTTGCTATGGTGACCTGCAGTCTAATGCACTGTGGGTCATAGTTCCCGCTGCCTTGCGCTGATTGAAGGAGGCCTTCAACAAACTAAAAGCTGCACTCCTTGGCATTCTTAATTAGTGTGGAAATGAAACTGACATTGTTCTATAAATTACATTTTTTCATCTCCAACTTGCTGATAGCCCATTTAGGGGCCACTGATCAATTAAAGTCCTTTTGTAACCTCCCCTGCACCCCCACACACAAACACACTCATCCCATTAATGAGCGGACGGCTAATTAAGACTCAAAAAAGCAAGGGAGTCACTTCCTTTTGATTGATAGCACCCACAGTCTTCTCTTTCTTCTATTTTGCATTTTAATGTTCATTAATAAACTTTTATTGTTTTGTTAATTATAATACCACCCTCCCCCATTGAGATAATAACTGAACAGAGTGATTTGTTCAGAAAGATTTTCTGCTACATGAAGAAAGATGACGGACAGATTGGCAGGACAAAGAGAGAAAAAGGGATGAAAAGACGGGAAACAAAAGAGACAGAAAACAAATGAAGTGAGAGAAAAAAGCTGGAAGTGGAGGGCGATGTATGGCAGTGAGAATTTTAAAATGGCCTTTTTGCATACTCAAACAAACTAAACAATGCGATCGCATTTGCAGTTAATGTTTAATTAAGTTTTTAGTGGCATGGCCTTTGAAGCAGCAAGTGTCCACGACAGCTGATTGAAATCTACACAACCTCCTGCAATGTTTGCCCTCTGCTGATGGGGATGCAGTTTTTTGGCAGCAGCTAAAACATGAACCAGCAAACCTTTAAAAACAATTTTGAAACTTTTTCTCAATTTTCTTTCTTTTAAACATATATCTTGATAATGTAATGTAAGAGCTATTATGTGTAGAAAGTGTATTTAAGGTTTACTGTGTGTGTGACTCTGTAAATTGATTGCTGCAACATCTAATTTTTTTAATGCTCAAGTACATCTATTTATGTGTGTGCACATGTGTGTGCTTGTGTGTGTGTCTGTGCATGAGGGCATGCGTGTGTTTGCTCATTTAAATGTGCATGCGTGCGTGTGTGCTGCGGCCCTAGAGGTGCCAGGCCAGGGACACGCATGATGGATCGTGGAGGCCAGCTGATAGTGCCATTACTCACTGGCACACACACATTCTCATACACACACACACGTATACACACCTGCATGACACCTGTCCCCCTTGGGGACACATTACCTGTCACCAATTTCTTCAATGCACGAATATTTTATCAAATAAGAATAAAGTATAATAATTATCAGCTGTTATAATTAATATGTTTCTGCTGTTTTTTATAGAAACATTGAGTAGTTTTTCTAACATTTGGTGGTTGGTGATCATTTAAAACTGGCTGTCAACATTAGCAGGATGGTCATAAATCTTGTGGGACAATAAAAAATCTCTGACTGTACTTGGCAATGTGACTAATAGTGACTTTAATTTGGTCTTGATTTGCTGATAGCCCATCATATAAGACCCAGTTAGTAACACAAAACAAATATTTTTCATTTTACTTAAATTTGAGATTCACATCAGATGTAAAACATTTAAAGGTCAAGCCAAGTCCCAAGAAGACCTAAAGTTTGAAGTCTCAGGTAATGGTAAATTTAACACACACTTTTCAGTCCTAAGCAAAAAATTAAAGCTTTTTTGCAAAGTTAAAGCAATGGTCATTTTAAACAAGGAAGAAATGTTTTGTTTTCATCCTCTTTACCTACTTACCTAATGGCACAGGATCCATAATGACCCCAGCTCAAGTGGCAACATTAACCTTTACTATTTTTTGTGATAATAGGCCTTAAGTACTTTGCATTGACACATCATCTGCACTTTTTATTTAAATACATGGCACTTTTGTTTACAGTGAGAGCTACAGTTTGGTTTTAGGAACAATTGAGGTTCATCTATTGCTGGCTGTTGATTAATAATAGTCATCATAATTTTAAAATATAACATTTAAACAATGAAATCTAGGACATAAAGACCACCTTAAATTTTTTTGGCAATATTAGCTGTCTTAAGAGATACTCAAAGGCATGATTTCTATATAATCCTATATTCATCCTGTGGTAAGAGTCGGCTGTAGACTTAGTGATAGTTTTTAGCTTAAATTCAGTGACAAGTTTTCATCATCAAAAGTAGTGAAGAAGCACTCCACAAAACTAAAAGATGCACTGTTGAGTGTGCATGTGCTGTGGCAAACCATTCAATGTGTGTGTAGATTTACTGGAGTCATCAATACAAGTTATTTGTGTTTTTTGTGTTTATGTTTATGTCTCTAACTAAAGCATCTTTGTAATCAAGTGTGAAAGACAAACCAGTTCTTCCCCTGCGTTGACTGATATTATGGAAATAAATAAAAACTCAAAAGAATAAATAACATGACTCAAATTAGGTTTTAGTGGCTTATTGGGCATTGAGTTCAGTGCAAAAACACACATATCTCACTTTATCATCTTTAGCTAGAAAAACTGATGTGATTTATCTATGTGTGTGTGTTCTTGACAAGGAAAAGTCACCAAAAAAACACAGTGACTCTCAATTGTAAAAATTAAATCAGTGTAGTTTCTTTTAATTTTTTGTATTGAATTTAAAAAAAAATAGTTTCAGTATTGACTGAAAAAACCTGGATGCATCCCCTGAATACATGATTACCACAAAATGGTTCAGTTTAATTGCTCATCAAGCCAAAAGAGGCTTTACTTTTAAAATTTAATGTAATCATTTTATAAATGAGTTTACTAGTTAAAGTTGAAAAACGAAATAAAAAGTCCCAGAGGCAGATGACTGGGCAAACAGTTGGAAGGTTGAAGAAAAACAGCTGTAGATCCATAGTCAGATTATTCTAGACCTGCAGACAAACACACAGAAACAGACAGACAGAATGGCAGCGAGCCTGGTACAAAGACAGGTAGCTAATGTTATATATAAGGACTTCCAGGGACTTGCTACAGCACACAGCAGAGCACCTGGGGACACAGCAGCCATATGTTTAAGCTTTGTCTTGTCCTACAAAACTCAGGCTGCCCTTCACGTGATTTGTCAAAAGGCTGCGCACAGTGACAGGTACAGGGTACAGGAGGACCCGAGATACCGAGACACACTGCAACTAAAGGAAAGAGGTGGATGGAGTGAGAATAGCCGAGGGAGGCGGAGGGATTGGAAGGATGAAAGGAAGGAGAAGGAGGGAACATGAAATACAGTAGGGCTTCAAGACGCACAGGAAACAGAGGGAGACTGACCAGAGACGTACATGGAGAGCTGAGGCGTGTTGCGAAACAAAACCGCTTTAAAGTGTGTCTATGGGGTGTATGAAAAAAGTTAGAAAAAAAGGAAGCATGTGAGGAGGGAAACAAGGAAAGGAAGAAAGGAAATGATGTAAGCAGGTAAAACACAGCTGGAGCTGAGATAGTTTGTGCTGAGATGAGGGGGAGAAGGTGTAGGTTAAGAAGCAGAGTGCCTCCAGGCTTCTTTTCCTCCACTCCAAACTCCCACTCTCCCTCCACCCATCCTCTCCTGTCCCGTCTTTCCTTCCCTCTTACCTCCAACCTACCCCACCTTCACCCTCCCCCCTTCTCTCTGTCCTTCTGCGCAGGGGGTTGAGGCGCTGAACAGATTATGGTGTAATTAAGGCGCTAAAGCAGCACATTATCCACCTGGTGGCTTATCCAGTGTGGCTAGCACCGTGGCTAGGCTAATCAGCCAACAGTATATGTGTGTGTGCATGTCTGTGTATGTGTGGGTGTGTGTACAGCCAGCAGCATTGGGGCCCATCTCACCTGATTAAGGCCTCTTATAGGGATGTGTTAAAAGCATTAGGTGAGGACAGGAATGTAATTCGTCATGTTTAAAGGCTGGAAATTGAATCAGGGATTAGGAGGCAGCCAAATGAGCACACATACACATACTCAGCTAACTGGAGGGGAGTAATATCACCACGTCTCTCTTTTTCTGTGTCTCTCTTTTGTCACATTCTCTACATTCTTTGTTATTCTTCTTTTTCATCTATTTGTTTAATTTCATTCGTTCCCAGCCTTCATTTCTCTACATTTTCTTGTTGAATCTGCAGTTATGTGCATCTCAAAGCAGGGAGACAACACATCTCATCACACTCTTTCTCTCTCTCTCTTTCTCTCCATTGTCCTCTAAGTGGTTAAATTGAAAATAATTGTCAGACAGACCCCTAGAATGCAATCAAAGAGCAGTACAATGTACTTGGAAAAAAGCTGATGTTATTAGGTTGGGAAGAGTACTAAGTGTATAGTAAAATACCTCAGAGAGTAATTTTATACCTTCAGACTTTATTAAAGCTAATAGGTTTATATATACCTCCCCAAGGCTGGTCAATTCATTAGTTGTAACCGTTAGGAACTATTATGCACAACAAAAGTCAGAGCGTTGAGGCAGAGAGGAGAGTGTGCGTGTGTGTGCGTGTGTGTGCGTGTGTGTGCGTGTGTGTGTGGGGGGGGGCCTGCACGCCTCTATTCATGGTTTCCTGAGATATTTCATAAACGCAAAAGCACATTTTGTTAAAGGCTGTTTATAAGATCATTCTACCTGTAAAAACATGAAGGGATATTTTAAATTTAAAATGTAAAATTTTAAATACAAAAATATTGTCAACATAAGTTACTTTAAAAGGTTGAATAGCTACCTCAGAACAATAAAAATTAACATCTTACAAAAATTTAGAATTAGCAGAGAGATAGTTTGATATCTTTTCTATTACTTTGTGTTATGTCTGATTTCTTGTACCTGCATATTGCTGTAGAAATCTGAAGTATTATTCTTTGCAATTAATTGCTAAAGAATCATAAAACTAGGTTTTAGGTTATACATATTTAATAATTGCAATTGAAATACTACAATCACTACAAGGCTACTGCTACTCTTACTACTGCTATAACTACTACTACTTCTTCTACCACGACTGCTACTACCTCTAATATTGGTAAAAAATTAAAAAATGACATTTAATAATGTATTAAAATAAAATAAAATAAAAAACGAGCTGTCTGTTTATTTTATGCCAAGAAAAGATAGACTACATTCAGTTTTAAGTGAGGAAAGCACAAACCTTACATGCCATCTGACAAATTCCACATGTAACGACAGCTGTGTATGAACAGCCTCATTGTTTTGCTAAAGCAAAAGCATTCAACAAAGAATCTAATCAAAAAACTTGAAAGAAAAAAGAAAGCGGACCTGCAAACAGTGTCTTTGTCAAGGGCGCTGTCTTTTTTTTCCATACACTGCTGAGTGGGACATGCTGAACAGTAAAACGGTGAGTGCTTAAGAGCAAGCAATGTGTGTGTGTATGTGTGTGTGTGTGGGTATGTGCGTGTTATTATATGTGAGAGACACCTTGAGGGGGTATGAAGGTGATGATGGTCAAGTCAAAGCTTGTTGGAACTATAAACAAGATGAAGGAAATTAAAATTATAAAATTATTAAAAATATATTTGTTGAACTAAGATACTTCAAGGAGAAAAATACTTTTTGACCAATCGACATTATTGCCCTTTCGACCATTTTACTACATTGTAACAGTTTCACAAACTAGTGCAAAAAAAGAAGCACCAACTTAAGCACATAATTTCTGTTTATGCAAAACATTTTTACCACAAAAAAAATATTAGTAAACTATGTACATATGTGCAGCTCTGTTTTTAAGGATTTTGTTGTTTAAGTTACTTTTTTTAGAATATATCACAAGACTAAACTAGGCAGCTCGGATGCTGTTTACAGACACGAGTTCATTTCCCTTTTCTAGCAAGCAGTTTCCGTGCTGTAGTGTCCTTAAACAAGAGACTGGACTCACTGCTCCCCATGGGTACCATTTATATTTAACCTTTCGCTCTGACCTCCCTGGAGGCAATAAATGAAATAAGTTACTCTACATGAATGAGAGATTAAAATACATAACAAAATATCTTTTTTCAGTGTATATGTTGGTTCGCACATATTAGTTGCTCTATCATATAAAGTACCATAAAAATATTAAATAAATCTGAATTATTTTTTCTAAATTTTTGAAAAAGAGAAGGGGTATTATCCTTGTCATTACAGTATTTTGAATAATTTTAATCAGAGCATTTTAAATGATTTTCATCAAACAATTTATGAGAAGAAGGAAGGACAAGTTTGCCTTTAACCATTCTTTATGTCTGAATCCTCATCTGCTTCATAGCTAGTACAGCAAAAAAGAATATATTTCAGAAAAGTTCAATTCAACAAGGATGGAAAGCATCAATACAGAAAGGCTGAGTCATTGTCAAGGGCACCTTTTTTATATTCCGCGCAGGGTAGGACATATGTGATCATGCATGTGCAGCTACTATTAAATGATGATTGTACCGTCAGCAGTAAGACAGCATATGGTCCAAAAGTGTTCTGCAATTTTTAATCAGTGACTAAATTCTAGAGATAAAATATAAAAGATAAAATATCTAACATCTATAATTTCAGCATATGTATATTTTATTCATACCAAATGTTGAGGATTTATTAAAAGTCAGTGTGTTTGAGATTCAGCCAAATATGTGAATGTTTTCTCTCATGATCTGTGCATAAAGTATCTGCCAAACATTTAATCATCTAATTTGAATGAGATTCACAAAAGACCATGTCAGCTCATGAAAATAAAAATACATATAAACCAGATACACTCATTTAGAATGCATTTAAATAACATTTCCCGACAATACATACATATTCATATTGTGGTTGTGGTAGAATATATCTTAGTGTACATTTCTAGTTACTGTGTACCTTTTCATTTTCAAAAATAATTATTTTTAATTTGCAGCATGTTGGTTATACATGCTGCAAGTCTGCAACATGCTGGTCTTAAGCTTGCAGCACTGTACACATTGTCTGGCCACATCTGTAATTCTATTTTTAGACTGGAATCCCAGTCAAATGAATGTCATTCCCACTAACAATAAGAAACATATTTTACACAGGAGTGTCTTCATTCAAAGGCTGAATTTTTAAAAAACTTAATGTAATTTTGTGGATCAGATAAATTGACATTGGTAGTCGAGATGTTAGGACGTGTTAATTTACAATGTGTGTATTCTTATAAATGAAACAGTTATATGTGATATGCCCTTTGAAAACTAAAACATGATGATGAAAATCAAATGCATTGTTTGTGACTTAGAATGGCAAAGGCTCAAATCTCTGTAGCGCAGGGAACTTAATACTTTTCTTTCAAACTTGAACTGATTTAGGAACTAAATGAAAATAAATTGATAACAAACTATTATTCTGATATTGAAAAGATGTGACCACTCAATTAAATCGATCTCTATTTCTCCTTTAAAGGAAAACAGGACAGCTACTTGGTCAAAATAAAAACATTTATTCTCTACCATCTACTAACACAAAATCAAGGAAAAGTTTGATGATCATGTGCAAATGGTCAAGCTGGAAAAAATGTTTTTTTCTAGTTAAAGATGATAATGTAAACTGTATAAGCAATTATGCCAGCGTGAAAGAGAGGATAGGATTATACCACCCATATGTACTAATAGCTGATATAAGTTAAAATGAAACTTAAAGATTTAAAATATAATTTTAAAATTAACCCTGTCATTAGCAGGGATATATTTGATTTACACTATTTTAGCCGTGTTGACTTTTGCTTGAGATGTTTTTTTCAATGGATCCCAGGTGGATGCTGCAGGACTAAACCTCTTTGGGACTCTGGGTTGACCTTCTTCAGGATGACATGGGGTTGCTGGGTTTTACGTGTGTTTGTCTTTGCCATTTCACAAGCCGAGGCTGGTATCAGACTTCCTTTAGTGGATACACAGCCTCGTTGAGTTTGTGTGAACGGACATTGAATAATGTTAAGTCTGCCTGTGTTGCAGGTTGATGGCAAAAAGAGTTAAAACATAATAAGAAGAAAAAATTATAAATACATCATGAGGCACTTTGGTCCTGTTAATTCAATTTTTCCGTTTTTATTTCATCACCATTTAATATTTTTTGGTTTGTAAATTAAAAAGATGAAGATTGTGTGTGGAAAAAAGTTACTCTGGAGCATGTGGTAAAAAAAAGAACAAAGACAAGAGTTTGAGGCAACAAAGAGTTAATTAAAGAAACAAGTTTAAGGCCCATTTTAGATGAAATGAAGTGTTGCGGCTATCACTTTGGGTTTAGTGTTGGATGGTCCACCCATTTACAGATGCAAATTAAGTCTTTGTACAACATTGTGGCTGGGTTTTTCAGCTCTGCTCAGTCTGATCGACTCATCAGCTAGTTGGTGATGTCTTCTTGTGTTCATCCAGAAGTTAAAGTTTCCCAAAATATTTTACTTTTGGTGATGCATACAGTTCTTTCATTTTACTTTCTCTAGGGAAAACAAACACAAGACATCAGTCCAAGATGAGGCCTTATTGCTTGTTCCTGCATTGTAAACTTAAACTCATTCTGTGGAAATTTTGATTACCATTTCCTTTGTGTCTGCCTGGGCCTTGCTGAGTTCCACCAGGTCTCCACAGGACGTTTACATACTGTGCTAAAAGCTAGTCCTTCCTTAGGGAGTGTGGTCCATCCCATCAGTCCGTGTAAATAATTTTGTTATTAAGAAGTAAAAGTAGATTTTTGAGTGCATAAACAAGCTAAATGTAAGAAACCTCCTCAGTAGTTTTCTAACGGTGCTAATCTTTGTCCACAACAGAAGTAATTGCATTATTTTTTTAGTACATGTAACACAGCAAATATTCTATTTATTATGTCGCAACAAAGTAACAAAATGTGACACAGCTGTTTGCTTGCAACAGGCCAATTATTCACCTGTCCTTAACTGAATTTACTTATCACACTGTTAGATTAATGGTGACACTAAAATAAAAATACATCTGCCCTATAATTTTCCCATATTAGAAGTTACTATAGAGCAACTCAGGAGTTACCATTTTTATATTTAATTACAATCAAATTACTTAATAATTACTGAGAGAAAGAAGTAGTAATTAATATAACGGAAAATTTAAAAATAAATACAAAACATCTTACTGCCAAATTCCTCATTTACAGTTATTTTTATTTGCAGGCTTGTTTTGTGTGATCAAAGGTGTAAAACTGGCAAAGTGTTACATATTCATCCTGTTCCATTTATCTGCATGTATTTATTAGACGTTTAGCGGCGAAACAATACCTTTCAAAACTAACTGAACCCACAGGAGCCTCCTGACCAAGCATTTAGATGAGTTTGTGAATTATGTGAGAGGTTGCAGTTATCAGAAGGAAAATGTCATCCTGGCTCTGCCTGTCTTGATGATGTAGTGTGCTCTTTTTTGTTTATAACTTCACTTTATGCGTGGTTGTTCTGTAGCTATTCTGGTGCTGAATGTGCTGGATGACTCTGTCTGCCAGCTCAAAGACAAAGAAGGACGGTCATTAGACTATTCTGTAACATCAGGTACTGTACACCTCTCCTTCTCTCCCTGCCTCTTTCTTCTCCCTCTTTCTCTCTATCTGTCTCTCTCTCTCTCTCTCTCTCTCTCTCACACACACACACACACATGCTTTCCATCTTTCTTGCTCTAATTTTCTATTTCTTCCTCTACCTTTCTCTCTCTCTCTCACACACACACACACACACACACACACACACATACACACACTCTGGCTCTGCGCTACGGTCCGCATTCTATCAAAGTCCAGTGTCATTTCCTGGTGTAGAGCGCCATCTATTGGTTCTACAAGAACCACCTCAGTTGCAACTCAAATCTCCAACTCCCATTTGCTGGTTTTAAAAGAGATAAACATTTCAGGACTCAGCAACACAGTGACATTCACAGTGAGAGATGGCTGTGATGTGTGAGTAGGGTCAACAACCATGAACAGTATGTAAGTGAATAGAATTTTTTTTACATTAAACAAAAGACCATCTTCTCCAGAAAATTTTGCTCACAGATTTAATGTGTTGCAATGAGGGTCCCTTGTAGAATAGTTGTGTTGCTGAAAGCATAAATCTGAATAATGTTTCACAAAAAATAGTTACATGAATATTTGCATTTGGTCTGCTGCAGATATATTTTGGTGTCTGTAGAAACGTATCAGCTGGGAAAAAAAACAACAAAATCTTCAGGCTTCCTAATGAAAATGCCTTGAACAGGTTCTTTTTTTTTAATTATTAAATTCTTAACTGATGTTAATTACCACAAGGGCAACTCAGGCCTGTTTGAAAATTTTGCATTTACAGTATTTACTCACATTTATTACTAACTTTGTGGAATGCACTGAGCTGCTTGTAAAAATATATACTGAGAATGTGTGTGTGTGTAAATGAATGTGAGTATGTGTGCAAATGGGTGTGTGAGTGTGTCTGTGTGTGTGTGTGTGTCATGCAAGGGTTTTTGGGTGTGCATGAGAATACATATTCCGTATGTGGCTGACTGAGCGCAGTCATTGGCCTAAGTGCAACTGCTTTAGCTTTTTGTCTTCTATTTTGCGAACTCCTACAATAGCCTGTTATATTTGCTAAAGTGATGAATGAGTTTGCCCATTCCATTCTTCATTTCGTGTGCATGTGTGTGTGTGTTCCAGCCCTCTCAAAGTCATTGTTTCCCTGGAGAGGGGTCAGTGTGCTGGTCAAAGCTTTCTGCTGCCATGCTCACCTCCCACCACTGACCATACCAAGGGAGGGAGACTTGTACTGAACAGTCTGAAGCTTCATATATAATAATGACATTTCAAAATTTTAAATCAACATTAAATTCTGTCGGTTATCATGCGTATTTCAGGTATTCTGAAGAAGTTAAAACATACTGTCACTTGATTTTGCTCTGATCCAGTTGCATCATAAAACTGGTAAAAGATATTTGAAGCTTCATTTGAAAATCTCAGTAGAAGCTTTGAATATCAAAAACATTACATCCAGTACACCTCTATTTATGCCTGTAATGTAAGGAAAATAAAGTAACACTCTGGTTTTTCACTGTTTAATTTTTAAGTTCATTTGTTTATTAAATTACTGTGGTATTCACAGGACATTAAGGGTAAAAAGATATGCAGGCACCGTTCTCTTTTTAAGTTGGGAAGAAAGCCGATCAAACTACTTTATTGAGTAAAAATACTCAAAAAATCTTTTTTTTTCTTGCCATATGGTTACTCCACCAAAAGGGAGGAAGCAGAGGAGTTGGGTCAAAGGCTCCAACACCCTCCAACACACTCAAATACACACACACACACACTCACACACACTGTCCACCCATTATTAAACAGTCTGTCATGGGGGTTGAGTGTGTCGCTACTCTCCCCCGTTCACTCGCTGCCCCTAGAACAATTTCAATTTTAATAGCTTTTACTATGTATCTGAAGCACTGGAGACATAGGAAGAAAGGGCAACACACACATATGTATGCATACACACACACATACACACACACAGTGAGGGAGAAACTAGTCCCCCTTGTTGAAAATAGAGCCATCAAAAATGAAGGCCAGCCCAGCGTAGCCGACAGACAGACAGACAGACAGATCCCGGGAGCATCTTGTAATTATCCCTGTGGACGAGTTGCCTCTAGCTGGGCTTAGCTACCCACCCCAGCCCCCCTTTCTATCATCCCTCCATCCTGCCGCTAACCCCTCTGCTGCTAATTTCATCCCAGGGATTAGCCCCCGCTTGCTTGTCTATCTTGTAATATTTCTTGGGGGTGAAATGGTGAAATATCGCCTTCTTCTACTTATAATAGGACTTAGTGAGCTGGGCCGGGACTGGCTTGTGCCTTTTTCTGTCCCTCCCTACTGCTATTCGGAGATGGAGAAAGAGGGTTAAAGGGGGGGGAGAACACCCCAGGAAGTGCCGCTGCTGCGACGCAAGCTCTACCGGGAAGTGACCGCAGAGAAGGTGTGAAGGTGAAAGTGAAAGCGGTGCGTGCATGGCGGCACAGCGCTCTGGTTGTACCTGCAGGGCAATGCAAGCTGTTTTCTTTATGCATAAAAGAGAAGGAGGGAGGAGGAGGAGGAGGAGGAGGAGACACCTAGACAGTAGGGCCACACGCCGCATATCCACAACCCCAGTCTTTTGTCTAACTATCCTTCTGATGTATTGTAGTGTCTTCCTGTCTGTCTCTCTACCACACTTTTTCATAACCCTAAGTTTATATGATGCTTTAAACACCAGCATGCCTGTTTTTAAACATGTATGGTTGTCCATGTTGTTTACAAATACAAATCCAGAGTAGTTTTCTATTTTCTTTCTGGGACTAAGGCAAATTAAATACAAATTACAGTGAATTAGTGAATCATTGAGAGAAAAAAATACCAGTCAGGGAAATTGTACTGTGACTCTACTCTATATTCTCAGTAAGTTCTGTAATTGGGAAAAAGAACTTGATAAATTTACTGCAATATATTACATATAATGATTATAAATAAAAATAATATCGAAGAAGGATCACATCTTCTTTTTTGTTTTTTGTTTTTTTTTATTGAGAAGGGGGATTGGTTGGGAAAACTGGTTATATTAGGTCTTTTGCTGTATTTTGTCTTCTGTAGTTTGCATTTTAAAAAATTGCTTTGCTTTACTGTGTTTATTAATAATTTTGAGAAAAAGAGGAATACATATCTGATGTCTGGAGAAAAAAATAAGTAAATGAGTAAATGAGTAATCAGATTGTCCACTTAATGATTTCTATGAAAATGATATAAAGACCAAATTTTCCACATCTAACTAGTCATACATATCCATCACACACCCAGATGTAACTACTGAAAGAATAAATTCTTCTCTTTTATAAGATAAAATTAGAGAAAATTCAGCGAAAACCCTATGATTGTGTTTAAACCCTGCACATCTGAACATCCAGGCAAAGAGAAAGACTGTAACAAATGACTGAGTATCAGAAGGTAATGAGTTTGTAATGACTGACATTATAAGTCATCAAAATCAAATGCATAAATATTCCTGTTATAATTCTGAAATGTTTCTGTTAAGTTTTTCTCATAGCTATGTATGGTGTGTTCTTGCTCTGTCTCTTTGCCCTCGTGTGTGTCATTACATTTACAATATCTTTCTACCCGTGTGTGTGTATGTGTCCGTCCATCTGTGTGTCTCTGCATGCATGTTTTTCTGTTCATGCACTAAATGACCTATAGCCCTCTGTCTCTCTCACACTCCTCTCCATCACTCCGGCTTCTCATTACGGCTGCAGAACCCCAGCCTGTCACGTAATTAAAGGCAAAGTTATAAATGACCAGCAGGCCAAAAACCATATTTCACAGGTGGCCACATATTTATTTATAATTTTTCACCTTTAAATGTGTTTCTTAAGCAAATGAGAACCAGGACACTTTTCAATTAACTTTGGGGGGCCAGTCCCTCTAAGTACCATGGAAGCTTGTTATTGAAAATAGAGTATTTTTGTTATCAGCCATAAATTATTCCTGTGTGTCAAAGAAATTGAAAGAGGTAATGTATGGGCCTGTACTTGGCGCTTCCAGCAGTGGCCGGTGTATTTCCCCTCCCTTAAGGACTTTGCAATTGCTTTTCTAGGGACCACTTCTTTTCATTCTCTAACAGGTACATATATGATACGACCCCCTCCCTTTTTTGCTTTTCTTCCAGAACCTCGTCCTCTCTTTCTCCTCTCACATTGAGACACAGTCAGACTTGCACTTAGACTGCTGGGCAGTTTAACGGTATATTATATGAGCAATTGGCAGGCAGGTAGGTAGGTAGGTATGGTTCTTTTATGGTGACAGACTGAGAGTGTCCCCCTCTGCCTCATTTTCTCCTTAATTGACCTGCTAAAGGAAAGCAGTAGAGCAAACCGGCTATACTATCACCTCAGGGAGGGAAAGACGGAGAGAGAACGAGCTTTAACAGAGCCAACTCTCTACAAGCAGAGCGAGGAAGACAGAAAGTTAAGTCGCAGAGATATCAAAAGAGAGACACAGTTTGGGAAGGTGCGGACAGTGACAGAGTAGTTGTAAACCTGCAAAAGAACATGTGTTCCTCCTGCTCTCCTGTCCTCTCGGTAGCCCCTCACAGTGGGAGATGTGTAGGATATGCTTTGAGGAACGCGTGTGTGCCTTCACAAGTGTGTTACATTTGTTACGATGTGTGTGCACCACACATTAAGGTGTGTGTGCAGCTGTGCCCTCTCCCTGGTGCGTAAAAAACGTCCATTAATTGAATTCCCCTAATTTCCCGTCAGCCTCGCCTTGCAGAGCGAGACGCTTGCCTGCCAGTGGCGCAACGCCACACTTCAGGTATGCTGGATAATGGAGGATGACATTTCTGTCCCACCATGCCTCGGGGCAGCATGTGATACATGGCTTCCTCTATGAAGGTTAAACTCAGCTAACCTGCCTTTGGCGTTTCATTACCCACTTGTTAAATACTCTTTTGGTAATAAAATGATTAAAAATTTTATTGCTTCTCTCAAATGAGGCCTCTTTTCAAAGGGATTTAATGACTTTGGAGATGGATATGTGTATGTGCATGTGTGTGTATGTGTTGTCTGTGTGTGTGAGAGTGCTTTCTGCCTGTGAATGCATGCATGAGTGTGTGTGCGTGTGTGTCCAGACAAGTGCATCTCCAGTTAGGCACGACCAGTGTGTAAAAACCTAATGAGAGTGATCTGCTTTACAGCGAAACCACCATTATTCTCAGCCAAACGACCTGGGCCATCATTATGTGTAAAGTAGCAATACCTTTTCCCTCTGCTGGGGCACATTCAAATAGACATGTTTTATACATACAGCTCAGCTGTGTCTTGAAGCGAAGTGAAGTATTTACACTAAAATGAATGGGCCTGACTATTTTTACATCACAAGTTAAGCAGCGTGGCTATAGCAACGGGACATAAAATATTATATTCGACCCATTAACAGGAACTACAAGCCTTGCCTTGGCCAATATGGCTCCACAGCGACTAAGCAAATCATTATACCCAGTGTCATTTTGGCTGTAAAATTAGCAGTAAAGGGACTTGAGAAACTGATCTCAAAAACCCAATAAAGCAGTCTCCTAAGGTCTGTGTCAGGAAACCAAAGGGGTCATGGGAACCTCTTTTAAGGCCACCCAAAAAAAAAAAATGTTTAGGTGTGATGCATGAGGAAAGCACACGGTGTTTTACTTGAAGGAGTTAAAGTCAATAGAAAGGGTGTCTATATGACTTCTGCTTTATCTATATGGTGTTAAAGGAGCATAATTCTTCATGAATCTAAAATATAAAAAGGCCTGAGTATAAAGTTTGCAGTCTTTTAATTTAACATCTCCATGTCTCATATCATGGTTCATAATGTCAAACAGTCTCCCCTCTGTGGGCTGTGGGTGGGTGTGTAGTTTGAAATGCTTCAAGTAAAAAGTATATTGTTTTTGTTCAGGGATTTCCCAGATTAGCCAGCCACTTTTGTTGGGGCTCATTGTTGTTCTGCTGCCGGCCTCACAGAACCTCTGCACAAACACACACATTCACACACTAACACACACTTAATAAATGGCTGGGTCCCCCTCCCTCGGGCCAGAGGAGTTGGTGCTGGCCGGTTCATCTGATATATCATGGCAGCCCGCTCCGCTCTGCTCCACTGGACCCTGTCCAACACCTGTTCTCCCATCAGGGGATGTTGTGTTGGCGTGGCATGGCTATGCCACTGTACAGATTGGCACTGCCCAGTTGGGGCAGCGGAAAGGATGAAGTATGAGATTCCCAGTAACAAAATGTAAGCGGTAATTAGGAGGGAGGACCACGGTGGAAAAAAAAAACGGTCATGCTTTTGTAATATCTTCTGCATTTTATGATTTAGGTACCAGTTTGGAATAAAAGAGTTATCTTAACATCACACATTAATTAAGTTAATCTTGAAAAAAAACTGCATTATTTTAGCAACTTCAGCTATTGTTGCTAATATTTTCATCAGAGAAAAATATTTAATACTGTGTATAAATAAAGTAAAAAAGCTGAATGTCTACTCTTTACATTATTAACATATTAATTTACATTATTAATTAAAAATAGGATTCAAATGTTTTATTTTTAAATTAATATGTAAGTATTTAAATTTTATTTTCATACTCAAAATAAATAAATAATACTTTACTTTTAACTGTAATATTTCTTAGTCAAATATAAACTCTCTATTCCAATTACAACTATGCACATACAAAGTTTTAAAAGATGTTGATGACAATAATGTATATTTGAGCCATGTTTCTATTCCAAAAGTAGTGTACTCTGATATAATTAGACAGAGGATTTTTACCACCCTTATGCTTGTCTGACCATTTATGCTGCATGCTCAAAAAGACTGCAATGCAATGCAATGCCGTAGTAGTTGTGGTTTTAGTAGTACTAGTAAAATGTTACCATAACTGACACAAATGATAAACAAAACACAAGCTCTAAGAATCTGGAGCCAAAATCATTATATATCTTGCAAGTTAGTCTGCTGTTGTGCTGCAGTTTTGGTTCTTCCAAATTCCATGGGACTGCAGCCGAAGGACAGGATTTAATTCATCAACTGTAAAAGCAACCATATTTGGCCTTCTTAACTCTTTGTTTTCTGAGAAAGTGTCTAAGAAATAAAGTTAATCTCATGAGATGAATCTATGGTTTCAAAGTATTTCATTTGTGCTCATTAGAAAGACTCAGCAGAGTCACCATTTTTTCACATTAATAAATCACCAATGGGTGACCTTTAATTGTCTTTTCCTCACTATAATTTGGTTTCTCCCAGCTCCCACACATAATGTGGCAGATGGGAATACAGTAGGGAAATTATGGGATGTGTATACATAGACACCTTTTGGAAAATGTGAAAAATGCAATTTAATACATTAGCATCTTCACATTGTTTTAAATATACTACAGGACAGAGTGATACAGGTGACTGTAAGACCAGTTATTACATGACATTTAGAACCTTATTATTAATTTTAATACCTCTTACTCACCTGTCTGTCTGTCTATCTGGCTGCCTGTCGGCCTGTCTTTCTGTCTTTTGTGGGCAAAGGGACATTTAGCACAGGGGAGGTTAAAGGATCTTTCTCCTTGTCCCATCAGCATGAATAACTGCCTGGGAGACAGAGAAGGTGCTGAATGAGAAATCAACATTTGCATTGCAGCATAAATGAGACTGTGACATAGTCTTGTCACATAGTCATAATTCTACCAATATGGGCTGGTTTCTTTTTTTACTCTCAACATCATTAGGTTTGCCATTTGAGCACGGATAACAGGGATGGTGATCTCATGAAGGACTATAAAATATGTCTCACCTGTAAATTAAAATGAAAATTATGACAAAGGTTGTTCATCTGACAGAGATGCTTAACTATTATCACTGTTTACAACCAAGTTTATAGTAATAATAACAGTTTTTGCTACATATCATGTTTTAGAAATGAACATTTTGTTGCCATTCTCATACAAACAGCTTGGCTTGAAGTAAAGAATACACACAAACATACAAACATACAAACATCTTAACTCATCAGTAGACCTTTATTGTTTGGTTGTTACATTAATTGTCGTCGCAGTTAAAAGTAACCAAAAATACTTTTGAAAATGTTACAGTTAGTTATGCAGATAAATTATTCAGACACAGTATCTGAGGAGGGCGATATTTTATTGTCGGATTATTGTGATGATCAAAGTCTTTTCTCTTCTCCTCTCCCCTGCTTGTACACTAAAAGTATATTTTTCGTCCAGTAGATGGCGACAGATACATACATATAAAAGTTGATGAGTGGTTCGCTATAAAATGCCAAACAGTTTTAATTTACTTGACCGATACAATTCACAGAGTTAGTGGCACAAATTTCAGTTTATGTTTATGTTACTTTTCACACAATCAGAGAAGGTGGTTAAATCTGGTCATATCTGCTGTCACTGGGAGGAGTTTCTGCGTTTATTAGACAGTTTTTGTTGCTCTGTTGGTGGAGGTAGTCATTCCCTGACAATAATGATTTATCTTTAACACTTTTACATATTTTTACTTAACAGGGGTAAACATCAATTTATTCTGAAATTAGCAAAACAGAAAACTGCACTTCTCTTAGTCTTTTAGCCTTGGATTAAATTAACAAATAAAAATAATAAGGTCTCATCATCTCAGACCAATGATTAATTTTATCGCTTAGTTATAGCAGCCAGCTGTTTTTTAGTGTTGTCTGATTTAACATTAATATTTAATGTATCCTACAACTTTTAAGGACATTTCTTTCCATATTTGTATTGTTGCCTGTTCTGCTCATCATGTTAAACAAAAAACACTTAAATAAAATTGATACAGACAATTTGACATTCCAGTTAGATTAGTTAAAGTGCAGTAAATGGTAAGGAAGAGTAATCCGGACCATACCAATTTGTGGAGGAAGAGGGGAGAGACGTTTCCTCGCTCAGGATCAGAGGTGATGACACGCGCGACACCCAGTCCCGCCGTAGGTCTCGCGCCAGAGACATGATGACAGTCCGTCGGAACAGTTTGCACTCTCGTAGTGAAGAGTAGTTACCGGACTTTTTCTGCAGGATTGTAGAGGTAAGTTTTTGTGTTTTGTGTGTGTGTGTTTACCATCGTATCTTTGCTTGTGGAGCAGCTTACCTTCTGCCAGTTCTTCATGATTAACTGCAGACCTTCACTGTCCGCGCAGTTGTATCTGATGTGATGCTGTTTGGAAACAGGACATTTTCACTGCTTCAGTCTGCGGAGCTGTGACTTAAATATTTGTCTTTTTTCATGGAAAACCTGTATTATATGATCATTTTATGCATCTGTTATCAATTTCTCACATTTTGGTTATTGTGCTTCTTTCAACTAAGGTCTCTAACCCTAACCACAAATCATGTGTAGTTGTGTGATCAATCTGTAAACCAGTGTTATCCACAAAATGTTCAACTTTTTCACCTTCACGTGGCTGATTTATACCAGGAAACTACAGTACATTTTCTTAAATTATTGAAATCTCTTTGTAAACAACTAACATGCTACGCTAACATTACGCCAAATGTGTTACTTTTCTACTGATATTAACTTTGAAATTCTGTACTTTTTTTTGGCGTGCTCAATCTATTATTTTGTAATATGAATATCTTTCTGAGCTCATGTTGTTGGGTATAACTCACCTGCAGTTCTAAAGTTTATTTAAGGTAGACCTTTTCTTGAGTTTTATTGTGCTTAAGCAACGTTGACTGCCACTAAAGCATTTTTCAGGACAAAAATAGGTGACTGCTTTATGACAAATTTATTTCTTTGTTTAACAAAAACAGTTATAACTTTTTTTCAGCGGATAAAAACTGGAGTCTTGGGAATTTGTTATTAAAGGAAATTTGCTAAGACTTGTCATAATAGATTCTTGATTATGTATTATTTACATTTTGTTATTTCACGGTTCATTAAACCACTTATAAACTTTGAAAAACGTGAAAAGGTCGGGTTGTAGCAATTTTTGTCAATAGTAGGCAGTGTACTCATGCAGCTTTGTCTTCTCCTCCTGATGTTGCTCCTAATATTAAATGCTGCGTCAGTTAGCACATTTTAAATCACACAATCACTCCTCAATGCAAATCATGATGATGGGGATCTTTCAGTTTATGATCCAGTTAGAGTTGTGCAACCTCCTGCAGCTGAAAAAGGTTTCAGACTATACTAAGGTGCACTTTCAGCCAGAATTGCATGCCTGTAGACAACACAAGTTTCCCTGGAGTTATGCAAGCTAGGGAGAGCAGAAGAAAGAAAAACTGCTCAAGGACACAGAGCACGATAGCAAACCAGCAGGCAGAGTGACACTGAACACTTAGAGCTGGAGCTTTGTAGTGCCTTCCAATCATTCTTTACACTAACTCTGGCACTGTGTAGAAACACTAACAGCATATAAGTTAATAAGTTTGTCTGTGTTGTTTCACTTAAGCTTGCTGCTAACAATGTTTTGCATTTCTTATTTAACTGTTGCATGCTGAATGAAGTCACATAATGAAGATTGATGTGTAAACATTGCTCTAGCTGAGTGGACGGCCCCTTGTATGGTAGTCTCTGCCACTAATGTATAAATGTGTGTGTGTGAATCGATGAATGCTGACTTGGGTTGTAAAGCACTCAGAGTGGTCAGCTAGAGTAAAAAAAAGCAGTATGTATATGCAGTCCAGTTACCATTTTGGTAGAAAAATAATTGTTTGTACATGAGTAGCTGGCAGGACCAGCAGGACAGTGATTGGAAATTCAGCATTCTGGCAGAGCTAGCAGGTTAGCGGAGTAGCTGGCCCATTCAGTTATAAGTGTGTGGATGACTAGTTGAATGGCTGGCTGAGGGGTTGCCTGAGCATTTGGCCAGTTGGCTGGCTGGCCATCGATCCAGTGTCTGTTGAGTAAACTGTGAATGGGAGCATTTGATGTGGGTCAGTGGTCAATGATGAGCCCATCTGAGGGTCCACTATGTGTGTGTGTTTGCATGTGTCTGTGTGTACAGCTGACATCCCTTTGCATATGTGTGGCTGTGGGTCAGCGATCACAGAGCATCTGCAAAGCTGGAAGTTTTTCTCTTTGATTTCTACTGTTCAGGACTGAAAGAAACGCTGCATTGACCAGATGACACTGCTCAAAGTATTTCCACCCTTTCTCTCTCTCTCTCTCTCTCTCTCTGTCACACACACACTCACAAACATTATCTATCAAGAACGATTTAACGCATATTTCAATGCGTGCATTCAAATGAAGATGGATATCAGTGTTTGCATATGTGTGGAGTGTCTGTGTGTGTATGTAACTGTGTAATGTGATCAGCTAATGATGGTGGGGTGAGGTGGAGGTTGGACACTGCAACACTGCTTGTCAAACCGAACAGAAAGAAAGAAAAGCAGGGATGCTGGATGTGTTTGTGTGTGTGTTTGACTGGTATGTGAGCCTGGCCAACAGAGAAAGAGCCTGGGGTTCTTATCTGACCTCTCCCAGTATGACCTTTCACCCCTCAAGACAAGCCCTTTGTGTCCACTGAGCCTGAGCCCATGGGAGGGCATGTGTGTGGGTGCATATGCATGTGTGCGCGTCCATGTATGTTTGTGTGCGTGTATATTTGAAGTATAGGCCACATCAAAGTCTCACTTAAACATTGTTATCTCTACTCACCTTTGACCTTTATGGTCATGAGACATCCCTCATACTAAAACGTTCATGCCCTCAAAGCAGGGAGTGTATATGTGGGTTTGCATATATTAGCAGGGAGCTGAGCTTGACATAATTTATGGGCCTGAAAGATGGTGGAAAGGAGCAGTAATCAGTATTCAATCAATATTCTACCCATCTTCTTCATCAGTAATTTTGATTATGATGCTAAAAATCATTTTATGACATTACCAGAATTGCCCTGATTAATAGAAAGCTAAGAATGTTATACTATATCTCTCCTGTTTTTTCATCTATAATTGTTTGACTCCTTAAAATCGCTAAAATCATCCAAGGATCCTGATGTGGTAGCATTATTTGTGGATTGAATAGGGCTCAGAGTTAAAAAGGATCCTGACTACTGGTTTGTACGTGTGTGTGAGGTTGTGTGTTTGAAGGAGGTGGTGGGAAGGGGGTCCATGGGGTCATAAAACACCACAATAGTGTCTCTCTCCCCAGGGTGAAAGAAAGACAGAAGAAGAGGAGAGGGGAGATGAAAGGATCTCCCACTTCCACGTGAGGGTGAGAGAACAGAGGGGGGATGGGAGGAGAAAAGCATTATTAAAAGTTTTATATTGTGCTTATTTCTATCATCTCAGTTATATGTCTTATTTCACTTGCCAGAGATTTCCAGGCTATTAGGAACAGTTATGTATTACAAATAAAAGTGATTTGCAAAAGTCCCCATGCAGCTAGAGACCAGAATGGATGTTTGACTGCACAATACAGATCACGTCACCAGGTTCCCTTTTGTGCCTCTTTATAGCCGTTAAAAGCACATTATTGACATTATAGTATAACCACTTGCATTTACTCCATCCTAAATCAATACCTGGTCAAACTTCTTTCCTTGATTTTATACAATATTGATTATAGTTTGGCAGAAAAGCCTGACTCCAGTTGCAACCAAGTGTTGAAACAAACGAAATGCCTTCAGACCTACGGAACTTTTCATTACCAGTTGGTCAGATGTTTAGGATTTTGGTCAGGATTCAATAAAAAGGTTGAATACACCTCTCGGCTTTCATCTCCCTCCCTGCTCCCTCCCTGTCTCCTCTCTCTCTGGTTGTAAAAAGATCAGGCTGCTCTTTGGTAGAAGGTGTGATTACTTCCTGTCACTACCGGCTGTGTTATGACAGGCCTTTTTGTCTTCCATCCTCTGTCTTTCTACAAAGTGGTGCAAGGCCTTAAAAGTCTGCACTGCTTCTTTACATATGAAAGTGTTGAAGCAGAAGGTGGCTGGCAAGGTATGTGTGTGACAGAGGGAGAAAAAGGGAGTGTGTTTGTCTATGTGTGTTCATCTTCAGCATGAATTTTAAAGAGGAGAATTGGCTTGGCTTGTTTCACTCTGACATGTGGAACTTTATTTGATAACGTGCAGATGTCTAGAGAAAATCTGAACCACAGTAGCTGGAACAATCTGTAGCTCATGCTGTTACTTTGACTGTTTTGGCAGAGATCGAGGCAAAAGTAAATTCCCCCAGAAGTGAGTAGAGTAAATAAATTCCATTACAATTAATATCAGATGTGCAGTGAATGTTATCTTTGTTAATCTGACCAAGATCACAAAGGGAAATACTAAGTTTAACTTTGAGCCAATATATTAAAAACTTTAGGGACATTTAAGTGTTTGGTTACAGTGTTGTCCACTAAAAGTGCAAACTAATTTATTCATTAATTTTTCCTCAGAACTACAGAATTCAGTCCTAATCATACAAATGTAGAGAAACGTACAAATTTAAAATTAATGTTTGATTTTTAAAAAACAAATGCAATTTTCCATAGCTCCACTTGTTACATATGTAGAATAAAGAATGTTAATCAAGACTGCAAAATATGTTTTCTTTTGACTTTGTTTTATAAGATTTTCAGGAGATTTAGTGCATGAGTTTCTGAAACTGTGCATCACTTTTGAGACAAAAAAGCTTTGTTTTCCATTCGTTTGTGTTTCTTTATATTTAAAATCTATTATCAAATGCTTTTGTTTTACTAATAGTCTTATATGTAGCCTGAAATGCTGCTGGTTACAAGGCTTGTGTGGTTTTTAACAGTTGCATTTCTCACTCTGACAGGACGTTGCAGTCCTGCTAAATGTAAGCATAAGACATAAACAGCTTTAAGTGTGTAATCTGACTGGCTTGTCTATTCTTTAAGCTGTCTTGCAGATTGCTGACTGGTCAGTGAGTCTATTGCTTCCAGTTTTGTCAGTCATATGTAGCATCTTGTGTGTGTGTGTGTGTGTGTGTGTGTGTGTGTGTGTGTGTGTGTGTGTGTGTGTGAGTGTGTTTGTGTGTGTGTAGCAGCCAGCATATGGGCAGTCAAAGTTTTAGAGAAAAGGGAT
>JAPZDV010000001.1:7603204-7680124 GCA_029814665.1 Acanthurus lineatus
GTGTGTGTGTGTGTGTGTGTGTGTGTGTGTGTGTGTGTGTGTGTGTGTGTGTGTGTGTGTGTGTGTGCGTGTGTTTGTGTGTGTGTAGCAGCCAGCATATGGGCAGTCAAAGGTTTAGAGCAAAGGGATTAAGTGGGTGTTGAGTTGCCAACCTTGTTATTTCCGACCTCACTGACACAGTAATTTACAGCACAATACATCTCTGGGTCTGACAAAACTTGCATGAAAACCGTAAGCAAAGATTACATCCATTGGGGCTGAGCAAGTTTGATTGCAATTTTGATAGCAAGGTTGATGGTGTCTTCAAATTGTATTGACTCTGATTCCCATTCTGCTTATAGATTTCAGATTTCTCAACTTAGAAAATAGAGAAGTCAAACATAAAGATACCAAAATATATGTATTCCTGTAAGGGTTTGCTATGACCTGAAGCTAAGCACTGCCATGCAAATGCAACATAGAGCTACACAAACAAATCATACTAAAAGAGACAAATGAAGCAGCTGTGTTCAGCAGAAGAGTTTTCTAGCTGCTCCTTGGATGTGTGCAGGTGGACTGTATCAGTAGTTTGTGAAGTGTCTTGCATAACACAAAGACATTAAAATAACACATAAAGTGCATTGTTCAAAAAAAGTTAGCATATTTTCAAATATTCTGGTGTTCTTTTGCACACTTTGTAGGAGCAATGAGAAGATAAAATTGGAAGGAATACAATGACTTGCACAGAGTGTCTTGATGCGTGTGCAGTCTGAGAGAAAGTAGAATAACAGAGAGAGGGAGTAGCGTCTAGGTCAGGGTGCCCTGACTCTGTCAGTGCAGCTGATTTTATGGCATGCTGTCTGGACAGCTGCCCTCCAATAGAAACCACGGTGTATGTGTGTGTGCGGGCCTTTGTGTGTTCCCAAGTGAATACATGTGATTCTGGATTTTCAGTGTTTGTGTGTATTTGTTCAACAATGCATAAATGCCGAAGTGTCAGTGCGTGTGTGTGTGTGTGTGTTTGTGTGTTGGTGAATGGCTTAACAATAGAAAGCAGTGCCTGTACTTTTCCTTGTCAGAGGGCTTCAACAAGTTTAAAAACTTGTCAGTGTATTCTGTCTTATCACATGAGGAGTCATTTTTACTGTCACACTTTTTCCAGAGGATAATGCCTTCTGAGATAAATTCTTTTTTTCTTGTGTCTTTCTAAAACTAAACTTAGCAAAATTTTAATACTTAATCATAAAATACAGCAGGAAGGCTTATAAATCTGTACTTTTGGTGCCTATGAGCAGCAAAGCCTACAAAGCAGTAGACTTTAAGTTAAACTAAATACAAAACAAACTGGGGTTTTTGCTGAACTGTTAATGCAGCAAAAACATACTACTGTCAGTGTGTTCAAATATCTCTAAAATGGGACTTTTTATCTGGCAGGACACCAATGGGGAACTCATATGCTGGCCAGCTGCGGACCACGCGCTTTGAGGAGGTCCTTCATAACTCCATTGAGGCATCACTTAGGTCAAACACCATAGTGCCTCGACCTGTCTTCTCTCAGCTGTACCTTGAGTCAGAGCAGCCATTGGCACATGACGGTAGGTTGCATGGATGCAAAGGAGGAGTTGTGATCATGAGTTCAGCATAGTGTTCTTTCCTTCAGTTTGAGTCCTGATGCCTCTTTTGCATCTGTAGCTGTGTGTCTCTTTTATTCCCCATCCCACTTTTATTTCCCCATTACTGAATACATTTTTCTTTATGACCCCGACAGGTCGTACAGAGAATGATGATGAGGAAGATGAAGATGGCTCAGAGTCTAACAGCCCTCCAATACCCTATCAGATGAAGCCTCCTCCTGAGGGATGCTGCACTACAGATGGTTTGTACAAATAGATAAAAATATGCTCAAGAAGTACAAAAATATAAATGAAAAGTTAAACCATTAAGACCATTCTGTAAAAATGACTGTCCTGTTCATGTCTCTTCCTCACTGCAGGTTTCTGTCAGGCAGGCAGGGACCTGCGTCTTTCCTCGGTAGCATCAGACCCTTTGGATGTTCCCCCTGGGTTTATGCTGGTTGGGGTGAAGTCTCCCTCCCTCCCTGAGAACCTGCTGGTTTGTGCTGTCGATCGTCGCTTCCTTCCGGACGAGCGAGGCCACAATGCACTGCTTGGTGAGGCATTAGACTCACAGAGATGAGAGAAACATTATCACTGTTTGTGGAAAAGTGAAAAACTCTTTAAAATGTAATCTTTGATGATTGAAAATAATCATTTAAGTAAACTTTTCGATTCCTTTTCAAGTAAACTGATCTCATGCTGGTGTGCTTAGTAGCAGCAGATAGGATTTTCTTTAAAATAAAAAAGACGATCACTCCACTAATGTTAAACTATGTATATATGAAGTAGATGATAGCAACAGCCTGTCGTTATCATACATTTGCTGTATCTGTGTTCCCTGCAGGTTTCTCAGGGAACTGTATAGGCTGTGGAGAGAAAGGCTTTCGCTATTTCACAGAGTTCTCCAGTCATATTAACCTGAAGCTCAGCACCCAGCCCAAGAAACAGAAGCACTTGAAGTACCATCTGTACCGAAACAACCAGGGCATGCTGGTCAAAGGAGCTTCCATCTGCTGGAGGGGACATGGTAAGATAGTATCAGTATTAGTATAAGTGGTTCTCTGATTTAAAATATTTGCTTTAAAAAATAAATGACATTTAGTTATGAAAAAGAAAAAATGTGTCCTAGTGTTTTAAAGTTTGTTTTTAAATCATTTAAGGTATTCACTGTTCTTCTGGTGTGTTTTTTTGCTCTTTGGCATTGTGATCGGCGAGTCTGTAGATAAGAAACAATGCCACCTTCAAATGACTGTATATGGGGCTTGATTAACTGAATGGCAAGACCTTTATACATGCTTGTTGATGTGGAGAGCCTTAATTAGACCTGGCCTTCTTGGCTTAATCACCATAACTTGGAATAAAACTTTATTTTTTGTAGAAGAATATGAAATAAAAGTAAAACCAGTGAAGTAAAATATGAATAAATGGTCTAAAGGAAAGGTACAAATTGTACTTTTTCCACCAATTTAGCTCTTGCATTGTGCTGAAATCTGAATATCAGACTTTGGAAGCTATGAGTGCACAGGTCTGACCAGATGGACAAGTAGAAAAGCCTTAAGGACAGGTGAAAGGTGAGACCACAGTGTACACAGAGGCCAAAGCCTAAAGGTATCCCATCAAATTAAAATGTAGTGAGAGGACACCACCTGTTGCAAAGGCCTGTGGAAAAGGACACTAACCATGTAGATATTGTGTTCTCTCAGTGTTTCTAACCTTATTTTGTTGTTCCTGCCCTTTTTTTAATTCTTTACTCTGAGGGAAGGAAGGATGCTTAAGAGTTTAGTTTATAGAGGTCAAAGCTTGGAGTATATCTGAGGTCACTTTAAATAGAAAGAATGCTACATGTCAGGTTATCTATTCAGGTTATCTATTCAGGTGATCTTTTTAAGATTCAGTCCATGTCAAATCTGAGTTAAGCCAGTGCAGCATCAGTCGCATAGTTTGGATAGCTTGTCTGATTGTGGCCAAAAGAAAACATTTATTTTCCTGGATCCTTGCTTTGGCGCGAGAGGAGTATGAAATAGCAGAAAGAGAGAAACAAAATAATGTTTTTTTTTGCAATTAAATCTGTGTCCATCTATCACATGCAGTCACACTTAAAATCCCTCCATACCAGTCATTCATTTCATTCACTCCTCCTCTGCTGCAGGGCCATCTGTCTCTAACACTCCAGAGCTGTGTAGTATTGTTAAGACCAGCCTGTTTTAAGAAGCAAGCTCATTGAATAATCTGGAAAACTCTGCATAAAATGTCTTTTTCCATCTAAATGTGAATGGCTCCCGGCCTTTACACTTTGAACAGCCTCTGTTATTACTTCATAAGTCTCCCAGACCACATCCATGCACACACTCACTCACAATGAGAAACTTATTGAGACAATGTAGGTACCGCAAAATTTTCTCTCTCCCTTGATCTTAGACCACTTAGTTCGTGTGTCTGTGTGTGTTTCAGATGGCAGAATGAGACTGATGGGGCCCAGCCTCTCAGAAGGTCATGTGACATCAGATGAACAGGCACCAAACGTGGCATTGAGTCACCCTCCACACACAGCCGGTAGCTTCACAGGTAACACACAACAAAAAACACACAGACACACACCTGAATACCTGACTTCCGACTGACAATTGTTTTGTTGACTTGGTTATATTTTGCATTTTTGGGCCAAAAGAAACATGTTCACTGTTTTAAACAGAAAAGACTGTAATTTGACAATGAGAGAGCAAAATGTTAATAGCAGGAAAACAGTAGGTCGACAGAAACCTGTAGATCATTTTAACTTTTGGCAACAGAGAGAGAAAATAAGTAAAAATTAAGTAAACATTTTTCCTCTATAAATTCCTTTTTTTAAGTATTACTGTCCATCTGCAAACAGCAGGATCACATGTGGAGCCAGTTGGTTTGCCCCAAATAGCTGATGTCCCCCACTTGCTGACAAATGGCAACCATGCTGTTCCCTCCATCACCCAGCCACCTTTGAACCAGTCAGGGCCTGGGAGACCCTCAGCCACAGGTACTACTGTTCTGTAGTCCCATCAAAATCCAGTAGAGTTGCTTTTTAAGATATGTTTATATCTAATTATGACATCAGTGTGAGGGAGAAAACCTTGAAAATGAAGATGTGTGACAGTTAAATTCATAATTAAAGAATTTCAGTGACCAATTTATTTATTTATTTATTAGAGCTGAGTTATTTACATGCAGTGAATGCAACTTAATGTGTTTGTGATGTGATAGGTTAAATATTTTGAGAGTGTAGAAGAAACGGGTTTGCCAGCCCTATAAGTCTGTCACTAACTTACCAAACTACAAAATTTGAACCAAAATGAAACTATTTGTGGTACTCCTTAAAATCTACATCCTCACAGACCTGTTAACAGAGTGAACGGAGAAATCATTCACTTCATTTATGCGCATTTGCAGTGAGATTATCTCTAGCTTTTTATGGAGCATCCTAACTGCTGAAAGGCTTTTTGAAAGAGAAATCTGAACCTCTCTCTGACATGCACTCCATTACAAGTATCATAAGAAAGCTCCTCTGTTAACTTAACTGCTTGTGAAATATGTCTTTGGTTAGTAAGATAACTTCCCAAATAACTGTGTGTAAACTGGAGTTTCAAGTTATCAGACTATCGAGGCTTCTGACATGTGTTGCTGCATATCTGTTGTGCAGCATATTAACCTGATTTTACATGATTTCTTGGTGTTTTTCTGGCTTTTTATGTGCATGTAAACTTGGTCACTTTGTGTCTGTTGTCATGAAGCCCCTCCCCTGGATTTCTTCACACCTCTGAAAGGAAGAGCCACCAGCAGCAGCCCTAGCACTCAGAGTATGTGTGTGTGTGTTTGTGTGTGTGCTTGTGTGTGTGTGTGTCTGTGTGTGTGTTATAACACCCTGCTATACAGGAGCCAGCCAGCTGCATTGTGTGTTGGGGGGTTGTCCTTTGTCTTTGTGTCTCTTTCCCTCCTTCTCCCTGTCTGTCACCTCTATTAACCAGGGTTGTAAAATTCCCTCTCCGTCTCATCTTTTTTCCTGCTTTCTCTCTGAATGAAAAGTTTCCTTCCTGTAGATGTTGTTTTTTTCATGGCCCTTTTAACAAGTGGACCTTTTATGTGTCTCCCTATTACTGCATTTCAACAGAGAGAAAGAGGAAGAGACAGGTTAATATATGACTAAAAATACAACTGCTTTCCATGATCCTATAAACAGAAGTCCATTTAAAATACAATTTATTGCATTTTCTGTTGATTTGTTTGTTATTAGAATAAGAGAAGTGACTCTTTTACACAGGAAATCATCCCTACAGTAAACTTAATTTCACAAGAATGCAACACTGGAAAAGCGAAAAATCGTCTCTTTAATGAAACTAGTGACAACTTTTAAAGCTCAAGCCAGCAACTTACTAGTTAGCAGGGGAAAAAAGGTAGAGAAATATAGAATAAGAAAAGATTTTAATATTATCTACAAAAAAAGTGGAAACTACAAACTCCTCAGGTAATAATCAGTGTTATAAATTTTCTATTCTTCAGGGTCGCATGCAAATGCTGGACCTCCAAAAAAGAGGCACAAAGGCTGGTCGCCTGAATCGTCTGCAAACAGCCTGCCAGAGAGCACAGTGAAGACCCCACCATCTTCATCGGCCTTATCAACATTATCAGTGTCTTCTGTTGTTTCAAATGGTGCCAGATCAGGTAAAAAAAAGGAGAAGACACATATTTGGGAAAAAAAAGATTAAGAGAGAGAAAAAGCTTTGACAATGATTTTGTTGGCGATTCTGGTTTAATGCGATATGTGTAAATTAGACAGTTGTGTGATGCTTGAAGCCTTTCCGTGTTTGTCTGTGTGTAAATGAAAATGTATTTCTTTGCTTTCTTCAGAGACTTCAGCCCCACTGAGCTCGTCGCAGGGGTCCTTCACCCCACTTTCTCCCCCAGGCCTGTGTGTAACAATCCCTGATCAGCTGCTCCACACCTGCAGACTGCAACCTGTCATCTTCAAAGGTCAGATGACCAATTATATTAGTGATTTATACTGAAAGGGTGGGCTTTTTTTAATCCACTCAGATCTACAGCATATGCAGTCATAGAGTACAGATTAGATTATTTGTACCTGTGACCGATTTAAATGATTATTCAGTCAAATTAATTATTGATTAGTTGTTTTTTGGGGATCATTTTCCACCCAGCTGTCTCTCTGCTGGACTCACTCATGCAGGTGGACAGGTGTGGTTTGCTGCCACCTCTTAACAGATGGCAGTTTTAGCTCATTTCTCCTCACAGGTTAGAGGTCAGCCAGCACCCGAGGCTGTTTCTCATCTTTTTTTCTCTCCCCTCATCTCTTCCACGCTTTTTACCCCTTTGTATATCCTGTCATCTCATCCTCCTTCCCTCTCTGTTTTCTATGCCCTCAACCACCTCTTTTACCACATCTTTTTTTCCCTTCCGTTGCATCAACAATCAGCCCTTAACCTTAACCATCCACCCATCTTTTCATATCCTGTCTTTTCCTCCACTTTAACTGCTCTTTGCATATATTCCTACCCACTGTTAACCCTTTCTTCCCCTTTTTGGACTTTACAGACATTTTTTGGGATTTGCTAGTTTTCAGTGTCCTCAAGCCAAATTTGGGATTAAAATAAAAACAAAAGGAGGAGTTTTGCAAACACATCACAGAATGTATGGACTTATAGTACTGAAACTGATACAGTACACCATTGAACAGCAACGTCTAACAAAGGTCTTAAAATATTCTTTCCTTTTCTCATTATAAAAACAGATTATTTTTTCTTGGAACACTTTTGAACCTGATACCATACTGAGGGATATTGATCTATTGTAGTTCTCATATTATATCATTTAATGAAGTATTTATTAACTGTCAGTGAAAGAGCCACACCTCTTCTTATATTATACTCATTTAGCAGGTTCCCTTGTTAAAAAGTTTCCCGTCCATGTGCACTTGGAGCAATTTGGGGTTTATTATCTTACCTAAGTATCAACCAACAAGTAGAGAGAGGATGGTGGGGATCAGCAGTCCCAATCACAGTTATTTTAAACCATCTTTCTGAATTCATCTATTTTTATCTGTCTCCCCGTCATTGACACAGGCCATGGTTCACTCCCTCAGCTGACCGGCAATGTCAGTGAAGTGCTCATCAGTTCTCTGCTCCAGAGCTGTTACCTGAGCTCCCAGACCCTCCCTAGAGTCTATCAGCACTATGGACCGTCACCGATTCAGCCGCTGTCAACTGAGATGCAGATTCTACTCACAGTCTACTACCTTGTTCAGCTTGGTCAGTGTAAAACCTTCCTGCAAAATAAAGACTGTAATTAGAGTTCATAAGTAGTGCAGAAAGCTGGCAAGTGATTGACCTTTCATGATATGATAGTATTGCAATGCCTCATAACAACCAGTAGGAGGCAGACAGTGTAACAGCTAATGATTTAAATTCGGCTAAGCTATTCAATAAAATTACCTTAATGTGATTTGAATTTCTTCGTGACCATATTAACTGTTTTCATTTTCTTTCACATGAATCCACCAAAGGTCCCGACCAGGTGCCCCTGATAGAGGATCTGGAGCAGATATTTATGAGGTCATGGAGAGAGTCCCACCTCAGTGAGATCAGACAGTACCAGCAGCCCCAAACACCAGCCACCCAAGGGAGGCACTATGGCCTAGAGGTGAGACAAGATGTCTGAGAAATGCCCTATTGTCAAATGTTAAAGGTGTTTCTCAAGTATTAAAAATAAAGCTGTACTGTACTTGACGATAGTCAGTGTATTACCTACTTTGGATGGCAGTCAGCACAGTCTCAGTTTAGAGAGGCAGAGTCATGTCAACACAGAGACAGAGTGATGTGCTGCTGTGCATGAGGACCAGCAAAAACATTTTTTAAACATGGAGCAAGAACTCCTAAAATAATCCATATCATTTTAATGTATGCTAGATTTTCAAAGTTTTCACAGCTTTACCTTGTTGTCAAACAGTCCTTTCTGGGGTTTTTTGTTGTTGTTGTTGTTTTTTTGTTTTTTATGGCTCTGACCAGTAAAATTCATGCTTTAGGTATTTTAAAGGCCTTAATAGTAAGTAGACTTTTAGTACAAAGATGTGCAATTTCAAAATTCCTGCCTTTTAACACTGCAGAAAGTGTTACACTGCCTCCTCTTATATCTAGCTCATTGTCTTGCCCTCTTTATGGGTCATATTACATTGAACAAATACTGATAATAAGAGAGAATAAGTCTGAATGAACAAATTATTTTTTACTCTGTCTCCAGACCCCATCCGCCCTGCCTGGGTTCCCCCAGCATCTCTCATTATCTCCCCATAGCCAACAACCCCTGACCCCGAGCCAGCTTCCTTGGCTCGCCCAGCTGGCTGCATCATCCTGTGGAGAGGGTGTGTTGGTGTTCGGGGAGCAGATAGGATCTTTAGCTCAAGGCATCCAGCAAACTTTCAACAGGTTAACAGAAGGACGGCTTGAAAACACCAATTATGTGGTCATTATTGTCACAGCACCAGGACAGGAAACACAGTCCTGTGTCATAGTCACAGGTAGGAGCTGTGTTTTTATATGATTTGAATGTAATCAAGTTGTAGTTAGAATTGAACAGAAAGAATACAGCAGATTTTAATTCAAGATATTTTTGCATGTGTTGCAGGTAAACACCAGTGCCGTGCCTTGGCGGAGAGTATGTACTCTCCTAATGAGGGTCTGAAAGAAATCAACCACCAGCTGTCGACTGGTGTCGCCCAGGAACTCATCCACTACTGCAACTCCCTTGGACAAGGTTTGTCTCACTGTCTGCCTTTTTTTATATGCATTTTTGTGTGCCCAGAACAGTATTAAAGTTTGCCTCTCTGTTCCTCAGATGGTGATTTTGACGCCCTGCTGGAAAGTGCCACTGTGGATAGCAATGAGCCGTCTCCCTTATCCAGTAGTCAGGAATCATCTGAAGAGAGGAGTCAGAAATCCGCACACAGTCCAAAGGATTCACAGACACACTGTTCAAAAGACTTACTCAGCCCTAAAGAGAGAGCTTCAAGTCCCAAAGACACCTGTTCAGGTGAGAAACCCACAGATTTGAAGTGCTCACTGCATATAAAATGCATTGTCTTGCCTCAGAAAGTGAAAATAAATCTTACACCCGTGTTATCATTTGTACAGAATATTCTGTAGAGTGGCGTGAGGTTCGACCCATCCAGCTGGCAGTGGCCAGAAAGCTGCTGTCCCATGTTTGTGCCATAGCAGACTCCAGCACACAAAACCTGGACCTTGGCTCCTTCGACAGGGTCAGCTTCCTCATCCTGGTCCCGCCATCTGAGGTCACATTTCAGCAAACTGTTCTCCACCTCTGGAGTTCTGGTAAGTTACACGGCTCTTTCTTTTTCAGCCGCTGTTTTTATTCCCTCTTGTCTTTAAAAGGAGATAAAGTGATTTGATTTTATTTGTATGTGTGCCTCTAACATGTTGAGGTGTTTTTTATGTTTATCTATACTTTTTTCTCTGTGTATTTCAGGTGTCCTTGGGGGTTTAGATCAGGAGTGTGCGTCTCAACGGGAGGCTGAGCGCTACGTTGTCAAGATGGATCAGAGTGCTCAGGCACGAATTGACAGCCTCATCCAGGAAGCATACAGCAATTCATACACACTCTACATCCTGGTCCATGACCACGCGCACTGGGATATAAACAGGTGTGTGTTTGGTGTATGTAAGAGAGAGATTAAGAGCTAAAGATCAGAAGTGATGCAAAATGATTACTGTGTTCACTTCTTATTATTCCATTAGAACAACAACCTCAAACAAAAAGGGTAACAGCAAAGCAATCAGGTGTATTTTCTCCTTGATTTACTCTGTTTGTCTCTCTCCCTCATTAAGTGCATCCTGCAGTAGCCCAGACAGCGGTTTGGGTCTTGTGGATCAGCTGTTGAATTCCCGACAGGTCCGAGATGCTCCAAACATCCTAATTCTCCACGTCACCTCCTTCCCTTTTGCTCTACAGACACAGTATACCCGCATCAGCCCCTACAACGAGATCCACTGGCCCTCTGCATTCAGTAATGTAAGATAGAAGTCTGTATTTAACATAAACCAGTGGCACATGCCTAAAGATTGACACAAATAAATGATTGTAAGTTTACACTTAAATGTATGTGTATATGCAACATTGTGTGCTTGTGTGTGTAGGATGTTGATGTGTATCATGAGAGGACGCGATACTTTGGTGTGTCTGAACTTTTGGAGTCGACCCGTTCAGGAAACAGCCTGCCTCTGATGCGTTATGATTCCTCCTTTGAAAGCATGGTGTCTGCTCTGGAAGAAAGGTAACTCATATTTGATCTACACATACAGCTTTCATTTAATCAGCAAGTTTGAATTACTTGCAGTCAAATAAAACAATAGAGCAAAAGAACCTCACAAGGGGTCTCTCTCCTAGGTTTCCTAAGCTGCACAGTGCTGTGATCCGGACTACAGTTTTGATCCAGCAGTACTGCATAGCCCTGATGGCTGCATCCGGCCGTATTGGTGGCTCCCACAGTCTCCACAAACACACCTCTGTCGAGACCCTGGAGATTGTACAATCATTGCTCAGTGCTGCCCAGCAGTGTCCCGCCCACCACGGTCACATGGTCCTGCTGCGGATCCCGTCTTTGGCTCTGGCAGCATGGGCCCACAGACGGCTGTCAAGAGTTAGAAGGCAACTGGGTCTAGAAGAGAGTTTTGAACTTGTACTGGGGAATCCAAACCAAGCTCTGAATATTGGACAAAGCTTCACTGATCAGATCAAGGTAGGGACAAATCATTTTATGGATAGGTGAGCTCATAAATAGAGATATAAGCAAACAAACTGACTGTGAAACTTGTGCATTTTCTGTACTTGTGCTTGTGTCCTGCAGATATGGCTGAAGATCCAGGATGCTAGCTGGGTTCCTCAGACCTACCTGGAATTGGAGGCCCTTCCCTGCATCCTGATCCTTTCAGGAGCTGAACCACTCGGAGAATCATTGCCCAGGTACTCACACTGAGGCTTGGGATACACTACCTTGAGCCATTGTACCCACCCCTCTATATATGTTGTGCCTTCATTACCACATGCTGACATTGTATGGGAAAAAAGAAATATGTTTGATGATACAACATAAAGATTACCTATCACTACTACATGATAAAAAGTAAGACTCTATGGTTTCTATCAGGAAAGTTGCATAAGTTATAATAAACATAAGTTTAAACAGTGAATTCATTCTGCCCACAGGTCACTGAAGTACTGTGATCTTAGAGTGATTAGCTGCTCCTACCTTCAGCGAACCACACTCGAACAAGAGCTGGGACTGGCTGCTTATCTAGTGAGAGCAGAGTCACGACCCCCACACAACCCCGGACCAGGAAGTGACCTATTGGAGAGTGATGCAGAGAAACTAAGCAGCACTGACAATGAGGAGGAAGAAGGACAGGAGAACGGTGAGATGAGATGCGCATGAACTGATTCTAAAATCTCTTTTACTGTTTGAGGGAAAATCTCAATTGAATCGTTTAATTACTTACAAGTTTCTCTCTCCTTCTTTTATTTCCAGGGGACTCCCCTCTGTCTTCCAGCCAGCAACTCCAGTCCTGCCCAGAAAGTGGAGCTTTGGATCCCTTTCCTGCCCAAAGCACCACCTCTCCAAATGTCCAGAAAGGGACAGTGGACACCACTCAGTTTCCCTCACAATCACAGACTGTTCCACCCCAGCCCTCATCTCAGTCTTTCCTGTACCCTCCACCTCTTCTACACCACCAAACCCAATCTCAGAGTTATTCCCAGGCCCAGTCAATCTCCCACCCGCAACCACAACCCCAGACTCAGAGTCAAAATCAGCTGTTATCGCAAACAAATTCCTACCCTCAACCTCAACCGCCTCCACCTCCCCAGTCTCATCGCCAGCACTCCAAGTCCACCTCCTCAGGTTCCTTGTCCCCGCCAGCCTCCTCCCCTCATCTGAGCTGCTCCTGGGCGCGAGGAGTGAGTCGCCCTCCGTCTGTGCTGCTCCCCCGTGCCCTCTATGATATTATCACAGCCAGTGACAGCAGCGGGCTTCCCCGATGTACTTCATTCCTTCCTCACATGTCTGTGGCCTGGGCAAGCAGCTTCAGGTAAAATCAACATGAGACTTACACACGCTAGATCTGAATTGTTTTAATTATTTTAGTAATTTTCTCACAGAACTTCAGGGATATACAAATGAAAGCTTAAAATTGAGTTGTACTTACCTGTAGTTTTTGCTTATGTAGTTCTCTCTGTGTCCTGGAGAGATTGTATACTAAAAGTCTTCACAGGAGAAATGTAACTGTGCTTTTTTGGGGGGGTCAGGCCTTTGCTGAGTAAGATGATGACGTGTACAGAACAGTCTCTGTACTATCGCCAGTGGACAGTCCCTCGCTCCTACCACATGGACAGCAGCAATCGCACCGAAGGACGAAGTGACAACTTTCATCCTCGCAGGCTGCTGCTCAGCGGACCCCCACAGGTACTGTCTGCCTTCATTTCTGTCACTTATTCAAATTCAAGCTCATGCTTTACAACATTTTTATATTTTTTTCTTCATCCTTTTCTTTGTTAGGTGTGTAAGACAGGAGCGTACCTGCACTTCCTAGGGATTCTGTCTCGTATGCTGATCAGGCTGATGGAGGTGGATATCTATGATGAAGAAGACATCAACTACAGTCAGTATCAATTTCTCATTTCCTGTTCTCTCTCTTCTCCTTACTTCTCAAAAAACTGCTGTGTAGCAGCTATAATCTTTTTGTTGGCAACCCTTTTCTGTTTTTAGGGTTTTTCTATTTTTGCTGCCAAGATCATACAATTGCATCAAGACTTTTGTCAGGAATGTATTATAATCTTCAATATTTACTGTTCAAATAAACTTGTGTTAAAGCATATGCCCTTGAATGTGTTATGGATTTAGATGCCCAGGTGGAGGGGTTACAGCACCACCCACACAATGCTTCCTGGCCAAACCCAGAAATTATGAAGAAGATGCCCTTTGACTACACCATCCATGACCCCAAATATGATGACATCAGCTCTGTCTACAGCCCAGGATATAAACCCAGTGCTGAGGGTAAACACAGTTAAAAAACATACACAAACTATTAAGACACAAAAACAAATATAATAACAGAACTTTGTTCTTCTCTCAGTGTTTGTTGCTTGATGAAAACAAGAGGTCACATTGATAATGAGCTATTGTCCTAATAAGTTTTTGTCCCTGTTGTCTTGTCAAGGAAACCCTGTGCGTCAGGAGGACGTGTACCTACGTAGGCGGACATCAAGGATCAAGCTATCTAAATATGCCGCCTACAACACCTACCATCACTGTGAACAGTGTCATCAGTACTTGGGCTTCAACCCCAGATACCAGGTGAGCAGCAACAACACAACAAACACACAATCTGATGAATTACACTCACACACTGATTTGAACTGTAAAAATGTCACAGGTGATGCAGTTGTTCTCTCTTGTCTGATATTCAGATGTATGAGTCAACGCTGCATGCCTTCACATTCACCCATCTGCTGCTTGGGGAAGAGATCCAGCTCTACTTTATCATCCCAAAGTCTAAAGAGCACTACTTCAGCTTCAGCAAACCAGGAGGCCAGCTGGAGAGCATGCGGCTGCCCCTCACCTCTGATTGGGTAAGACCTTCCCTTTGCTGAGTTCACACTCAGGAATCAAAGCCCTGAAAACAACAGAGAAAAGGTATAGAAATGACTATAAATGACTACAACTAAAAGAAGGGTTTGCTTCATGGTGATGTGTATCACCCATTGAGCCTTATTATAACTGCATGAGAACACAGATATTTTTTAAACTTTAATTTACTGTTTAGAAACATTATCAGTCTGTTACAGGTAATTCCTACTAGATACAGAAACTAACCAGTATACCACAACACGTTACCACTGAATTTCAGAGTTGACCACAGTGCAACACACTAGAGCTCCACTAGGTGGTGCCACTAGCTAAGCTATGACTCATATTGTCCTTGTGGTGAAATGGATAACTGTTTTCATAAATATATATTACTTAGGAGATTTTTGCTTGAGAACATAATTTATACATTTTTAAAGCCCTAAAAGCATAAAATTTGTACTTAGTTGTTATATTTTGCATTATTTTATCATTGGTTACACATAAAAGAATGTCATCAGTTTTTTTTATTTCTCTTTCTCCTCTCCAGAGCCCAGACTGCATCAAGAGTCCAATCTTCACCCCAACCACTGGTCGTCATGAGCATGGTCTGTTTAACCTGTACCACGCTATGGATGGAGCTTCACATCTACACATCTTAGTGGTCAAAGAGTACGAGATGGCTGTGTATAAGAAGTACTGGCCGAACCACATCATGCTGGTTTTGCCCACTGTCTTCAATGGAGCTGGAGTTGGTATGTTTCTGCTGCTGTTGTTACATACAGAGGGTTTCCCTCCATCCCTCAAGTCACATAGATATATATAATACCGAAATGTCACTATCTGCAGTTTTCTTCATAATATACCTTCTACCTTAAAAAATCATTTGTATTCTCTTGCAGGTGCTGCTCACTTCCTGATTAAAGAGCTTTCATATCATAACTTGGAGCTAGAGCGCAGTCGGCGTCTGGAGGGAGGGGGCCCAGCAGGGGACGTGTGGCCCTTCATCATCCTGGCTGATGACTCCTGTGTCATGTGGAACGCAGTGGACCTGGATGCACGCAAGTACGTACAGACACATAGTTTTTACGAATGAGTGTTTCATTTTATGAGCTCCTTTAAGAGTAACCACTGTTGCTTTTTGCTGTCATTAGTGGTCCGGTGGAACATGCTGTTTCACTGAAGCAGGTCTTACAACATATGGAGGCCTGTCCAGACCTTGCCCACTACGGACTCTGTGGGATCAGGAAGTGGAGCAGCCGTGCACTCTCAGGTCAGAGGGTCACAATGTCAGAAGCATTGATAAGCCAAAAATACTTATACAGCATGTCAGTCTTTAGTATTACTATACAACAAGGCAGAAAATAAACGTTTCTATCAGCAGTCAAAATGTTAGCAACAATGTATAGTGCATTAAACCATAACCTAAAAAATGCAAACCTGTTGTTTTGGACTAAACAGGAAACTTCTGATGCTCCAATGCATGTGAATATATTTTCATATATCCCCGATATTCAAAAAGTTTAATTGAAACATTCTTGGCGGGTTGTACTCTGATCTTGAGTGCGGATAAGATTTCTATGTTGTCATCACTTCAGCATTTGCTTGTTTACCTCAAAGACAGATACTTTCCAAGCTGTATGTTACATCTTGATTGGTCCCCCATTGGTCAGCGTGTAGCCTCAGATAACAAAATATAAAGCTTAAGCTGACAGAATCTATTGTAATTTTTGAGTCACTTATTTAAGGGGAGTTTCACAATAAGAAGCATGTAAATTGTTTTTATTATAAAGTAGATACAAGTGTTATTAAAATCATTGTAAATGTGCATTTATATTTTATTCCATCCAGGTAATAAACAGAGGGAGCCCTTCTCCAGAGGTCACCTGCATGACTTCCTGCTCCTAAATGTGGATCGCAGTCAGAACGTCCAGTACGACCAGAACCGCTTCACCTGTCACGATGTGGACTTCACGCTGAGGCTACACAGCGCTGAACTGCTCGTGTGCCGCTTCAACAGCTTCAGTGTCATGAAGAAGCAGATTGCAATAGGAGGATACAGGACATTTATTATTAAGACCAAGGTAGGTGACAAATGAAAACACAACTACATATAACTCACATAATAATATGTGTAGTAGCTGAATTTTGGTTAGCTTTCTAGCAGTCAATATGGCTGTGAATAATAATTTTAGCAGTTGATGAATGATATTCTCAAGATGTTTTTAGTAACAAAAGTCGCTGAACAAATTTTAAAATTTCTCTAGATGACAGATGTTCCCACTTCAGTGGGACCCTCACAGTACGTCTGCGCCCCAGATAGCAAGCACCTTTTCTTGGCTACACCAGCTCAGCTACTCCTGGAAAAATACCTCCAGCACACCAGCCAGAAGCTGTTTCCACTCAGCACTAAGAACTACACACACCCTGTACTCTCTGTGGACTGTTATCTCAACCTGGGACCTGAGGTATACAGTACAAACACACGCACACAGGCACACACTCACACATGCGCGCATGCACACACACACACACACACACAGGTATCGAGATGAATTGAAACCTTAAAATGGATTTTGCTGTAAAGAAAGAGACACAGTATCACACACTCTTTGTTTTTGGTAAATTATTAACTCTAAGTGGACATATGGGTTTCTGTGCTCATAGATTCCAGCATGCACAATTAAAAAACACTTTCTTGCCTCCTGCAGGTGACTGTGTGCTTCGTGAGTTCAAGACCTCACTCTGTCAACATCAGCACCACCGGGCTGCTGTTCAGTGGCCTTCTCCTCTGCTTCGCTGACTCCTTTGTGACTCCTGGCTTCCTCAAAAAGTTTTCTTTCCTAAAAGGTACAAAGACAAATTACAAGCAATAAAAAAGATATACCAGTGTAAATATTTACACCAGACACATACAGATGACATATTATATTACATGTGACATATCAAAGCAAGTCATACATGGAATCTGAAAATAACTTTTATGATATTTATCAACACCACAACACAGAAAGAAAAGCATACAATGTAACTGCAACATCCATATGACCACATAACCATACAAACAGCTCTCCCTACCCATATTTCCTGCCTGTGTTTCTACAGTCGGCCGTACAAAGTCAGAAACTGTTGTACAGAAGCATCCTGAAGTAATTTTGATTTTCATGTCATAGTTAAAGTCTCTGTCCCTCTCTCTCCTGTCTGCCTCCCTGTAGGTGCGACTCTGTGTGTCATCAGTGCAGATCGTAGCTCCTTGAGGCAGACGGTGGGCAGGCTGGAGCTCGAGGAGGAGTGGAGGTTCAGGCTCAGCGACGAATTCCAGACTGCCAATGCCAAGGAGGACCGACCGCTATTCTTTTTGACTGGAAAACACATATGACTGAAACAGATGTGCACAGTGGACAAAAAGAGAAGAAATGCACCTGAGTGTCTTTTACGCACTACGTGGTTTCTGAGGGGAAAATGTAAATATGCAGAAGACATCAGACTATGCATATTACTCACACCTTTGAGACCCTTTGGAAACACTGAGTAATGAATATTGAACATTGATCATTGCCTATCAGTGCACAAACACACAAAAACAGGATTTTGTGGTGAGTTCCAGATGGAGGCTGCCAACATCAGGACAGCCAAGTTCTTCTGGTTAAGTTTGTGGTCTTTGATAATATTCTTTTGTTATGGCCAAACAATCAAGAGACGATAATTTTGCAAAATATATTGTATATGTGGCCTTCACTTAGTCATGAATGTCATGTGAGCTTGCAAAAATACTGTTTAGAAAATATTAATAATTTTCAGGAGTAGTTTTTTCATTCAGGTGAATTTTTTAGTATTGAAAAACTTTTTGGAAATAAAGGGTTAAAGGATTAAAACTATTAAAAAACGTTTAGATAGAAAAATACAATATCTTAATCATTGCAGGTGAAAAATAATATCTGTTCATTTTTTTCACTAGACTCAGTAATTACAGATGCTGCTTTTATATTTCTTGTTTTAAGTTGGCAGGGTTAGCTGTGTCTAAGTTTTTATTGCAATATATAAGTGTTCTGCACACTTTCTTGCAGGTGCACACAATATGTAAAGCTTTTAAAAGGGTAAACACAATCATTTGTGTGCAATTGTAGCCGATGTTTGGCAACAAACATTTTTTAATCAATGATTTTATAGGTAGGGGTTTGTTCTGCATGCCTGTTTTTACATATGAAATTTTGTGAATATGTATTTTTTTCAGATTTGTTAGATGTAAAAAAGTACTTATTAGCTTTGTCAACAAGTGGTCTGCTTGTATGTAGAACATTGGATAATCTTTGCGCTCCACAGACTAAGTAATGATTCAGTATGTAACATGAGGAAATACAGATTAACTCTGTTGGCAGAAATTCACAATGTACGCTTTCGTACGCCTTTGATTGTATAAATGTACAGACAGTTTGAATTTGTTTTAAATGTGTGTTTGTTTGTCCTTTACTTTTTTTCAAACACAGAACTGAACAGATGTTAACTAATAAGTCTAAATTTCACAACCCATTGATAAAGAGTGGTTCAAACTCCGTGGACTTCCAAGGTTTGGATCCTGAAGGTCAAACTTGCTGTTGCTTGTTAAATGAAAGATTAAAAAAGGGACAGAAATAAAGTCAGTGTGTGCTTAACATAATATTTTATTGCTGTTTTGAAAAACCTTAACAGAATAGCTTTAGCATATTTCTCTTGAACTGTGAAGTAGTTTTTAACCTTCTGTGACTTACATAAAACAAATTTTAAAAGTCCCACAGACTAAAGCCACCTAGAGGAGCTTTTGCACCATCTTTAACAGATAACATATAAAATACCCTAAAAAAGTCTTATTATTAATCTAGGTTACATACAGACATTCAAGATATTAAAAAAAGATTTTATTTAAGTGAAAAAAAGAGCACCCAATACACAGATTATTAACACTTATCTGTAAAGACTGAACACCTCGTCTCTCTTAAGTGACTTCCAAAACATTCGTGCCTGGACTTTTTACAAGGATTCCTTCAGATACCTTGTCATGTTCATGGCCTCTTCAAACCATATTTTACTGAAGAGTCTGTACAGCAGCTCAGGACTGTGAAGCGTGAAACATGCAGCAGTGACCTGTGTGAAAGAACACTAGCAAGACTTCAGCTTTTACTGTGAGGATGACAACATCATTTACTGCTGGCCTAGGCTAAAACTAAATATATGTGCTTCATAATTGTATGAGGTAAGGAAAGTAATAGAGGTATATCTTACTCATGCTTGGTTTTTGTTCATTACAAATACCTAAGCACCATTACTGTACCTGTGGCGGGACTGACTCAACCAAATTTAGAATAAAATAAGCTCGTAACACACCTGCTATGCAACAACCAGCAGCTTAGATGTGGGTGTGAATTGTCCAAGTAAGATTAAGGTATATAGTGAGCTAATGTGAGCTGAAAACTGAGCAATTAGAAAGGTAGAAGCATCTCTGAGGGAAATGATGACATTGTTCTCATACGAAGAGGTGAGTTGAAATTCACTTTCACTTAAATTTTGTACTCAGAATAATCTGAAGAGATGTGTTAAAGGTGGGATCATTACTGAACACTACTGATTAGAGGGTCTTTAGTTACTTTCCCTGATAACTAGTGCCATGTCCTTAAAAAAACACTGCGTTTATTGTTTGTTTGTGTGTTTGTATTTGTGAGATGGAGAACAGTTAGTCTGTGCTGTCATATAATGATGTACTTTACACTCAGTTCTCAGAGTTTGTGCTGTTTCTGCTCACAGACATTGGAGCTTTCGTCTCTGTTTGTGTTCAGAATAACCATGAGCTAGATCAACAGTTCATATCTCCATGCATGACCTCAAACCCACATAGGTACTTATAAAGGCATATTACACCACAGTTAGCGAAGCTATTATGTAATAGTCCTGCACAGAAGGGCCTGTGAGTGGCTCTGAGGGCTCAGGCAGCACCTCCACAGTTCCTCCAAATGATATCTGCTTGAGGTTAATCTTCAGCTAAAGTCAATTGCTGCCATAATTTCATCCCTCCAGTTATCATTGCTTTCTGTCGGGATTTTCTCACATCACATCCCATGTCCATTTCACTACATTTAAAGGACTGAAACAATATGAAGCAAAAATAACCTTTAAGTCCAGTAAATAAAACACACAAGAACTTAAATTGTTTTACAGTTGTTGGGACCTCCTACTGGGAATTATCTAGCTCAAAATGCTTAGGGCTGCAGTTAAAATGGTGCATCTACACTGACAATATGAGGATCTTTACCTTTCACAGCCTCTGGTTGAATGCAGTCATCTTGCCATGAACTTCACCACAGCCTGCTGTATATCGCTAAAGACAGTGCAAAGTTCATTTGCACTGTTTAAACAAATAGTTATATATTAATGAAGCTAATAAAATGTAATAATCACTGCTTATTTTACAAGGGAATTTGGTTCATCAGTCCTTTAGTAAGCCAGTAACCACACTTACAGTATGTGGCTTGGTCTCTATAAATAAAGACTTGGGAAGGAATGCACCATTTTTTAGAGTCAGTTTATAACACTGTATGACTGGAAGCCCCGTTTCAAACATTTTGTTCCAGCATACCAGTAGGCCAGAATGGGACTGTAGGCAGTTGAAGAACAGATTTAACCGGCCATGACTGACCATGGAAGCCAAACTAATCAGATTTCTCTAAAGCTGCTGAGCCTGTCTGGTAGGACTCCACATTGGTGGGTTGAATAGTTCAGTTGTGTGTGTAGCTCATGCAGCCTTCTGATTGGCTCAAGTAGCCCATCCCCTGAAAACACCCCCATTTCCATGGTGATGAAATGAATGCATTCTTGACCTCAGAGAGAGTTCCTGGGAGAGATCAGTCTACCCCGATCTACTACTTCTTCCTTCCCCTCCCTCCCTCTCACGTGTCTGACAACACACTGCAGGGCAGGGGAGAGGGTGATTGGCCAGAGGAGATACAAACACACACATGCATATGCACATACTATAAAAAGACACACACACATATACACATACTGTATGCATGCACACACAAGCACACACAGTTCATGCAAACATTAACCCACCCACATAAACAAACAAAGCACATGGCCTCACGTGTGCAGTAATGAATGAAATTCCTGAGCAAAAGTCAAATCTGTGTCAGTATTTGTTATACTTAAATGTTTTTGTTTCATCAATGGCACCTCTGTTAAACTCTTAGACCTGCAGTAATATAATACATATAATACACATAATTAAACAAGAATTTATTAAAGGTGTCATTGATCAGCCATGAAGAAATTCAGAAATGTGCAGTCCAGCACACTGCATATATTTCTTTTAATTAAGATTTAAAAGGAACATTTGACATTTGGGAAACCTTTTGTACTTCTTGTCAAGAATTACATGAGAAGATTGGAAGATCACTCTCATTAATGTACATTAACTATCTAGCTGCAGCAAGATAGCTTAGTTTAACATAAAGACTGGAAAAAGGGGAAAACAGTCAGTTTTGTTGTGTATTTTAAACTAGTTAAGGCTGGCTGTTCCCCCATTTTGCAATCTTTATGTTAAGCTAAGCTAACCAACAGCTCATATTTACAATATGAATAGTACACTAGTATCCATCTCCTTGAATGTTAAACTGTTGAAATGGTAACAAATGATAATAAAACATACTACAATTAGTATGAAATCCTTATAGAATTGCAAGACTGTGTATAGAAATTACATATAACATTTACATTTAGTGCAAAAAGTCATTTGTGCACCAAAGCCTCAGTAAATCCATACATGCTAATGATAACCCTTCACAAAAAGGTAATAAACTAGTTCTTTTCTTCCTGTTGAACATGTATAATCTTCTCTCTCTGTCACACATGAAAACAAACTTTAACATTCTACAGATTCTCCTACTTTAATAGCCTACTTTACTTTCTCTGAAGTCTCTCTGAACCTCCCTCTCGTCCTGTAGTTGGATCCCAGTTGCACTCTGATAAATAACCCAGAAAGTTCCTAGAAAACCTAACACGTGTTTCCTTGTTCCCTCTCTGGCTGCCTGGTGCTGACTGTGTGTGTGTGTGTGTGTGTGTTTGTATCAGCAGTTATGACGCAATACATAACAACTTGTTCAACAGTTACACAGTACAAATGTGTTTACATACCTATTGATTGACAGCAGAAATTGATCCACAGAGTCATGAACTGTGTCACATGTTGTGACTGGTGTTCATACGCACTCCAACACACACACACACATGCACACACACAGACAAAACCCATTCAAACCCTCATTTCTCAAGAGATGCTTGGTCAACTTCTGTTTCAGTGTTCACATGTTGAGACAGTTTTTGTGTACAGTGACGTGTGTGTCTGAGTTGTTTCACTTCTCTCTAAAAGGGTCTAAAATATCAAAAAGAGGCAGAAACAGCCAGATGTCAGTGTAACTTGGGGATTGCTTCTTAGAAATTACTGGGCCACAAAAAAACCATAATACATTGCCAGGAGAGACTCCATGGTGATAGAAACTTTTTTCTTTGTTTTTCTGAAGCAGGAACTTTGTGTCCAGACTCTGGGGTCAGGCAATAGCACCTTACATAACCCCAATGTAATCTGATTACAGAAGTCAAAAACATTTTGTATCATTAAAGTTAAGAAAAATACTAAATAATATAATTCAATATGATTTACTGCCCAAACTCTAGTGAAAAAACTCTCTTGAGTTAGTGCAGGAACAATGTTTATGACAATAACTTCATTGTTGTGGAGAAACTGTTTTTGCAGCCCAGAGCTATAATTCACAGGATCACGCCGATGATGATAACAACACTGAGAGCATATTTTTTCCTGGTGGTGTCATAAAAATAAAATGTACTCAAACAAATATTTACATGCTTGTTTGAGGACATCTAAACATTTTTGAAAATATTGCAAAAATATAATGATGCTGCCAGACATTTTGCCCCTGTTTATGTAATTGATCCTGTTATCATTATGTTCCACTGGACCCAATTGGTCAACTTGTCTCCTCGTGTCAGTCTCTTCCTCTTACACATATGACTTTAACTGTCACAAGGCCTGTATTTTTGTCAGTCTGCACCCTTTTGATAATTTTCTAAAGGGCACATAAAGATATGTACGTGTTCCAGGATTCTTCATGTGCAAATATTGACCTTAATACACAGCACAGGTGTTTTAAGGTGGGACTGATTCAGAGACTGATAATGCTACACATCATGTGTAGACTACATGCATCACAATGATTATTACATGCTATCAGTAGATTTAACATGTCATTGTTTTTATGTTTAAAGTATTTTTGTTCTTAAGGATTAGCTTGAGAGTTTCTAACCTGGAGTTATATTAAAGGATTTCTATCACTCATTTATATCCGTCAGTTTAATTTGAAACTGAAGTCTGCGGTCAGTTAGCCAAGTTTCTTGCTGAGAAACCTCATGGTGATGACAGGACTTTCCAGAAGTTTCATCATCTAACTCTTCGCACGCAGGCAAATAAGCCTGTGATGCAAAATGTTAATGTATTTCTTTTAAATGAGGCATGTTGCTCAGACTTTTTATATTTTTCATGTTATAAATAATTCAGAAATTCCTGAAAGGCCACAGCATGGCACATAGATAGGTGAAAGTATTGCTGATGACTCGCAGTTAATGGGGTTTACACTTCAGGACAACCTTAAGATGTAAACTGTAAAGGAAGTCTGTCATTTGGGAATAAAACAAACTCAGAATACTTGCCTCAGTGTGTCGGGGCAGGTGGGTAGATTTACAATTTGAAAACTGAGACACAGTCAGTCGTTGCAGAACTACAGATGCCTTCGAGCTGTCTGAATGTCACTGCTATTCTTGTCTCCTCTGCTCCACATACTATATTTGTATTTCTTTAGAATAAGAACGAGATCTTACTTACTGCTCTTCTTCTGCACAAAAAAAGTTTAGATTCTTAGTTTTCACATCATTTACTTTTCTACTCATTATAAGAAAAAAATTAGGACATTTCAAGTATTTAGTATTCAAAGCACACTTGATTATTCTGCAACTTATTGTTTGACCCACAAAAATAAAGAAGTAAGCAGTTTAATTTAAATTCACAGATATTCTGTCATTTGTTACAATAATTAGTAATAATTAAGATAACAAATAGCATTTTTCATGATGCTGACCAATTGAAAGAAAAACATTTACAGACAATCTATAACTGTTTTTCAGAGGATCAGAGGTCAAACAGTTAATTGGACTAGTCTGCCAGATTAACTGAAGCTAAAATGACAAATTAAGTGTAACTGAATAACATTGCAATCCAAAAATATGTGTTTAGAAGGATTTGAAAGTGATTATAAGGTATTGGTCAGTGATTGATTAATCATTAAAAACCATTGGATAGTTCGCATTAGTTCATCAAAGCTACCTTAATAGTCTGATATAATTTAAACTGAAGGGAAATTATGCTGAAGAACAAAACAAAAACCAAAAACACTAATAATATAATCAGAAATAAAGCTGACTATGAGGGAAATTATCAGTCAACATTGTGTGACGTCAACGTCGTCTAAGCCAATAAGGTCGCTCTTTCTCTGCAGTCCGGTGGAGGTGGGGGGAATATTTTAACTGCGGTTTAAATAGCGAAGCATCCTTGAGCAGAAGATCTGAGATCAGATGTCAGACAAGCTTTACCGTCAGTCTCTGGATTGAAGGCTGACATGTAACGGAATAAAACCGCCAAAGGACGTTTGGTGGATCATTTTGATGGCGGACAATTTCCGGGGCGAAGAGCAACGTCGATAAATAATGTAAGTGTGATCGCCGGACTGTAGCAGCCTTCTGTGAGGAAACATGTAATGTGCTAACATGCTATTTTTTTTAAATATTTAGCGTTCAAAGTAAAGCCTTGAATGCCTGTCTTCATGTTTGTTGTGCGCATTATAATGTGCGGCAGTTTGAATGAAGTGAGCGCTGCGCCGCGGACTGCAGAGCCTCACCCCGTGTGCAGATGTTTACATGTCGCCTCACAGGCCACACATGATACTACGATCAAAATATCAACGTCATGTGAATGTTTTCATGCAACAAAATGTAAGGATGTTTCAAAATGACATATGCGACCTTACTGTATGCGATGATCTGTGCGTCCTTGCTGCCGTTCAGACAGTAAGCCCAGAGTGTCAGCTGCTGCTACAGTCACATTCACTATCTTTAATTGGATCATCTGTCATAATATTATCTCTCCTTAAATCTCTCGGCACGTCTCTCATTAGTGATTTTACTGTTTTGTCTGTAGTGAGGATTAAGTGTTATAATTAAAACTACTGTTGATAAAAAGTCTATGTGGAGTTTGACATGAACACGAATCAGAAATAACAACTGTTAATTAGATAAAGGTTCATCTCATGTGGTGCTGTTTCTCTCTCAATACAACCATCGCTTTGAATGACCAACCATGATTTTTCTCGGGATTGGTCATTACATAATGGGGGGCACTGTGATTGGCTGTTAAACCAAGATTCCCGGGAAGAGTGGTCACAGCTTTCTCTGAGATTGTGTGTGTGAGAGTGTGTGTGAGTGTATAAATGGTCTGAACTGGTTGCACGTGGTCTCTGTTGACAGTGATTTCAGACCTGTGGCATGTCCACGAATGAACACATGAGCATGGGTGTGTTTTGTGAGATAAAGGAAATAAAGGAACAAGTAAAACAAAAGAGTAAATAAATCATGTGATTGCTGTCAAACAGTCCCACTCCCACTGTTTAAAGCAGTGACAAATAAGAGGGCCAAGTCGCCTAAATGGAAAACAAAACAATGTATCCACTCCTGTGGCATCTAGCCAGACAGGTAGTTGTGTTTGCTCAGATTTTTAGATAAGCAACTCTATTATTTCTGCGCTCTACAGAATAATGGAAGTGAAAGGATTTTTTTTTCATCCTCATAGTATTGAATGTTTAATTTATTTAGAAATATTACAGTGCAGTTCTTAAAACAGCACATTGATTACTCAGGATATTTCAAGCTCCAAGTCAACAGTTTTATTGTAAGTCAGTTAAACTGTAATGAAAAAGAAAGTATAAATAATTTTGATGGAAGAGATAGAATATGCTTCTTGTGATTTGGTCTTATCTGTGAGCACATGGGTGTGTTTTTGTAGACTGTAAATAGCTGTACACTTAATTTGATATGATCCCAGCAAAGGTACTGCGAGACATCATGGAAAAACAGTTTTGTGGTAAACTATGTAGCTTTAGCTGACAGGTCAGAACAAGCCTGTGATGAACTTCTCACGTGAGTCTGATGTATAACAAGATAATCCTCAGTCTTCAGAGCAGAAAAGCCTCAATATGTGAATCACATTAATTGATGGGTGTTAACAAATCATCCTAGTCATTTGGATGTACCTTTGTAGTCTGCCAAAATATGAAGCCATCTGTCCCTTAGGGTGTGTGTGTGTGTGTGTGTGTGTGTGTGTGTGTGTGTGTGTGTGTGTGTGTGTGTGTGTGTGTGTGTGTGTGTGTGTATGACGGTGCAGGGATAACTGAGTCAGCACAAGCAGGTGGCAGGTGGAGATTTTAAGGGACGGTTTCTTATAAATACGAGTCAGTGATCTTACATATGTGTGGACAAAGTAACCCCCCCTCCTCCTGTCTTAATTATCACACTCCTCCCAGTTTCCTGTTAACATTTTCTGTCCTTAGCATATCCTGTTTTGTTGTTTTTTCATTTTTCCTGAACAATTTCACTTTTTTTCTTATCCTGTTATTTTATTTAGTTAAAGTGGAAGTTGAAGACAATACTCATAGGCATTGTAACATTTAAATGCTAAATTACAACTACAAGTCAGTATTCACATACACACACATTCATAAACTAATGGTCTATGGGTCTTAGCGTCAACCTGTTTATCAGGAGCCCAAGGACACTTCCACATGCAGACTTGAGGAGCTGGGGATCAATCCACTGACCCTCTGATAGCTGTATGACCTGCTTTACTTCCTGAGCCACAGCCACCTAAAATTAAACCAATACAATGTCTGTAGAAGTCTTAGTCATAGCGAAATTTATAGTCCTTGTACCAGGTTAGACTTTTGAGGGTAAAGCACACTATAAAACACTAGACACGAGTAAGAAAAACAGGCAATACAGTTGTGTCAGATTAGAAATGCTTTCCCCCTAGTTCAAAGAAACACTAATGGCACATTGTTTTTTTATGTAAACATAAATAATGATGCCTGTTTAATCAAGATCAGGTATCAGGAACATAATTATGTTGCAACAGATGAAAAGTGGTTTTATACTTTAATACCTCCTGTCACTGATGTTGCGGACCATCATACAACGCAAACCAGGGGCAGGTTCACAGTTTTAAAATGTATTTGTATAAAAGCATGAAATAGCAAAAATCCGCTTATCTTCAGTTTTTTTACAGTAAGATGGATTTTTTTTCTGGATGCACAAAAAATTCTAGTTCTTTTCTCTATTTGCCCTTCGAATCAACAGCCTCTCATCCTGCAGCTCAGTGAATGCATCTCCCTGTTTGTTTCTCTCTGCAGAGCCTTGTTTGGCATTCTAGGCAGAGAGCATTAGAGGCTGTGGATCAGAGAGGCTGGCACAGCACCACATGATTACTCTCGCCCCTGATGGCGTGTATACACATTTCAGAGAGGAAAAGGCTCTTTTGAGTTCCTATCATGATTTTTGTTTTCAACAGGCAAAAATAGCAGAATGTTTTCATATCCATCACCCACATACCAACAATGATCATGAACACAAACTTCCAGCAATATTACACAAGTGCAGAAAAGAATGTGTGAACTGTGTTTATGGTTTCAGCCACCAGCCAAATATCTGAGATTGGCTGGCTGGCCTGTGTGGCCAGTAATTGGACTCAGTGGATCAATAATGTATTTTAATGTGGAGGTTGAATTTTAATGTGGCCTTGTGGTTGCAAAGAACATCTCATCTGTCAACAGTCTGATCCCTGACAACTAATAGGTCCATTAAAGAACATTTATCCTGCCAGTGTGTGATGCTTTGCATACATATAAGGCCTGAAATGTAAATATAAGTCCTATTGAGTGGACAAAATGAGTAAGTTTATTGTAGGAAAGATATCAAGATAGATTCTCTTGTTTTTTCTCTGTTTTCCAGCAGTCTCACACAGGCTCTCTGTGGGACTCTATGGACAACACTCTCTTTCAATAAAATACATGCACATGTAAATTTTTAATGTGTGTATGCCATTGAAGGACAGTAAAAATCAAAGAGTCCAGTTTGGTGCTCCACTTGTGTTTACAGCATTAGGATAACAACATCCTAACCTCTTTTGCAGACCATGAACTATGTGGGTCAGCTGGCCGGCCAGGTGTTTGTGCAGGTCAAGGAGCTGTACAGAGGACTCAACCCTGCAACCCTGTCTGGATGTATAGATGTTATCGTGGTGCGGCAGCCCGATGGCTCCCTGCAGTGCTCCCCCTTCCACGTCCGGTTTGGCAAAATGGGAGTCCTACGGTCCCGTGAGAAAGTGGTGAGATTCAAAGATGACTGCTTCCTCATAATCAGTGATAAAAGAAGTATACAGTCCTTTTAATACCTTAAAAAGGTTCAGAAATACTCTTTTCCATCAGTTACACATACCAGCAGGCAAGAAAGCAAATTGTGTTCACCAAAAATAAAACAAAAGTGCATTTAAATACTACATGAGAGTATATTGAAAAAGATGACTCTACAGCACTCCTATGGCCGTCTGTGCTGCTGAAGCTTAGAGAAGAAGCTTACAGTAACTCACATAAGTTACATTAAATGTCAGCATAAAATCTCAAGTTTAATGTTGTGTGATTCATGCTCGTGAGGTTTACAATTCATTAAATGACTGTTAATTTTGTTACGCAGGTGGACATAGAAATCAATGGAGAGCCAGTGAGTTTGCACATGAAGCTGGGAGAGAATGGAGAGGCCTTCTTTGTCAAAGAGACCGAGAACACGTTGGTGAGTAACGGTTGACAGACTTTGTTTCTCTGAGTCAGTAAACACGTGCACAAGTATATGATGAAACATAACTTATTGACATGAAGGTCATTCTGTCTAAGCCAGAATACAAACTGGGATTTAGCTGAACTGGTAATACTTTAATTCTTGCCCTTTTGCATTGTGAGTTTTAAATGATATCACTGCTCACTAATACACATGTTGAACTTATTTTAATCATCAGGCTTAGATGTGTAGTTTCCTGCCCAGACAAGCCCAGAGAAAGCAGACATGTGCCATCCTTTACACACGCGCTCCTTCAGAAAGCTGCTGGTGGCTTCAAAATATTTAAACAGTCAACATCATGTAATCATCACACAGTATCAGTGTAAAGCTGAGGCAAGAAAAGGCAAACAGATTTATCTCAAGGTCATTTTCTATGGATTCAGTCTACAGAGTGTCAGTAAGTGCATCAGAATATCCTGACCCTTAAAGGGATTAATAATTCTGAGTTACAGATGCTTGTATTTAACTGGCCAATGCAGTGTATTGCTAGATAAATGTAAGTAAAATACAGTGCCAGAACCAAGACAACTTATTTTACCTTTTGTCCACTTATATATAGTCTTCATATGCATTGCAAGTAGTAAATTAGTAGTCACTGATGTTTGGTTATATTTAATGTATTGTTTTATTTATGTGCATGTGACCTGCACTGCTGTTTTTAACACATGAGCTCAGAAACTAAAAAATATATGTACTTACAGGACCACAAGGCAGAAAAAGCCTCCACCATGTGAGGATGACAGTGCCACTGACAATGTGAATAGTGTACTCGTCGTTGATACACAGATTCAATTAGGAAACATGCAGCAAATCCATGTCATAACCCTTTCCAAGTCTGTCAGACTACAAATGTTTAAAATTTAGATAACTGCTTAAAACAACACACAAGTTTGAGGTAAATAGTTTCTCATTTATCCATAATAGATCATGTCGCATGAACAAATATTAGCAAAAAATAATCTGACGTGGGAACATTTCCTTTTGTTTAGTTATCTGATTCTGCAAAGTGATATGCATGGACTGATAAGAGGGATTGATGAGAAGGAGAGGCCAGGGGAGTTAACATGATGAGAGCTGGCTGTGTTTCTCAGTCAGGAATTAACAGCAATATGTCTGAGAAGATCTAATTCTTAATCTTAGGGATTACATTGGTCTACCCCTGCTTTTATTACTTACTGTCCCTGTCAAAGATTGTGAGTCTTTCTCTGTCACTCAATCAGTAGGTAACATTGATGAGCTTTGGCATGGTACCAGAGGATAAGGTGTACCTCAACTCTTGATAAAATGGAAAATAATTACTGCCTTACGCACATTTTCAGATTCAAACAGACACTAAGAATTATGTACAAGTTGTCTTTGAAATGTCCATCACACTGTCTGGACCTTGTGACAAATCCTCTCCTTGACATAGCTTTCCCTTCACAGAGCAGTGAGGGCTATTTATAGCTCTGCCAAATTCACCTTCATGTGCAGTCGGTTGCACACAGCCTGCACTCAGGAACTGTCTGTCACTGATCTGTGCACTGTCCAAACTACCATGGAAAAAGACAACTCGGTCTGACAGATGTACAAATAGCAGGAAGGAGGAGCTGGACAAACGGAGCACAGACAGCATATAATGTGCCCAAGTAAAAGAAAGCAGTGTGTCTTCAGAACAGACAAACATGGACAGGATGAGCCACTGTCAGATATGGGGGCTTGAGAATTGTTCCGTTTCAAACATTCCATGGGTGTTTTTGTTCCGTCTTTCCGAAAAGGTCTGAGTTTATCGTCTCAGCGATCTGAATAGAAAAAGATCAACAACATTTTTAAGGAGCAATTTGGCATCCAGCCCAGTCTTCTGTTCCTCTCCCACCCAACCCCCTTCACTCTCTCCCACTCTGTCACAAGTCAGATCTCAGGATTTGTCGAGGCTTGTAGAGCCAATGCAAGAAACATTAACTAAATGTTCCAGTAGAAATTAACCTACAAGAAATAGCTTGTGGTGTAATATTATCTTGTTTTGTTCTCTGTAATTGAATGTCTTACAGATAAAACAATAAAAATGAAGTGTAGATGTTTTCATGTTTATCTCATCAGTTTACTGCGTAACTACTGTTACTTTCAGTGTTATTAATTTCAGGGTTTAAAAAAAGAAAAAGGGAAATATAATCTCACCAAGAATATCATTTATTTCATCCTAACATCCAGTGATTTTAGTCAATAAATGAATACTGTATTATTGGTCTGCTGCAGTCAGTGAAGCTGGTTTGTCTCAAATCTGAAATCAATCAAATGTCTCAAATCAATCCATCTGAAAACAGACACAGCGACGTATTCTCCAGTGCAGTTTTTTGCAGTAACTGTCTTACACAGTAGTAAAACAAGAGAAACAGCCACATATAAATTAATTAAAAATGTTTTTAGGGCGAATGTTTCCAGAAAGGCTAAATCTTTGAATCTCTTTTCCGGTCCTGTCATAATAAATTGGGTTGTGTTGGACCATGCTGTGACACGTGAATGGCACAACATGTGTCAGTCTGCACTGTTTGGATCATCTCTTTATCTTTCTCTCTGTGTTTCTGTGTGTATCTCTCTTTCTCTGGCATAGACAGTGAGACTGTGTTGAGCAAATCTGTGTGATTCTGCGAATCTGAGCTCAAACCCAAATTCCCACCAGATTATGTAAATCCAAATGGAGAGAAAAGTATTTCTGTCTCATCAATCAGTAACGCTCAGTTTCTACTCTGCAGTGCTGTGGAGGTTTTTTTGGTATACCTCATACAGGACATATCAATGTTTCTTATAAACTATTGGCATGTTTCTGGGGATGCCAATATCTATACAGTCATGTAAATATTTTAAGCAAATACCTGCAAAACAAATGGCTTTCCCATCAGCCTCAGTTGTACTTTGTGTTTAGTGCTAATTAGAAAATGTTAGCATGCTAAGATACTAAATTAAAATGGTATATATGGAAACATTAAGCCTGCTTAACATTTATTATCATTTTTAGAGTGAGCATGCTGCCATGCTAGTGTTAGCATTCAGTTTGAACCAAGGCTACAGACTCTAACATCACTTTATCTTCACATTTGCTGTTCCACATGACTCCATTATTTTACAGTAAATACTGTTCATTTCAGTCTGAACTGGAAGTTAATTATATAAGTTTTAATTTTCTCATATGATCTTCCTATGTTTCTCTGTTGACAGGAAGTAGTTCCGTCCTACCTTGCAACATCTCCCATAATGTCAGCAGGGGAGGAGTTGATGGAGACCCAGCTTGGCCGAGGCAGCTCTCGTCACCATGGTAGGCCCGACTGAAAAAGATGTTTTTGGAACTTGTGAAAATGTGAGCTAATTTTTAAAGTTTTTTCATGCTACTCTCTTTCTCTTTACTTAGACACCATTCCCTGCAGCTCACTTCCTGTCCAGAGCCTGGGACCGCAGCAAAGTGATGGCGGGATGACCAAAAAGAGGAGGAAGAGAAGGAGGAAGGCCCGTCCAGAAGCAAGCGGAGGAGGGAGAAGAGAAGAGAGCGGGGAAGAGTTCTCAGAGGACGAGGACATGTTTACAATTGACTTGAGCTCGGATGAGGAGAGAGAGGGTGATGGCAGCAGGTCTGTGTGTGTACATTATAGATTTTTTGACTGTGTGTTTTAACTTAAACATGTAAGGCTTCCAGGAATGACAGGAACAACTATTTAAATGTATTTGAGGTAACTGCCTATGGTTGTTTATCTCTGTCTGGTTTAATTAGCAAACTGTCAGAGGAATTTGCAAAGCCCTCCCCTCCGTGCCATTTCAATAATGTGTGAGTGTGTGTGTTTAAGAGAGAGACACTGACAGACAGAAGGGTTATTATATGTCAGTCATCCTGCTGTGGTAAACATCCTCCGTCAGCAGTCACAATGTTGTGAGCCAGTGAACCACTGCCAGTAACTCCTCGTTCTGTTAGACTATGTGTATGTGCCTATTTTTTTCATGCATGAATGGGTGTGCAAGTGTTTGTCCGGCTGTCCAAAAAAGGGGTTGCGCCTTTGCACCATGTGAATCATAAGAACGGGAATAGAAAAAAACCCTGAGGACATTCTGTTAATGCTCAAATTGGAATATGTCCATTTTAGCAGTGCGGCTCAATGGACGTCATGTCAACTGCATGCCAACTCAACCACAAGAAACATTCTTACAACACTCAAGCCCCCCTTAGGATAAGTTTAATGATTTAGATAATCCCCTCACACACCATCAAGTGCCATCTTTGGGCCCAATAACAAAGATTTAAAAGCAAATATCAGTACCAAAAGTACTAATAAAAATTCAATTTTGTGTCTGTTAAATAACCAGAGTTAGTGTGCTAACATGCTACAGTGAAGGAGTGACCATGGTAAACATTATATCTGCTAATCAGTCTTTTTTTTTTTTTGCATTGTCTCTGTGAACATGTTATCATGATGCTGTTAGCATTTAGCTCAAAGCTACACTGTGCCAGCACACAGCCTTACAGAGCTGCAGGTACACCTATAGAATTTAACTCTCACTCCAAATGAAATGCTCATGAAACAAAACTGCAGGATGAGAATCAGTGTAAGACTCTGCATGTGTGAGCCAGTTTGTGCTTATATGTATGCATGAAGCGCTTTGAAATCCAGCTCTGTTTATGGGACGTGCTCCAGGGATTCGTCCTGTTCCCACAGTGTTTGCTGTCTCCTTGAAATACTGGAAGCAGAGTTTTGGCTCAGAGTGTGTCCTTACTGCAGGGACTCTAAGCTTTTCTTAGAAAGCCTGCCACAGAGCAGGGCAGGGAGAATTTCTGTAACCCTTTGAGACATGAGCAAATGTGAGTTTGCCTCACACTGAATACTGTACTGCACATTATGTAGAAATATTAGATTAGTTTATGATAAAAGGTCACAGGCAAATATGCTGTAGAGGTCTCATAGCTGTTTATATAAAGCTGAGAAAACTGCTTGTGATTTAAGGTGTTTCAGGACACTATTATGACACTTACATACAAAAACCCATTATCTTACCAAGTGTATCTGTCTAACTTCTAATCAAAATATGTAACAGACACCTCATGTAACAGACAATTAATGAACCAGTAACATTTCAGTGAGAAACCTTAACATGTGAATTCACACCTCTTCCATTGGAGGATTTTTCCCTTATTCCAAGCAAAGACACTTTATACATATTTCCCTTTTTTTTTGTACTAGTTTTCAAAGTGGCATTTTTTCCAGTGCAAACAAATGAATTGCTTTGCTTATTTGGACTTGCAAAGACTCTGTGTATTTATACAGTAAAGAATGTGCACAGGTTGTATAATAATGTGTTTGTGTGTTTTTGATCAGACCTGCGTATGATGATCAGGGATCTACAGCCAAGACACACACACACCCTGGCACTGACTGGACCCGTTTACAGAGGTATTATTTAGACACAAAACACACTTTATGATTACTTCTTCTTATCTTGTTTAAATATTTAGTAAACTGGACTCAATTCTCTCTTATCCTGATCATATTGAAATAAGCATTTTTAATACTTTTCATGTGCTCACAATGAATAGATAATAATCATGATTTGCTGTCTCTCACTCTCTCTTTTCCTTTTCTCATCTTCTCATTCTGTTTTTTCCTGTCCTCCTGTCTTTTTATCTTCCTGTAGTAATGTGATTAAGGAGTCTCTCTCCATCACTCCACCCTGTGGTCTGTCCATATCCTGTCCTCAGTCGACTTCTCACTTCTCTTCTCCTGTTAGGTATCACATTCAATTTTTGCCTCTTTCTGTCTGGAAATGAAATAATGCCCTAATTAAGGAAAAGCACACACATACAACATTTGAATATTTTCAAATATTTTTATTAGAATGTCTGTCTTATTCATTCTTGCATTTTAAAATTTAAACTTCTTTAAAGCACATAACTTGATGGAGTGTAAACAAATAAATTAAGTGTCTGTCAATTTCCAAGCAGCCCCGATGATTCACGGTCATCAACACCAAAGAGCGACTCAGAGTTAACCAGTCAGAACAAAGACAACCCTGAGATGCTGTGGACCTGGGGGGAGCTGCCACAGGCTGCTCAGGTACTTACACACACACACACACATTACACACAAGCACATGCTTTTTATTGTAACTATTTCACCACTGAGACAACACAGGAACCAGTTGGCCTGAATCCTTTCAAAGCCTCTGTCTAACACTCCTAAAGCTTTTTATTTGTCATCATTGATGTAATTAGCTGTGACCTACAAGTCACTGTAAGTTCGGGGAAATTAGGCCTATGGGAAAAAATTTAGCACAGAACAAACTAGAAAATGGGAGATTATTATTTTTACAGTTTGGATTCTGAGAACTGGGTTTTGATCTTTGTCTCTCTCTCTCACACAGCTGTCCTTCCTGACCACCCACCAGACACAGGAGCCTGCCACAGCCGTGTCCATCCCAGTGTCTACCAGCACTCATTTCAGAGCTATCAGGGCCACTGAGCCCCCCTCCCATAATAACTATGCTCCCCAGCCAGGGGAGACTGCTGTTCATGGTGGAGACAAGGACACTATTGAAAGCAAAAATGGAGCCAGAGTTGATTTAACCACCAATACTATGGAACAAGGTTGTTACAAAGAAGACATTATTATTATTATTATTATTAATCTGCAAAGTGTTCTCTACTAGTGTCTAGAATGACTTAAAAGAACCAAGTGTGTTATTGTTCATTTATCACAGTTAGTGCCAAACATGTTTGAACATTTTTAGCCATTAAGCAATACTGCGTGTTAACAGACTCAAGTGTTTACTGATTCTGTAAAAAAAAACTTTTTTAAACTAATTTATTAAACATGAGTTTGGAGTCATTATTCTGAAAATACCACATGTAATGATCTTTTAAGGTGGTAAACAAAAAACAGGCAACCCCACACTGTCAGACTTGTTAGTTAGTGGTAGTTTCTGGCAAATTCATGTTTTGTTAAAGTGATTTCTAAATGATTCACTATGACTGCAAATGAACTGGAAATCATCAACTGACCTAAACCAAGAAGGAAATTCTAAAGTGTCATGCATCATTATATCCTGGAAACTTAGGAGTTTATGTTTTTTTTCTCTTAGAGAGAGAAGTGGAAAGTGTTGGGCCATCGTGTGCAGAGGTGGAGGGTTTAACAGCTTGTTCAACATCTCCCAGGATTCTCCCTGTTCATCTTGATGAAGGCAGAAATAGAGGCAGTCCCGTCAAAAGAACTGATTCGCCATCAAAAAAGAAAGGTATCGGTGCTCTGTGTACATGTTTCAGTGTCATCTTTCATGTCTGTCATAATGATGATAAATGTTATTGTCGCTTCCTAGAAAAGAGAAGCCAACACCTGGGTGCTGATGGCATTTACCTGGATGATATTACAGAGCTGGAGCCCGAAGTAGCTGCTCTCTACTTTCCTAAAAGGTTTAGTAATGAACATATAGATCTACCTAACACGCTTTTACATGCCTTTATAAGAGTAAAATACATACTTCACCTCAGTTTATACACACCTACTGTACAGAGGGCTTTCATGTGGTATAATGTGCCCTCTGGTGGCCAACATAGAGGTCCTTTGGATTTTATGGTGTCCTGTTTCAGAGTTTATAAATTTTTTTATGACTTCTTCTTTTTTTTCCTTTTTTGTTGCTTCAGCTAACCATCACTGCCTTATTGTGATTACTTGCTGGACTTTATAATTACAGTTAAATAATTTTAGTGGCTCTAGTTTTTGGTTTGCTCCGTTTGCAAGTTATCTACTTGATATTGATATCCAAACATCAACATAACATTAATTTTCAGAGATGTATGTCCTTGAAAGTGTATGTATTTCATTGTCTCCTCAGTGATGGAGGCGGTAGCTCCATGCGGGGGGACTCAGAGATGATGATGATGGGAGTGCGAAGCGCTAATCAGTCCCCACAGTCAGTGGGCAGCAGTGGGATGGACAGCGGTGTGGACAGTTTGTCCGATCAAATGGGAGACCTGCCTCATGTTGCCATTTCTTTGTGTGGAGGACTCACCGACAACAGGGAGATCACAAGAGGTAGGATGTAAAATGTGCAGAAGGCAGTGGCAAGGGTACAGAAAATGTGATTACATATCTGTTAAACTCTGTGTGTGTGTGTGTGTGTGTGTGTGTGTGTGTGTGTGTGTGCGTGTGTGCGTGTGTGTGTGTGTGTGTGTGTGTGCACGTGTGTTTCATGCCACAGAGCAGTTCCAGGAGAGAGCAATTTCATACCAGCAGTTCTCTGAAAACCCTTCTATAATCGATGATCCCAACCTGGTGGTCAAGATAGGAAACAAGTATGTATCATTGGACCACTGAGATTCAATACCTGAATTCAGAATCGTAGACTGAGCCAGAAACGACTATTATGTTAAGGGTTACTAAGGCTTCATTTTTCACAATACTTTCATAATGCCCTTTACAGTTTTGTGCATATTCACAAAGTTTTTGGAGTGGCGACATAGTTGCAGTTACAAGCAGTGGAATAGTTCAACATTTTGGGGATTTTTTGACATTTTCCTGAGATTTACTTGGTGTAATTTAGATAAGACGATTCACATCTATATGGTGAAAATGAAGCAAATCAAAGTCTGAGGTGTAAAGAAGTGCTTAGAGCGCTCTCTGTTGTCTGCTGCAGGTACTACAACTGGAACACAGCAGCTCCTGTCATGTTGGCCATGCAAGTCTATCAGAAACCACTGCCGCAGGTAAGACCACCACACTGACACGCTGGTACTGTATTAACACTCATCTGTTTCCTTATTTTCTTGCTAATCGTACCTTCATTGTTTAGATTTATTGAAGTTAGAGTAGCCAGTATTATCAGAAAGAGTAAAAGTACTGATTATTAAACAGGATGGACGCTGTTATATTATTATTTTCTTTATTATTTAACTGGATTATTATTACTGATACATTAGTGTGTCAGTAGCATTATCGTGTTGCAGCAATTTGTATAATGTTATGTTACATTATAGGTAATGCTATTAAGAAATAGTATGATGTACTGCAGCTTTAAATAAAAATAGTGAAGTATTTCTAGTAGTTTATTTTTTGTATGTCATTATTTTATTTGTTCAATGGTTGTTTGGTGTCATTGAGCACTCTGTATCCCCCTGCATCACTTTTTCTGTGCACTTGCAGCATTTTGCAGTTTCCCTTATCCGATTTTTTCACTTTGGTTCGATATAACAGCATCCTGTCATTAATTCATTAAATTTTAAGCAAATGCTACTAGATAATGTCTGTTCCATTTTGTTTTAGATTCTCATGATCAATAATCAACTATTTCAGTTTTTGATATATTTCCATTTTCTGATATGTCAGTAACTGAAAGTGTCTGTTTTTGAACACACATGGGGAAGCTCAGATCAAGGCTGTCGGTCTTACACCACAGCAAAATATGACTTTAAATCCAACTGTTTTCCTAACACTTTAATAATGTCATGTCTTTATCCCCCTCCTTATTTTTCCTTTTTATTTACACATTATCTGTCTCTCACCATCCATCGGATGTTTGTGTGTACTAAGTGTTGGTGCCTGAGTTATGTGTTTTCTGCTTTTGGCCTCTTCTCGTACTGCCTTCCTGGTCTGTTTGGCTCCAGTCCTCCCCAGTCTGTATGTTTTCTTGCTTTGCTTGGGTGTTGATCAGGGCATGTCTTTGTCTGTCTGTGTACAATCATGTCACCACTGTAAACTTATCTACCTGCCTCGCTCTGCCCTGCATGTCTCTCTTTCTCTTTGTGCTTTGTCTTGTTGCATTTTTGCAGGGTTAGTAACTACTGTCGAGTCACAATCTTCAAGAATCTCTTTCTGTCTGGTTTTACCATGCATCCTTGCTCTGTGTTTGTGTGCCACTGAATACTCACCTGCCTTTTCTTCTTGGCAATTTTGTTGGAGTTCAGTGTGTTTTGAAACATGTTGTTTGTCACGTCTTTGCATCGTGGGTCATTGATTTCTGTTCTTCTATTTATTTATTTTACATATGTTTCTGCATCACCATATTTTGAGTTTTTTTCTGTCAATTTTAAGTTACATTTTTAGTCAGTTCTGAGTTGTATGTGCATGGTTGTCTCCAGGCCTCAGTGGAGAACATCATTAAGGAGAAGATGCCAAAAAAAGGAGGACGCTGGTGGTTCTCATGGAGGAGCAGAAACAGTGACTCCAAATCAGTAAGTACACAGATACACACATATAATATAATTTTACCTGAGCGAGTATTACATATACTTTTCAGGTAAGAGTGTCAGAGAAGGTAATTGATGGAGGCAAAGGCTGAGGGCTATAACCATTATCCGTTATCCATCTTAGGAATCAGTGACGGAGACAGCAGGAGACCAAGGAGAGAGTTCACAGACCCTGTCCTCAGTGAGCAGGTGACTTCAGACTTAAGTTAATCAAATTTATCTCTTGAACTGTCGGTATTCATAGTTTCATCTTTTACCAAACTGGTTGCCTTTGATTTTTTAGACTGAAGGATGAGTCATCTTCTAGTGATGAGGACCACAGATCGTCCAATCAGGTGTCAGGATCCGGCCAGTCAGAGCTCCTCATGGGTTCAGGCAACATCTGTTATAAGAAGACTCTTCGGCTCACCTCAGAGCAGCTGGTATGTATTCCTACAGCTAGATTTATTGAGTGTAATGATGATTAAAAACAAGTATATACTCACTTTTGAGCTCTGCTTTGGCTTGACTCCTTTGACTAAATGGAGCACTTATGGTTAGCCATTATTTTAGCAAGAATGTGGGAACACAAGAATCTCTGTTTGCATACGAAACATGGATACATTGTCCTCCCTTGGACTAGTCACTGGCTATAAGTCTGAAAGTGGACACCAAGAACAAGATCATGTTACCTAAAGCATTTGATTCCTGACCACTGTAAAAACAGTGAAATTAAAGGCAGTTGATAGCATGAAGTATATAGAAAGATGGTTTTCTCACATTTTGACAGTAAATCACAACAGTATATTTTTTATTGCCCCCTTCTGTTCAATGGTGCATCAGATTTTAGCGTTTTTAGCATAACCTCCTCCTCTCAATCTATGTGTTTTTTTTCTTGACTTTGCATGTGTGTGTCTGCATGTGTGTTTACAGGCTAGCCTGCAGCTGAATGAGGGCCCTAATGAGGTGGTGTTCAGCGTGACCACTCAGTATCAGGGCACCTGTCGCTGCCATGGCACCATCTACCTTTGGAACTGGGATGACAAGATAATCATCTCTGATATAGATGGAACCATCACCAGGTGAGAGAAAGCAGGATTGTCTCTCTGTCACTGTTTTAAGCCAGTCACTTGTGATGACAAACAAGCATATAACAAAAGGCAGTTCAGTTTCAGCTATGTTGGCCTTTACACAGATTTGATGTTGAGATTTTGTCTCTGTTAACTGTAATTAAGTGCATCTGGACTGACTGTGTGACGTTGCCTCTCTTGTGTTCTGCTGTAGGTCAGATACACTGGGTCACATACTTCCCACACTGGGTAAAGACTGGACCCATCAGGGTATCGCGCGACTCTACCACAAAGTCAGTCAGTGAGTGCTTCCTTACATTTTGCACATTTTACAGATCGCTGTTACAATACAAATATCACATTTATTTTTGGATCATTGTTAATTTTAGTTTAACTGAACTTTAACTAATGGCTGATCATTTTGAGATTTATTGTTTAAAACACAGAAGACAGTTAAATACAAGCTCGATCTCTGTCACAGGAATGGATATAAATTCATGTACTGCTCTGCGAGGGCCATTGGCATGGCTGATATGACGAGAGGCTACCTGCACTGGGTCAACGAAAGGGGAATAATGCTGCCGATGGGCCCTGTGCTGCTCAGCCCCAGCAGCCTTTTTTCTGCTTTTCACAGGCATGCTTTTTATGCTTTCTATAAATAGAAATTACATGACAGACTGCATTTGTCTCATGTAAATATAAATATACAAATATTCTCATGTAAGGATTGTCATGCATCATTTTGCTCATTCTTTTGCTTCTCTTAGCTAAAAATTCCCTTCCCAAGCATGCATTGGAACAGATGTGGTTTAGGTATATGCCACAAAAATTGCATGAAAACTTGTATGTCTTTTCCGGTGGATGTGTAACCTGTTTGATATCATGTTGTGTTGTTTAGGGAGGTGATTGAGAAGAAACCAGAGAAGTTTAAGATCGCGTGTCTCACAGACATAAAGCATCTTTTCTACCCAAACACTGAACCTTTCTATGCTGCTTTCGGCAACAGAGCTACGGTGAGACTACTGCACACAAACAGACAAGAGCATTTACTTCTACTGTAACAAGAGTTCTTTTATTATAAAAGACCTGTCAGGGTCTTGATGCTAATTTTATATCCCATGGAAAATGTATTTTTGAATAGTGTTACTACCTCTTAGTTTTGGTGATGATGCTAATTGTGTGTGTGTTATTTTAGGATGTATATTCCTATAAGGAGGTAGGAGTTCCTCTGAACAGGATTTTTACAGTCAATCCCAAAGGGGAGCTGATGCAGGAGCACAACAAAACCAACATCTCCTCGTAAGCCTCATTCCGTGTTTCACTTGACTTTCATCAATGTGATCTGATTCTGAAGGCATATGCATAGATGTTTGACTGTCTGAATGTCTCTGTTTCTCCCTCTCAGATATGGACATCTGTGCGAGATGGTCGACCATGTCTTTCCGATCCTAGTTCAAAATGATGCGGCAGACTTCCCCTGCTCTGACACCTTTGATCAGTGCAACTACTGGAGTGAACAACTTCCCTCTGGCACCAATCAGGAAGAAGATCCGCAGCCACTTGAGACAAGCTGAAGAAATCTCATCAAATCCAGCACTTGGAATGTTCCAGTTTTTCTACAAATGCAGTCAGGCACAACACTATGGTTAGTGGTTTTGTGAGTCATTGTGAAGTCAGCAGTACTTATTACAGTGAAGATGCTGATATATAGGAATAAAAATTTACTGAAGAACTGCAGGAAAAACAGCCTTTAAGCTTTTTCTTAAACCTATACCTGATAAATGAGTCGCTCAAAGACATTACTTGAGATTTAGAAACTGTATCCACTGATTTAAAATGAAAGAATGTGTTTCCTAACCCACAAAATGTTTAATCATATAGCAGTTACACACAGGAGACCAGCTAGACTATTAAGACTGTTGCATTGGAAAAAAACAGAGAGTAAATAAATCAAGAATTTTTTTTTATGGAAAAAGGAAAAGAAATGAAACCATGGTGACTTTTAGCTGCTCAAATATCACACCTTTCACATCTGACAAAAGCACAAACACGTTCACATAAGTAAAACCTGTAGAGGTATTCAATAGACAGCACACAATACTGCAGAACAAATGTAAAATATCTCTCACTACACAAGATTCCTTTGTCTGGTTACCTTTTTCTCCTTCAGCCCACACCTCTCTTTTTACACTGGTGGATAGAAAAACTGTAGTATACTTTTTGAACACTGTTATATTTTGCACCAATATGATTTATACAGGCTGGTATCCTAAATTTTTAAAATAACCAGCTGTCTGCTTCAGTGTGAGGAGTCACCATGTGAATTAAATAAGAAATTACTTTGCAGAAATCCTGCTGCATCCTGCAGAGACTGTATGCAAGCAGCACTTCCAAACTCCAAACCCACACAAATGGCTTAAACAATGGATGATAAAATAGGAAATCTATTAAGTTTGATAAAGCTTTTCAAGTCTCAACTCAGCCTGCCCATGCATTACTCACTTTATAATACCTCTTGTCCTGTTTAGAAAAGAACACTTCCTTTTTACCACAACATGTCATTATAATCGCCAAATAGTAAGTAGAGACCTCAGAACTCTGGTTGAAGTTTCATGTGGCTGTTGTATTTTTTCTGACCTCAACTTCAGTAGATACAGCTGACAACAGGAAAAAAAACACATTACAAAATATTATATTACAGTAAAAATATCCAGAACATGCAAAAAATAGCACAGAGTGTATCCAGTCCTCCTCTGTGCCAAACTCCTTCGCAGGTCCAGCTAAATGTGGGTGGTCTTCTGACCGTGCTACTGTGATAGATATGGCTCCGGCACATTTTCTAACAGGTGTTTATTGAGGACACTTAAGATAAATGCAGGACAATGCAAATAATGTCAGTCTGTGTTTTCTCTGTCTGTTTTTATACATGCAAATAAATTAACACCAGTGATATGCTAAAATACAGTGTATAGGTTACTCAGAGTAAACAGTATGTTGTTCTAATGACTAATGCTCATCAATGCAATGACTATAAGCCCAAACAGGACTACAGTCGTACAATTTTAGCTTTTTAATGTCAGTGCACAGATCAGTACACTTTTACACACAGCACCAGTCTGTCCTCTAGTGTAGAATTACAAGTAAATGCAGCACATTCAGATGCTGTAAGATTTTTCTATTCACATCTTTGTCATATGTCCACTCAAATTTTTTTTAATCAAATGTTGATTTTTCATTCATCAATCAAAAATACATCTACTGTACCACATTTGCATTTTTTTACCATATGTATAACTTAAAATGGGAGAAAACCACTGTATATAATGGATTACTTACATTTTTATGACCTCATGAAGAAAACTTTCATTTTTTTATATAAAAAAGCTCTGCTAATCTTATACTGTCAAAAGTACTTTGTTACTGGTTCTTATTCAAATGCACTTGCAGCCATTTTATGTATTACAATTTTATTTTTAAACAATGCCTGCCATTGCACCAAGAGGTGGCAGTTTCACTATGTGACCACTACAACAATAGATCAACATGAAAGGACTTCAGGAGAGCCAATAGATTGATTAAATGTTTCATTCCTGATGCAACATAAGTTGTTAATCCTAGTTTATTATGGTCAACCAGATCAATAAGTACGTTACATGCCAACCATGTTGTGGTTGAATATACATGTACATCTTGCGACATACAGAAGACTACCACCAACCAACATAAAACCTTTTCTGTTCTTGTTGAGGTAAACTTGGACAGCTGAAAGCAGCTTTGATGGCTTTAAGAAAAAGAAAAAGAAAAAAAAAGTTTTAGCAGCCTTACTAATTTTTAAATCACCTCACAAAAAGAAATTTAACAGATCTGAGTTAGAATATAGCAAGAATGTATATATATACTCTGATATTAAAGATAAATCAAAATGCCAGAATACTTTGAACAAGCACTCTGATTGATCGTCACTGAATGTGTTCTACTGTTATATACTCGATGTGCATAGGATAGATATGTCTGATGCTGTATTGTGTTTAACTTTGCCTAAAGGAAAAAATAATCAGGAATGAACCTTTAATTGGATCTAAAGCTGTTCATGTAGAAATGACTTTTAGGGGAGTCTGATTTGTCTAAAAGAAAAAGACACAATGGATGCATGCATTTGTAATGCTAAGATGCATATTTGCATTTATGTGATGATGTTTCTTGTAACATGCTCTTTGAAGGAAGGTAAATACCTTTAAAAAAAGATATTCAATAATTTCACTTCCATGTCCTATAATTATTATTTCCCCCTGATTTTGAGGTAAAACTACTTTCTTTAAGACAACTTTAGGGTTTGTCATCATTCATCGTGTTTTTATTGGTAGTATGCACAGGAATGTTACATTGTAATTATTTTGATTTAAATAAAACATTGACCTGTTTGAGATTAATGTCATGAAATTTGGCAATCAAAACATCCCGCCTCCATATTTTTTTTTTCATTATGTCACGATTTTTCCCCCTCAGTAATAAGTATTATGTAAGACAGCCAAATGAAAGCAAGGGTGATTTTTTTCTTTTAATGAACCTAATGCTCCCCCAATGTTTTTGAGTAAATCATCTTTTGGATGATAATCACTGAAATCTTTCTGTGAAAGATCTATTTAAACTCTTGACCAGTCATCCAATGTGTCTCTGTGTTGACATGGATGTTGATCCAGTTTGTTGTTGGTGTAAAGATGTCTTGGGTGCTAAGCAGGAGCCTACAGAGCAGTGTGCAGTGCAAGCTATTGTTAACAATGTAGTCTGAATAAATCTGTGAAATGGACTCATTTTCAATAAACTCAAAGGTGATTGCTACATTGTGTGAAAATTCTTTTGAACACTTGCCCAACTGTGTTTCAGTGTCTTCCTCCTGTTTTATCTCAACTGTATTTTGTGAATGGAGCAACACAAAAGCCAGCAGCTGCGTCAGTTAAAAAAAACACATGAACACAAAATACACAGGAAATCTTCTCTCTCTCTCCTCACTATTTCAACACAGTCCTACTACTTCTCCATTCTTGCTCTGCCCCCATGTAACCTCCTCCTCCCACCCTCCCACAGCTCATCCTTCCTTCTCTCCTCCCCTGTGTTTTTGGTGAAGTAAATGGAAAGTTTGATTCTCTTTCAGGAGCGATCATTTTGAACACGAGCAGGAGTTGTTAATGTTGATCAAAACAACAGTTCTTTTGATGGCACTTCTACATAATGAAACACACAGAGTAAACACATATGTTTTTCAGTTTGGTTACGTATGTCATGCATATTTAGTGCCAGAGCATTTTGAACAAGTTCAGAATATGAGAAAGATAATATGAGCTGATAATATGAAAAAGGAGTAGACAGAGAGGCAAAAGTCTGAACAAGATTAAATAAAAGCATAGCTTTCCTTCTCCCAAAGAAAGAAGAAAAATAAAGTGTCTTAAATAATATCTGCCAAGGCATTAAACACTGAATTATTCCACTGATTGTTATATGTTTTCACTTTAGATTACCAGGACAGCATATACAGCATGAGTTGTGCTTTCTTTTGTGGTCTTATGATACCTCATATGATTTGGAAGGTTCAGACAGAGGCCTTGACCAAAGATTTAGATTATTGATAATAATGGAGCACTTTCCTGTTCTAGGAAGTGAGACCCTTCTAATTCATGAATTGCTTTCGTTGCGTAAGATGTGACCTATGCAAACCCTATATAAATGGGGTGTTTGAGATGTACGGGAGGAGATTCATATTAGCACAGAATCTTCTCTCAGGCAAACCGGGATGCCTGAATGACGCTTCTTTATAATAAACTTGTTTTTATGCAATCAAGCCGCCGTCAGCGGAGATTCCTTCATCATATACAGAATTGCTACTCAAGAAACAACACTGTTCAAAATGATCCGATCGTTCACATATCCCCATTACGCTGCTCCAGATGTGAGCGTCCGTCGTTCAAGCAGCAGTCAGTACCGACCACCGGACTGCAGAGCAAGGTTCGGCCTTCCAGTTGTTTTCTAATATCTGTTTCGTTTTTTGCAGGTTTGTCTGGAATTCAAACTTACACAAAACTGCGGTCCATGTTACAATATATGAAATTCTGAATCAGATTAGATTAATTTTGCGCTGGGGCTTAACGTTACATGTGTAACGTGACTCCTAAACTGTTTTAAGCTACAGCTCGGTAGTTTAAGGAAAACGGAGGAAAACGCTGTGGGGCAAAAGTTTTGAGTCTTCTCTTTAAATGTTTATCCGTTTTTCTCGATGTCAGCATAAGGATTTGTACAACATGTTAGATAAATCTAAAACACACAGACAGCTGAAGTCCCAAACCTCGCCCATTGCGCCGTCTGCAATCGGTTTTCAGTCTCAGGTTTAAACTCTTGTTCCTGCGGAAGTTTGTCCCCGTTTAAAGATACATAGAAATACTTAACTGCTGTTGTTAAGGGGTTTTTATTTTAGCACCTTGTTATTTTTTAAGTTATTTTAATGTTAAAAATGAAATAGTTAGTTAATGTTTAATGACAACATATCCCATAAGTATTAGCCATTGGCCCTCTGTCAGGGCTTCATGGGAGCTGTAGTTGTAAAAAGGCTCTTTTTTTTAATTGATAATACGTGACCAATGATCGAGGGCTGTTTTTTCTAAATAAACAGACAAGTAATTATATAGATTTTTAAAGAAACACAGAGATCAATTGAGCTTATAAATTCTCAAAAATGACTCGTCATTAGCACATTTTAGTATTTTCAGCACTTTCATTTCCGTTTCATGTGTCAACTGTCTCTCAACGAGTCTGCTAAAGCTTTATTGAATACACCCCTATTACCACTAAATGTGATTACATCACAAAAAGGGTGTTAACTGCCAGAGAGTAAATAAATTTACATGAAAAAGCAAGAAGCTGCAGTGTTTTCGATGCCCCAGTCTCGGTTTTAATGTTCTGGAAAAAGTCAAAGAACTTATCAGGTGACAAACTCATCTTAAAACAATGCAAAACATCAAAAACAAACTCTTGCACAGAGAGATGAGTGATTCAAATGACAAAATATCGTTCATTGCAGGCTTTTTGATAAGAGCGAGAATCAATTGGACTAAAGAGAATTAAGATATCAATTTTATTTTATAAAATGAAAATAATACCCAAGTTCAAAGTTACTGCCTTCAGTGTCACATTAACGCAGCACAATCATATTAATATTTATATATTTTTAATAACTTCTGTTCTTTGTTGGTTCATAAGATGTCTGCGGAGCTTGTCCTTGCAAGTGAGAATAATGCAACTCCTCAAGAAACCACAATTGGAGGCAGCAAACCTTTACACCGCTTCATTAAGGGGCAACCCAAGATAATTGGGGTGAGATACAAAGACATACCAGTGCTCAAATTACTAATTATTATTAGCCTATTAACTATGACAATTATCATCAGTTATTATTATCTTGTGACAATTTTTAGGTAATAATCCATGTAATGAATTTAAGTGTAAAGCAGATGTAAAGAGGTCATGCTTGAAGCTGTTTTTTTTTTATTTTCCTTTAGATTGTTGTGTTGGTCTTGGGTTCTTCTTTCTTCATCGTTTCCTTTGCAGTCAGGCAAGAAACTGTCTTTCAAGTATGGGCGGCAATCCCACTTGGCATTGTGCTAGGAGTAATGGTTGGTAGCACAACAAAAGAATCATGCATCAGACAGAGGATCATAGTGGCTTATGAATTCAGACATTTTCTATTAATCAAATTATTTGATTAAATTATTTAATGAAAATCCAACACAAACAAAACCAACACAATCAAGAAACTATCAATAATGATAATTGAAAGCTGATTAATTTGAAGTCACTTCAGCAGTTAAGCACAAATATACTTCCCTGTTTGCCAGTTACTCAAACAATCTGTCCATCATTAATATCTGAAAACAATTGAGGGGTGCATAATAAAACTGCTTTTTTCCTCCTTCTTTTGTAGTTCATCATATGTGGGATTCTGTTTATTGTGGCAGAGCACAACCCAACCAAGAAAACAGTAAGCTCTATTTTATTATTTTGAAGAAACACTGGCAAAGAACTATTGAGAGAACCAAGAGAGCTCTGAACTTTAGACATGTTTAAAGACAAAGAAATATATATAAAATAATAAAATTAATGTTTGGAAACATGTTTTTCTGAAATGTTTTTTTCTGCAAAGGATAAAAAAACCTTTCATTTTTTAAATTTTACAACCTATCTGTCTGTCAATCTCTGTTAATCATCTCTTTTAACAGGTTAAATATAGTTAAGTAAGTTTGTTCATTTTTGTGCACAGGGCTCTCCATATTGTCTATATACCTCTATATACCTATATACCTTGTCTATAACTATCAGCCTGCAAATACAAGTGTAAGTGTGTTTTTCTGTCATCTTTCTCTTTTCTGTAGGTCACTTTATCATTGGCTCTGAGTATTGTGACTCTACTGGTGGCATGTTGGGCTATTTTGCACATCATGCTTGGCTTATCTCACGGCCACCACTACAGCCACTACTATAGAGCTGAAGTTTATGATGAAAACTTCACTGAGACCGAAGAAAATTGGGCCTTATATCTTGGGGTGACTCACATTTTTATTCATAGTTGTTGTTATGGTATATTGTGGTGCCAGTCAGATTATCAATCAGGGATCTAAAGCAAGTTTTTATGTTTTCAAATTTCTTTGTTGAGCTCAGCTTTTGTTGTGTGATACTAAACAATCTTATCAATAATGTACATTTTTTGAATCAAGGCTTGATATGGAGGCTTGAAATAATTTTGTCGAATTAATACTGGTCCCATTTGTAGGATTTGTGACTCCTGGAGAAAGACAAACATGATGGCCATAATACGCTCAGTACTCCTCAATATGCTTTTAGCATTTAATTCATTGGCTGGTGACAGCTCTAATCCAGCATAAAAAAATCTGGTATTTAGAAAGCACATATCATTATTCATAGCATTATTCAATTCAATTTTGGCCAACAGCAAAGTGTAAGTGCAAACAAACATTTTTATGAACATCAGTTTGGTTTCTTTATGTGTTTATCTTACCATATGTGTAACATGTGTTTGTTCAGTCAATGGAAATGTGCATGGAAGTCATCTACCTGTTCTACAGTGTTGTGGGTGCCATCATTTTCATTGTGATGTCAGCTTTGGCTGGGGCTGCCCTGCGTTCCACAAAGAGCCAGGTAAAAAGACATAAAAACACTTTCACACACATTACAAACTGTGCAAAGATCTGTGCATATTCCACTTGCTAAGACAGAGGCTCATGTGATTTGGTAAGCTTAAACAGATGAAACATAAAGACCAGTTAATTCAATCATAAATGTGCTCTTTTTTCTCTTCTCTTTAGGCTATTGTAGTGATGACTACGACAGCAACTGACACGCCAGTTGAATAAGAAGCACAAGAGGAAGGGAGAGAAACCAGAGAAAGGAATATAAAACTAAGAAAATTGTGGGCACAACAGGATGCATTATTCCTAAATTTTAACCTCCTCTCACAGACAAGTGTTTGTTGTATACAGGGTTTGTTGTAAAGTGTCATTTTTTTGTACGAAATCTTGAGTTCACAAACACCTGTTACATTGATGTTTTTCTTCTGTCCCGCAATAATAGCTATTTTACAAATAAAGAAATAGTATAATTCAGACACTAAATGTGTTATTGGCAAACATCCAATTTGAATTAGTTTTTTAATTCAGAAAAACAAAGTACCTTTAAATTATTACTGAACTGCAGTGGCGCCATGGAGCTCTATGTATTTTGGGAAAAACTTTTTCATTGGAACCCCCTTCAGTCTTCTCTGTGGTCAGATTTAATAGGTTTAAAATTGGATTTGTCTGTTCATAGAAGGTCCAGCTGATATTCTGAGATCCAGTCCCAATAGTGCTCATCCTAGAACCTACCAACCAAGTTTTTTAGGAATAGTTTTGGAAAAGTAACATAACATTTAAAAGCAGCTTACTAAAGGCATCATTATGCCTTTTACATTGAACCTGTACCTGTTTATATCTGCACAGATTTCAGTGCTAAGCTACTAGTTTTATTAACCAGTGATTGGGGATTTCATGTTTACACCACAGTACAAAGGACTGGGTTAAACCAATGTCCCTCTGAGACTGTTGATCATTAGTAGGATGATCGGGCAGTCTTAATTTCTCAAAAACAATCAAATTTGTGAAGAACAAGCTGGAATTAGCTTGCTACCTTTGTGATAATGTTTTTCTAATATTTTCATTTTACATTCTTCTTTTACATTACAGATCAAACAGTGTAGTCAGCTCAGCCTGACCAGTCTACTGTTCAACCAAAAGCGCAAAATATCTATATCAGAAATTTTCTCAGGACAACTTATTAACGTAACAGCAGACTTAATTCTTGTTGTCGAAGCCCTTAATTATTAATCATTAATGTCTTATTAACAGAGTTACAAATTGTGCTTATGGCTTACAAAGTGAGAATTTGGCATTCTTTATCAATGCATACTTGTTTTAGATGAGTCAGATACATTATTGTCAAAATGAAACACACTTGTTCATTTGAAATGTGTTATAATAGGAGTGTTTTTTTTATACTTGCAACAGCATGGTAATGTATGTAAATGTATGACAATGAAGGTGTGCTGTGAATAAGTCCAACCATGAACATGTGAACTCTAGTAAACTGTCTTCTACGTTTTTGATCCCTTTCCACCTTTTTGCCTCTTACAGTGGAGGTTTGGCAAAGACAAGACAGAACACAAACAGAAAATCTCATGGCTGCCCTTGACTTTTCTTTGACCATGTCAGCTCATGTTTCAGTAGCACCCCCTGAAACATTGCTAATAGATTTTCTGTGTTAGCCAAAAAAAAGGGGGGTGGTGTGTTGGTATTTAATGCTACCTTACATAACATTTCGGCATCAGTTACAGCACACTTCCTGTACATGGGTCAAGTAAGTACTGAATGCTGCATTTACAGTGTTAATGTCTAGTTTAAACGGCACTATGAAAGCACAAGTGTGTGTGACAGTGTGAGGAATGTTGACTAACAGACATGAAGCTCTTCCTATGCTGAGAATTGAGCTCAGGTCATCTGGGTGATACAAGGAACTGCTAGACCATGTGAGGCCTTTACATTATGTACACTGCACTTAATATTGTCGCCTATCAGTTAAGAGTCAAATGATTTGAAGCAGATTGCAGCCCATTTTGCTGCCTCACAAACAAGTTGAGCGTTTTAAGAAATTGCACTGTAATGAGTGCTAAAATGTTACATCCACCTCTAAAAAGTTTAAACTTAAGGTATATTTTGAGAGACTCTTGTACAGCAATAGCTCTATGATGTGATTTTCCCATTTAACTTTAATATTTCATATTTTTACTTGAGTTCAGATTAACAGAGCACACATCACACAAAAAACAAGTTCAAAAGATTAATGATGCCTTGGGTGGTTTTCAATTTGTATAAATAATTTTTATATTATTTATGTAATACCAAACATAATATTCATATGGAATTATTTAGAATGATTGACATACCAATCAAAAAACTGGAAAAACAAGATTGTCCATTGTGTCTCATCACATTTACATTGTACATCAGACATATAAAACAATATATTGATATCAGTTGTCAGTGCTACAAAAAAGTAGATCTCTAATTTGATTCTCTTTGTACCATTAAGAATCATATTAACAAAGAAAAAACAATGACATGCATAAATAAAGGAATGGAAATTCTAAAGAATAATGTTTTTATCATTTTATAATTACAATTTACTCTCATAAATACCACTTTATGAAAACAAAGACTTTCAAAAACATAGTCTAAACAGTTTATATAAGTCTCATGAATGACATGTCACAGGCATTTTCTTTACAAAACCTTTGTAACTGTAAATGCAGTCTTTATACTCTCTGCTAAAGAAAACTTCATCATTTATAACACTGTAGCGCTAGCTGAAAACATGCAAAGGAGTGCACTAAATAGATTCTCAGGTTACTTCACATTACAGGTGCAAGTAACCAAAATCTGTTTTTTTTTTTACTCGTGTGACTCAAATCTGTTTTTTGTTCACATACCACATGCAATCTGATTTTTCCGTTTTTGACTGGGACCCTTTAGCATCCCATTTCCTCTAACATGCGTAGTGCAGGTCAGTTCAGGATGATGTTCATTGCACTGCAGTATTGTAGGGTTCTCAAACTGAAGAGGCAGGGGGCTTTTGAAAGTCACTGCCAAGGCGCTGGTGAACACGCATGTGCTCTGTGACACGATACTGGCGTGAAAAGGTCATAGGGCAGCGAGGACAGGGGAAAGGCCTTACGCCAAGGTGGCTACGCACATGTCTATTCAGAGAGCCTCGCTGGCTGAAGGAACGATCGCACAAAGAACACTGGAAAGGGTGTTGAACAGGTGTTGACAGATGAGCTGCCATATTTGTTGGCATGCTAACCGAAAGGGTAGAAGGTATGCAGACAGACAAGGTAGATGGCACATTGGCTTGTACTGAGTCAGGCACATTTAGAGATGAACAGGCTGTTAAGGTAGCCATCTGATTCTCATCCTCAGCTAACCCAGCTCTATGTATATCCACATCTCTTGGCCCGCTTTGCCCTTTCGGAGATTTTCTGTCTTCAACATTTGCTTCTCCAACCCAGGGATTACCTGCAGCCCCAACTTTTTTCCTGGCTCTAATTTTTCTTTTGTCAACTCTTGATGAGGTTGATTTATTAGCTAGCTCTTCATCATTATCCTGAAGCCCATTTCCAAAGTATTCTTTTTTAGACTTGTGTCTGTAGGACACCAGCAACTCTGCAGGCTTGGCGCTAATGTCCAGTAGTAAAACTTGGTCTGTTGTTGCAAAGTGTTGACTAGCAAAGGCTCCAACCTCCTCATCATCACCAGACTGGTCTGAATGATCAAGGTGGTTTGGGTGGGAGTGTTTTTGATTAGGGTCACTGTTAGATGAGTGTGTGTCCTCCTGGGGTAGGCAGTGATAATGAAGATGCCCCTGGTACGATTGCCCTGAAACGCTATACATGGGGTCGGACATGTTGTCATCCATAGGCATTGTAAAAGTTAGGTGTGGCTCTGAGATCTCAGTGGCTGAGATGTGTTCATGTTCCTGAGATGTGCAGCCACTAACGTTATCCATAGCTGTGTCTTTGCTCTCATGTTCATGCTGTTGAGGGGCATCATCTCTTGTTTTCATCTCAGCTCTGTGAAAATTTGGGAACCAGTCGTTGTTAGGTCCAAAGAGGTCACAGTGACTGTCATTTCTTTCATTTCTGTCTGTTGTAGCTGGAAATCTGTTTATGTAACTGTTTTCCTCTTTCACTTCTCCCTTAGGACACAAATCTTCACAGTGCGAGTCACTTCCTGTGTCTGAGTCCTGCACAGGAAGTGGAACTACAGCTCTGGGATCTAGTGGGTAAACAGATTGCCTCTCTGCTGCAGTTGCCATCGAAACACTGTGGCAATCAGAGCAGTGTGGTAGCTGATGTTTGAAGGGGAAATCAACAAAGCTGAGATCAGTGTCATTCTTTGGTCCTCTGATGAAACTGCTGGAATCCTTGTTCTGCGGCCCTGAATCATCCCTAAGATTATTTGGGTGATTCTCATTCTGAAATAAAAAACACAATGGGCAATGTTAGCATTTTCAGCTGTATTGAGGGATAATCCATTCCCCCTATGTTCATTATGATCAGTATTGCAGGTATTGTAATCCTGTTATGGGATATCAGATTGATCTGTATTAGATGTGTGACATAACCTGTATTGCACATTGGTTTGCACTAACCTTGTCATCCCAATTCTGTGCTCCAATGGCATCTTTATGGATGCAGTCATCCTGAGTTTGTACCTCATAAAGATTTCTGTGTTTGGTGGGGATTTTTTCAAAAATTCTATCATTGTCTGTGCTTCCTGGTTGGGAATCAGCCAAGCTGAAGCCAAATGAGCCTTGGGACACTAGACGATAAGGAGGCACTGCAGACAATTCTGCCATAACAGCTGTACTGCTGTGACGAATAACAGGCACGGCCTCACAGCATGGATGCGGGGATGAGGGAGAGAAGGAGGAGCAAGGTGAGGGAGAAACATAGTCCTTAAGGTAAGGGGGAGAGGGATAAGGAAGGGGATATTGATGGATCCTTTCTTCTTCTTTTTTGTTAGTTTGCTTATCCTCTGCTTTATTTTTCCCTTTAAAACACAGTGGCTGTGTCCTCTCCACTTTGCTCGGCTCTTCCTTTTGCACCTCACCAGTACAGAGTAAATTCAAGCTCCTCCTGTTCTCAGCTGTGCTCTCTTGCTCCTCCTCTGTGCTCATCTGGCAACTGTCTGGTTCCAAAGTGCCAGCCAAATGAAACTGATCCTCTTGCACCTCTTTGTCCCCACTAGACACCCTGTACACTTCAGTGGTGCGAGGGATATTTTGAATCAAACTCTGAGGTGTCAGATAAGTTACTTGTTGGCAGTTTCCTGTCTTGACACTATTTACAGTGCTTTCAGCTACATTACAAACAGTGGTAGCTATGCCTAAAGGGTTTGCACCCTGTCCACTGCGGTGGCTTGCACCATTTTTACTGCTATTTCTACCTGTTTCTAACTCATCACAATATTGATCCTCATTCTCCAGTGAATTGACACTGCAAGTGTCTGACAATGGCAAATATTTACTAAAAGTGTTCACAGTTTTTCTGTAAGTATTGTTAATGTCTTTATATGGCTGATTCTCAGCTGCAGTGGAGGTATTTGTATTATCTGCCATAATCATCTCAGCCCTCAGAGCCTCCTGCAGTTCATCCATCTGCAGATAGCAGGCAGCAGTAAGCAGATTGTAATAGTGTTGCTGGCTGTTAGCATATGGCAAAGCCCCTGTGTAAATGTAGTCCAAAATGAGTTCCAGTGTAGAGTCAGACAGACATGGAGCCTGCAGTTCTACTAGGGCACCAGTGGAGGACAAGACAGATGCCAACACTGGACTTGAAGCTGCCAGAACACACCTGGAGGAGCAAAAGGCATTTAGATATGCAACGCTGCATAAGACGTACAACTACCAATATGAAACTTCACTTTTTAATATTTTACCAAAGTGTACTTTTTGGTGTGTTTGTTGGAAACTGACAGAACCAGTGTATGTTGTTCACCTGTGTGCAGGGTAGAGCTGACCTGGGCTCTGTCTCTGTCGGACAACACAGTCACAGAACTGATCTTGTTCTCTTTGGACATTCAGACTCGCAAGCAGTGATGCTGCATGACGACCCACACCTTTGAGAGAGGGTCCCTCCTGTGGAGTACAGAGCTCATTCAGTAGCAGCAATGCTGCTTGGATGACATGATTTACCAGAAAAAATAGCACTTTAAAAGCCTAAATAAAGTATTTTCTGTGTTAACTTCTATCTGGGTCAAGAATATTTCAATGCTTCTCTGAGTCTTTATCCTAACAGTATGAATTGCAAAAAGTTTAAATCAATTTTTAGACTTTGCAAGGCGGTGCATACCACCACTAATTCAAATCTTATCTCCTAATTCCTTCTAAAAGATCAGAACTGGCCCTCACCTTGTTTAAGTTACATCTAAGACTGAACAAAAACAAGACTTCTTTTTATGCCACAGTTTAAATCATGAGACATTCACTTTGAGCAAACTGTTACTTGATTATTTTAACCTATCAGTAAATGAAAAAGCAACATAGTAACTGCAATAGTATAGACTGCTTGAGCATAAACATCAGATAGAAATAAACATTCTCTTACCTCCATGTTATACTAGGAGAAAAGCAAAAAACTCCTACTATCCTGTGGTCTGCCGTGTGAAGCTCCCTGTATTCAAAGTCCTTTCAGGTTTTGCTTGCAGTTGAATTGAGAAAAGAGATCCCATGGTAGCTATATAGACCCAGTCTACTATCTACGCACAGTCCCACAGTCGGAAAACAATCACACGCTTTTCATATTGGGAGCTTGAGGTGACGTGGAAGGACAGGTGCTTATAAGGAGCACAGGCGTAAGAATTTCCATGGCCCGTTATGGAAGGGAACTGAGACAAGCCCACAGAGAACCACCAGGGGACCACAGAACAGCAGCTAATAGAGAGAGTAATGCCATCACATCACAAAAATATGGCATCAGGGAAGTCAATTTTTGGAAATACACAAATATGCAATATAAAACAAGCTGTGGTAAGGAAAAAAATTAATACAGGACAGTATTGGTCATAATAAACTTTTAATTTTTTTTTATTTTACTGCAGGGAAATCAGACACTGTGATCAGTCACAAAGTCTTCTGTATTATGCAGTTAAGCTTTAACTGTAGAGTTTAAGAATTAAAGCCTGAAAAGACTGTAACAAAGTTGACAAAGTTGTGCTGACCAGCTGACAAAACTGGATCAGTTTTCAAACCATTAATTAGTTTCATTTGTCAATTTTGATTGGTCAACTACTTAAGTCTTCTATTTAATTTTTAGAGTTACACACAAGTCAGTGTTCTATCTTGACACTTCTATTTGCTTTAATTCTACAAAGGGAAGCTATGTGACCATGAGACAGCCCCCCAGCTGACGCTTTGTTGACAACTCCATACTAAGCCATTTCTCCACCCTTCCACACCATGTGCTTGTCACGCCTCTTAATCGCTGGAGCACTCTAATATTACAGTTACAATACATGCTGCCCACAGCTGAGTGGTATTCTACTCTGGAAACAGTGCAATGGAAATACTACTGCCACACAGAATATCGCGTAGTCAAGTGAACCAGTTTGAATGAGTCTTGTGGCACAAGGAAAGCCACAAAATTAATAATTAATTTTGGTGCTAAATAAAAAGTATGTCTAAAAAGCATATGAGCAGAACATATACACAATATACATTAAATGGACTTAAACCAGTCTTTTTCTAGTCCTGCTATACATGCAGAAACACTGACAGCAGACTGAATAAAAGTGATTCATACACTGGAAAATTAACATACTTAAATAAATTCAGTTTTAATGTTAAGACAAATTAGAACAGAATCAAGTGTTTTGCAGTACCCTGTTTATAGATGTGGCTGCCCCAGATTATTGAGTTACAATTGCAAATTGCAATTTAAGTAAAATAATACAACAGATTAAAACAAAACTGGGTGTCCCAGTAGTGTATTGACTAAAGGTTCATACCTTGGAACTGTAACACTCGATTTGGCAAGCAGTAATGGCCAACACACACACACTTACTAAGTATGAATGTTTCCATTGGTAATGCATTGTGGCTGAAACACCATACTTGGAGTATGCAAAGGAGAGATAGTTTTCCTTTGTCACACACATATGCAGCTGCAGCTTTTGGAAACATATCATGTTTTGGGACTCCATACTAAGCCATTTTTCTGTTAATGGGTAAAGTAAGTCACATGGCAGTTCAGTGCAGCACTAACACTGATTGTAAATCAGTTAAATGTTAAAAAAAAGTAATGCAGAGATGGTTGCAACTAAGCTATTTGACTGGAAAACTGGAAATGACAACAATAATCCTTGTTAAAGAGTTAACTGAAGACACATTTCCTTAGATGGGCAGTCATTTGCTTTAAGCACCTCCATAGGACCAGACTTAATACCTAAATCCTGTAAAACCAAAACGGGCCAATGGCCTGAAGTGACACTTGAGGTTCGTGTTTACTATTTTTATTAGTGAGGCAACCACAGCCAAACTTCTCTGGCACACACACACACACACCAGATATCAAAATGACACAGCTTGAGGTTATTAAGTACTCCCATAACTAACGTTCCGTACCACGGTACCATCCAGCACAGGGTACAGAGTCTTCCTTTTTACATATATGTTTGGTGAACTCAACATGATGTCTCTGCCAGCAGAGAGTACAAGAAGAAACCACATATAGACTTTGGTTTAAGCTTCCAACTTATTTGCAAATTTATTAGGAGAGAAACAGAACTGAGACTCCTTAGCCATTGTAAGGAAACTCCAAGGTTTTACCTTGGATGGATACACCGATATACAATCTCAAGATCTGATCTAAATATGGCACTAGGGGAAAGTCAGATGATCCTCAGTCATTAACATTCATCCTCTGGGCATCAGGCATGTTTGTGCCAATGCGTCATGCAGATGGGATATTTCACCTGAGTCAAAATAATGACCCACTGAGGGCACTAGAGGAAAAGTGAGGAGATCACTAAAGTCATCACATTACATCTTCTGAGGTAACATGAAAGTCTGGACAAAGTTTCCCTGGAAAGCCATCCAAACAGCTTCAAGAGGACTCTGAGTCAGGAGTTCTAATGCTAAAGATGTACATTCATGCACAAGCAGACGCATACCCAGCTGAGTACATACCAGCCCTGCTTCTGCAACACATACAGTACAAAGCTCCAGCTGCTTACAGGTCCATTTTTACACATGTAACATCATCTTCATCTTGTATTCTCTCTTTTACACATACATCCAGAACATTGCAGTCATGTTATTTTATGTCTGCTATTATTAGCTCTTGGGTGTGACACTGTACATACACACACACACACACACATTCCTAAATTAACACAACTGCAACAACACACAGAGTAGCAGCAAGACAGCAGGTCAGCTTAAGGACTCTCCTGCAGAAGTTCCAAGGAGCCAAGTGATTCAAATTGAACTGGAAAGCATTCAGGAGTGACAGACATCTTGTATGCCTGGAGTTGTGATGCATAACCTATATGGAAAGTGCAATGTACCAAGTTGTCTTTCAGCCAGGGACCTTTGCCCCTAATTTATACTCTTTTTTTCCATACAAGTTTTTCCTGTCTGTTTCTGCTATTAATTAATAAAGAGTAAACTGCAAAACAAAAAAATTAAATATTAAATCAGGAATTTTAATATTTTAATTCCAGTGGCCCTTAGTTTTACCAGCAGCACCCAATCGTACACATATTATCCATTTACAGTCAGTTTGATTTAATACCATACATAAAGCTGTAGAACCAGAGAGAACAGAAGGGGAACAGACAGGTTCATGAGTAAAAGGCAACAATAAAAGTGAGAGTGTAGCAGCAGAGAGTCTTTACAGCACAAACTTCATTTGTGTCATGGGCACATGCTACATGGCCAAAATACCTCAGAAAAGGTAAAAAATTACACATTTGTTTGTTTGAAAGCTCGTTTGATCCAAAGGTTTTAGTTGGTTAAGTTTATGTTTCAAATATAAGTCTTAAATAACTTAAAAGTACCCATGTGCACAAGATTCCTCCTTTCAATATAAATCTCCAGGATGATCCATCCAAACATTAAACCCATGAGTTTTTTTAAAATCTCATTCTAAATTCAAAAGCAACAACAAGAGTTATCTCAGTACAGAATACTTTGGCATTGAAAGCTTTAGTAAAACCCATTCTACTGCAAATGCTTGTAAATCAAGACACAAGTAAATCATTGCAGTACAGCTTGTAGGTGTACAGTTTGCAGCAGGTGACCTCAAATTGTTAAAGGTGCAAAATATTTTTAGTGTTAATTATATGTGCTTTATTCTTAGATCCCTCGGCACAGAGTTGGAGTGCCACCAACACTAATGATAGTTGTGTCAGCAGTTGTACCGTTCATTCAACGCAAATGTAGGTCTATCATGACTTAGTCTGCCAGGCTGAAGCACATTAAAAAAACAACATGGGATCAATAAAGTCCATTTGCAACAGAACCTCTCAGATCGAGTCAGAGAAAAGATCTCTGGACCAATCACGTTCTTCACCGTTATCATCAGGGAGGTAACAATTAGATTTATCCAGACTCCTCTCGTTAAAAGTCTTACTGTCACAGTTTCCTGTTCGTGCAAGACTTCTTTGTGATGATGTGAGAGTTTGTTCCAACAGAGTTCTTTTATCATTAATTCCATCATCCTGTTTCCCTTCACAAATAAAACCCAAATAACTGCTGCTGTTTTCAGTCTGCTTTCTTCTGCTGCTCTTCACACTCTGGCATGTTTTAAAAGCAGGCGTGGGCGGAACAATAATTGCTTTACTGTCCTTAAAATCATTCAAAGTTGGATCACAATCACTTGAGTCTCGTTTGTGAGTGATCATTCCTGTTGGGCCTGGGTTAAGAGCTCTTCGCCGGACCTGCCTGTCTGGTTTCAGGAACCTTCTTTTTGGAGTAAATCTTTCACTCTGCCTGCTGGATGTTGTACTCCATGCCAAGTGTTCTTCTGTAGACTCTCCTCCACATTGACACAGATGGTTAGCACTGACACAGTTTAATTTACAAAGAGAACAGAGGATTTTAACTGGCCTTGTGTTGTCTGATTCATGCAAATTTCTGTAAAAAGCAATAGAATCTTGACTGTCAGGTTGTATACTGGCTTCACGTAATGTTGGGGTTCTGTGTAATGAAGCAAGAGACCCTGCTTTTACAATGGGGGTGGACTGAGAGGGAGGTATAAAGTCAAAATCTTGTGTGCCAGGTAGAATTAAACTGTCTTCCTTAAAGCATTTATTATTTTTCAGTTTTTGTATTTCTGGTGTTAAATGTGGAGCATGAAGTTTTTCACTTCTCAGGTGCTTTTTGTCTGGCTTAAAAAGCACTGGACGAGTTTCTTTGATTGTCCTAACGGTTTCCGTAGGTGTGCTGTGTGTATTTGTGCTCATGTCCATTGTGAGCGGGCAACTGAAAAGGTCTGCTGAACAATCATAAGCATCCCCTTCAAGCTGCTCTTCTTCTACATCTTCAAACGAAAGCAAACTAGCTTTCTCATCCTTTTCACTAAACTCATGAGAACACTTGTTTCTAGCTTGGCTCTTAGTGAAACATCCAGCAGGGTTTTTATGTACCCGGTCAGGTAAATCATGTCTATCACTTCCATTTTTTGCAGGTGTATTACTGATATCCAGTAATATCTGTGAGTGGCTCTCTGTTATCTGTGTGTCACTCTGACAAACAGGAGTTGATTTTACAATTAATGAGGTCTGTTCTTGTGATCTCATTTCCAGTTTGTTTTTTGTTGTTTCTTCCTGTTTTTGCACATTAACATGAGGCTCTGTTTTAACAACAATGTCATGATCTTTGTTTTCCTCACACAAAAACTCTGAAAGACCCTCAGAGAAAGGCAAATCCTCCCAAGCAAAAGAGCTTGGCAAAAAGGTGTTGGTGTGTCGTCGAGCAGACAATCTCATCACCTTGGAGCTGTTGTGGCCTGGTGTAGTGGGACTGAAGAAAGCGTTCAGAACGGGGGTGTTTTCGGTAGCTTGCTCATTGTATGAGTTAAGGTATTCTGCAAATGACGTATGAATGCAAGAACTGTTGTCTAAAGAAAAGGCAGGTGACAGAACACACTGATCTGTGGCTTTGCGGTCCTCCCAGCAGCCTCTCTGTGCATGGTGTGGTGTTTTGTTGTTGTCTGTCCGCTGTCTGCTATCTTCATCACCACTGTCCTGGGTACCGCTGCCTTCCTCCTGCTCTGCTGATGAAGTAATTAAGCCTAGTGATTGTTGCCATGGAGGAGTAGGAGTAAGGGTGCAGTCTTGGGACTGTGATCTAAAATGAAAACAAAGGCAAAAATTAAAATATGTCACATATGTGAAAAATTCAAAACCTGACACAGAAAATTTACACTGAAAATTTGGGCTCTTATTTGGATTAATTTTGCATTGAAATTGAATTACAAAAGACGAACATCAGTATAGATATGTTGGGATATCCATAGTGAGACAAACTTGTCTCCTGTTTAAAAATATGTCGCCCCTTAATGTCATTACCTTTGTAGTGACTTGGGAAGAAAACCTGAGGTACAAAGTGTGACATTATTGAAGCTGCTGGCTGGAGAATGATGAGGAATCAGCAGCAGGGTTGCTGCTGGGGGTCGGCAGTTTTTACTAGGATCGGTGGTTCCCAGCTCATATTCTGCTGCTTTCTGAAGAAGGATCTGATAGTAACTGACCACCGTGCAGCCTACCAGGCCTGCAGCATTAGGAAGAATCATCTGACTGGCAATGAAGTGGACCATGTCTTTCCTGCTGGAGCAATTCACTTTAGGCCCTCCTAACCAAGGCAAAGTTTCTGTTTCTGTTAGCTGGAGGACACAGATAAGACCAGATACTGTTGAGCGCACACAGTGTACAAAAAAAGAAATTTCATAAAATATAAGTTTTAACACATAGTTCAAAATGTACACATAAAGCTTAAGTAAAAGTGAAAATAGGTGATTATGACACTGAAGGCAGAGGGTGGAGTCTCTTTAGATACACACATCTGAGAATGAACTCTGCTCTGTGTTTGGCTTGAATCAGCCACCCTTTAGTGCCCAAGCTACTGTTGCCCGTAAACACATACACGGAGGAAGTAATGATATCAGCCTATTGATAAAAGCCTGGCATAATCAGTTAAGATATCCAATACAAAACTACAGTTGCACCTTTATCCCAAAGATGAAACGTCTGCCAATGAAACAGTCCTCAACAGCCTTTAGCAACAACATGTTTCTTGTTGTTGCTCCAGCTGGTCCATCCAAGTTCTCCACCAACCTGCACAGCAAAATTACAGACACAACAGAAATCCAAACTGATTTTCACTTAACTGGTAATGAGAGGGGATGCAGATGAATGCTTTACAAATGTGCCATACTAAACACTGATTAAAAATAACAATCATTTTCCCTTAGAAAAAACAATGGCTTTACTTTAGTGTCTTATAGCAGAATAAGACCATCCTGCCAGAAATCAAAACTTTCACTAATGTAGTTCAAAGTTAGTATGCTTTTCTGGAATAAAAAACATCAAATTTCAAGCGAAAAAGCAAATTCCTCATTTCACATAGCAAATCCCAGATTTAATGTGTGTCACTTTTGTTTAAGCCACAGTCAACTATACTAAATTGATCATGATACAAGATGTGTCATGATCAAGGTGGCTAACCATCTTGTCCTTGACCACTTCCTGGTGGAAACCCTACTATACTAATTACTTTCAAACCCAGGAGTAATGCTGCATGGGGACCAGTGCCATCACGTTGTATGAGGGAACAAACCCCTTCAACAATAACTTAAGTTAGTTGCTTGTAAGGCTTTTGAAAACAGATTTGCATGTGCAATGTGTTCAACATGCAGTCTCAATGGTCCACACAAGATTATGTGATACATAATGTGATTAAAGACACCCTCTACTTTTCTGCTACAACATAGTTTGGTTTTTTTTTTTTGATTGAGTGTGGTGAATAAAAAATACTACCATGTGTCAAATCCAATCCAATCTTACGTCAGAATCATGTGTTGCACAAATTTGCAGTTGCCTGAAAAATTATTTCTGTCCTCACCTCTGTAAACCACTGGCATGAATGCCGAAGAATTGGTTCAAGCAGGTCCCAAATACTGTTACTCCAAATATACACCCGTCCCGGGTCACCCGCAGTGAAAGGCGATATCTGTAATCGACCTGTCCCTTCAGACAGCTGTATCCACACTTGAAACATCTGCACCTGTGGTAAGTAAAAGGAAGGGCAAAACTAGGTGTGGCCATGTGTAAGTGAGGGAGGGATAACTTGTAGGAGATTACTTCAGCTGCAGCCTTAACATACAAGAGTACTGTCCTGGTAGAAGTAGTACTGGTAATGCTTTTTAGTCCAGTCGGAAAAAATGCAGAGTGTAATTTTAAAAAATACAATCAATGGATCCAGTGTTGGATCTTTCACGTTAACACCAGAATAAATTAGACTTTTTGAATATTTCTTTGCGCTTTTACCTTGTCGTGTCCTTCTGTTCAACATCAATCCTTGAGAAGCAGCCTTTACAGCACGGGTAAAATACGCAGGCATCTTGAAGAGACAACACAACACAATCTACTAATGCCCGTCTACAGGTCATTCTGCCAAGAGATCACACGGACACTTGGCTAATGCTAGCAGGCTAATGTTAACTGAAACTTCTCACAATACGCATGAGTGTCGTCTGACCACAGTGTAACAGCGTAAATTTCAAACACATAAGTCATTAATGGGGACAGAAACAAATTTGTCCCAAAAATTAAGAAAAAAAAACATAAAAACTGGTCAGTTTCTAAATTCTAACGTAAACGTCGTTAATGTTTGATATCAACAATTCGCAAACTTGCAGTTTTTCTTCTCTTTGTTTTGATTTACCGGCGGTTTGACAGCCAGCCTGCGGGCGCTTTACAGCCACCTAACGGCTTGGAAGAGGAACTGTAGATGTGCGGTAAAGCAAAATTTTATTTTCTGCCACTTATATTTTAATATAAAACACCTAAAAATAGACTTCTGCATTTATTAAATGTTATTATAAAGAAAGAATAACATTATTCAAAGGAAAAGCCCAGACAGTCTAGGAGAAGGGATGGCGGTTGGATGGGCCCCAATGTAGATGCCTGTGAAGCTTTGTCAAGCCAGAGCAACACAGTCCCTGTAAGCACAGCCGGGTAACCGCTGCCACCCGGCGGTTGAGAATAGTTGTTGCATGTTGAACGAAGGATTATCAAAATAATACCAGGTATAATAACCTATACAGCCTTTGTCTTTCTGACATAGCTCCAATTTTAAAGTTTGGAAGAGGAAGAGGTCCCCAAAACCGAATGTCTAAAAAAAGAGTGGAGACACAGTTGAATAAAAAAAATTATTTTGAATGTTATTGCCGTCCTTGAACTTGACAGAGTAATTTCACCAAACTAGAGAACAGCCTCTTGTTTCAAATGAGTTCAAACTATAAATGTGGTTCATACTCCCGACCAATGATTGCCTCGTAACATAAAAAATATTACTTCGTAGTAGCTGTTGGGAGGTCTTGCTCTGATCATGCTGGCTACGCGAGATTTTCATAACCTCACAAATGCTCGAGCACACGTACGCAAAGCTGTCACAGCTACGGCGTGTTCTGTTCATATGCATACGGGAGGGCTCGTAAAAAGAACGACCATAAGATGTCAACGCGTTGAAGATACACCTACCCGCAGCTATAAACCCAATAAAGTTGCAGGCCAGTAAAAATACATGCAGTACATGCAAATCCCGAAAATGAATTAAGGGATAAACGTGATGATTTCTTAAATGTTATCAAAGCTCAAAATGGTCCACATGACACAGAAATTCGAAAATCTCTTGTTTTATGTGTAGAACTGTCTAATGATAAACTAAAAGATCTGAACTCTCCTTTTTTTCTCTATAAGGGGTGCCTAGTAATAATTAGGCTAATTTGCCAATGTCTGTAATTAGCTCAATATTTAAAGAATGGCCACAACGTTTGTTTTGTTTTGTTTTGTGTAAAAACATTAATTATCATTATATTTTAAACAATTAACTGGCCACTAGCTTAAACTTTACAGTCAATGTGTAGCAACGTTATCCTATTTACTAAACATCGTCGAAGGAGTAAAATTTTTGTTAAATAATATTTTATGCTGGGTGATAGAGAAGAATACGAGGTTAAGGAAACGCACCACCGGCTGGCCGTTGGTTTTCTACCGCCCCCTTGCTCGGCCTGTAAGCAATTCACTCTGATGACGTCACTCGCAGAGTTGTCATGGCGTCTTTGGGACCGAAGCTGCTGCTGCAATTGAGCTAAAATCTGTCGACAGTCTTTAAATCGAAATGGAGAAAAATGCAACCCTGCATCGAGAGACTGACGGAAGCTCTTTGTGTGCCGCGATCGGGGGAGAGATGGGTGATGGTACGGCTGTCGGCGGAGTGAAAGGAACAGCCGAGATATGCAAGAATAGTGAGGCTTCTCTCAGTACTTTGGTAAACGTTAGTTGTAATAACAGCACCACAAATGTTAGTGCTCCAGTCATTTCCAATGCTGGGAAGTCTGCCGTGCCAGAAGTAATCGAAGTCCTCCAAGTGGAGGAGGATAAGGACACAGCGGCGAGCGGATCGTGGTCGGGGTCCGGGGATCAGATCAGTAACGGGATGGGGCATGACTCGGTGCTGGCTGCCGAAGATAGCGAGGGTGGTGCCTCAAAGTTAGTAAACAACAAAACCGACGGCCCGTCCTCACCTCCCGCGAAGGAGAGCACAGATGTGCAGACAGAGGTTTTGGCTTGTGCAGAAAATGAACCGACAAAACTTGCCAAACCGACTCATCTTTGTCCGGACAATGCAATCACAGCGAACGCCAGGTTGGAGCTGTCCGGTGATCACACCTTATCGGAGGGATTGCCGAGTGGGTGTGACCCCGATCCCAGCCCCGGGGGAGAGTCTCGAAGCATAGATTCACTCGAGTCCTTCTCCAACCTCAACTCCTGCCCCAGCTCCGACCTGAACAGCGAGGGTCTGGAGGACAGGGGACTGGCCCTGGCCTTGCAGAACGAGTACGGGGCTGACGGGACAAAGACTGCGTGCGCTAAGGACCGGGCCGCCGGCCAGTCCATATACCACATAAAGTGGATCAAATGGAGGGAGGAGAATACGCCGATCATCACCCAGAACGAGAACGGCCCCTGTCCATTACTGGCCATTATGAATGTCCTCCTGCTTGCATGGAAGGTAAAGGCTCTGAGATGAGTGTAAAGTAACGGAAACTTAAATATAACTACATAAAAAATAGGTATATATTAGCGGCAAGCTTTGTGTGCAGTTATTTATAAAGTCAAATTTAAGATTTAATTTAATAGTCACGTTTCCTAATGGTTATATCACTTAATCTTCTTGTCTCTATATTTTTCAACACGACCTGTTTAAAAAATAAGTTTTTGTCGAAACATCTTATTTAAAGCATGTCCTTAATTTTTTTTCCATGTCAGTACTTGTTAAAAGCTGGTGTCTCTTGCAGGTTAAGATGCCCCCTATGATGGAGATTATAACTGCTGAGCAACTGATGGAGTACCTTGGTGAGTGTTTGTAGCTACTGAACCTTTTACACAGAAGCAAGTTGATGTCGGATCTTTGATCAGAGGAGGAAAATGTAATAATGACTAGTTTAAATCATGTTCCTTCACTGAATCTGAACTGTATTCTACTTGATTTTTCTTACCTGCCTTCACGTCTGTTATAATAACTTGTTTTGTAACAAGCAGAAGACAGCATTTTTATTATAGTTTACCACAATGATAATAAGTTGACCTGCTATTACAGGGTCAGTGTTGCAGAAGATTCCACACCTCTAAGCATACCAGCCTACAAGCCACTAACACTGTGTTTCAGCAGCATAGTAAACATTCTTGAGTTTCATGGATTCTCAAATAAGTAGTTACACTCCTAAGGTCATACACAGAGGAAATGGCCAGAACGGGGGAATCTTTTCTGTCCTCTCTGGCTGTTTCCTGTTGTTCATAACTAAAATTATGCCATAATATCAAAGTAGAGGGTCTGACTACAGAAGAGGTTTAATAGCAGTAGGGCCAGCCCTCTCACTAGTGTCTCCTCTCAGCTCTGTCAGGGTCCTCAGTGTCCAATGGCACGAGTAGACTCAATTAATTCCCATCATGGCACTATATGTGAACCCTTGTCGGATTTTCCCTATACTGTGATTGTTAAGCTTGTTTGTGTCTGTTGGCTACCACAGCTCAAGCAAAGCTCTCATCTCCACAAATGAGTGTTAATGATGAAGGATTTTTTTTGTCCCTAAAAGATCCCATTTGTTGGTTTTTTTATTTTGAGAGGATGATTTCAACTGGATTTTTCGTATGTTCAAAGCACAATGTTAATGTTGTACAATGCTTAGTGGCTGCTGGATAACATCTAATCTTAGCACTGTTTTGTCATAATACATAGACATAAACACCAAAGGCAATGACATTCAGATGTGGTGTTTAAAGTGTGATGGTATTCAACAATCAGCAGCCCAGCGGTATGCCGCGTAGCATGCCAGTGATCCAAATGCATGGAGGCAAACAGACAGAGATATTAAGGGGAAGACCTGAGATGAGTGAGTGCACAGTTCACTTGAGTACAGAGTGAGGGGGTTTCCCTGATGTGGACACACAGTTTTAAAACCACTCAGCTGACTTGCCTGCTGCTGGGTAAAAGTCTTGACTCACATTCAGATCTTCATCTAGGGTGACAACATTGAAAACAAGTCAAAAGAGATTTTAAATCTGCAACCTGCAGCTAGACTTTTTAGTCCAAACACACCATAAAACACAGATTTTATAGGTCCTGACTGTTGCATCAGTGTAAATTTAGTACACTACATGTAAGCATAAGTTTGGGTGCTCGTCACAAAGTCAGACATGTAGCTAGTTTTGGATTGAACAGCATGCGCATGAAGAAATCATGCCTTTCTCAATTAGTCATTACTGTCATAAATACGAAGTATAAAAAAAGCAACTTGACAGGCTGCATCCTGAAAATTGTCCATTTACTTTATTTGTTTGAACAAAATCCACATGAACGAGGTTTTCTTTCCATGTGTATCTGTTTTTACTTAATGTAGCTGTCAACAAGAGGGTTGACGGCATTCCTCTGCTGAAAAGTATGTGTTGACAGTTCAACACCTTACCCCTGCCAGTTCCTAATAAATTAATGTTTCTCTGCAAGGAATTTTGAAAAAAACCTGCACAAAATTTTTAAAAGTAAGGTTTAGACTGCCATAAAAAAAGCAATAAGATTACTAATAACTTCTCTAGCTATTCCCTTTATTTAAAACAATTAAACTGTTTCTAAAAACACACACAGCTAAATGTACTGTTTCCTACGGCACCACACTAAGGCAAACACACAACTATAAACAAAGCAAATATATAACTTTAACTGACCACGACACTTTAGGTGTCGTGGTCAGGTGTGTGTTTATTGTCCTCCTTGAAAAATAGCTACCTGGCCCTGATACAGTATAAAGTGCATATATATAGAGAAAGCAGCATGTTCGTAGTGCCGATCAGCCTGAACAGAGCTGGAGCCAAACAGCCGCCAGGAAGTGCCATCCACCACAGCACACACTGCTACAGAGCTGAGCCCATGGAGCTCTCCGGTGACACAGCAGTGCACGGGCCAGGGACTCAACCTCAACTCCACCACATATTTGTTATAGCCTTATCATAGGGAAACAGCTGGCCAGTGCTAAACCCCTACTTAAAACATCTCAAAACATCTGTCCCCTTCTCCACAAACGCTCAGGGCCATTATGATGGTCATTGTCAATCAAGGTAGTGATTGCTTTGCTCTGTCAGTACAAGTAAACAAATCTGTCTTCCTTCTTCTGTCACTCTGCAGGAGACTACATTCTTGAAACCAAGCCTAAAGAGATATCAGAAGCTCAGCGGCTAAACTACGAGCAGGTAAGCCCTTCCTAATCACTGAGGAGTAATATTATTTTTGCTTATGTGTGTGTGTGTATAAGTAAGCTGCTGATGGCCTGTGGTACTGGTGGGGCACGGGGCTTTTAACTATAGAAACATAGTTGTGCAAGTTCAACATGGGCTCTCACTTTGTCTCCTCGACACCCTTAAAATATCTCAGCTGTTCTCACCGCCATTATTGATTTATTTTTTACCACAGTAAAGTGAGGTGCACACTGCTCTGACACACAGTCAGTCTTGCGGCGTGTTTACACTAAAGTGGCTTCACACATTTGCATTGAGGTAGCAGATAAGGTCAGCGGATGTTCTGTAATATGGAAAAAAGCACTGAGTTGATTGCAAACCTCATTAATGTGCAGCTTAGCTTTTTTTTCCACTGCTCTATAGGTTACATAAGATGTGTCTTGCAAGACCCAGGGAACAACAGGGGTCAGGAGTGTCAGATTATGTTGTTTCACATGGTTGTGAATGCTTAGAGACGCATGGCTGGGTTCAGCTCCCGGCTATTACTGAGGCTCTCTGTGTGTGTTTGTGTGTATGAGTGTGTTGCTCACCATGCGAGGCACTTGGAGATGGAGCTCCAGCTCCACTGCTTCCTCCCATCTCCACTGTGTGCCCATGGAGTGGAAGAGGCCCTACCTCTCCTCCTCTTGCGTGGCAAAGCACCAGCACATCTGTGAATGATTTGAAGCCACACTTGTCCCTCACTTAAAGAGGAGGAAAATGTAACATGCTGTGTCTCCTTGTAGAAGCTCACTGCAACAGTCCCCTCTAAATTTAAGTCTATCTGAAATACACCCTCTTAAATAAACCAGCGGCGTCCTCAAGATGCACAGTTTAAGTTAGGGAGCGGTTTGAGTTTGCATTGCATAGTTATTATGGCAGTCTAATCCTAGACGCTGGCCTGGGAGCTCCTCTGCATGTGGGTGTCCTCATGTCCATGCGCTGTGGTTGACACAGTGTGTAGAGACTACAGTGGGCCGGGCTCCGCGATGCTGAAAGCTGCAATCTGAGAGAGAGCAAGTCTGAAATGTGTTTATGTGTACATCAAACAAAAGGTGTCCTCGTCTTTGTATAGTGGACAGATATGTTTTCATTATTATTGGGTTGTTATAAGATACAGCTGAAGCCGCTCTGATTTTGAACAGTAGGTGTTCATAGCAGAAGAGGTTCTATTTATAAATTCAGCTTGAAAAACATCATCTGTCACAAGAGTGTATGAGGATTAAAATAGCAGTTGTGCGGCTGCTCTTTAGCTATTGTTAAATATTTACTCGGAGGAGCTGTGGAAGTGAGAGTGTAGTTGTTCTCTGTGTTTGTCTCAGTGGACCCGACTCTACAGCACTCCTGCCAGGCAGTTCATCCACAATGACTTTTCAGCCACTGGAGGAAATGGGTTATCATGTTTTAAGAAACCTCTTTTGTTTTAACTCGGTGTCATTCACAGTGATGGACATTGTTCACAAATGTTTTATAAACCTTCTTTTGCTACGAGTAAAGCAGATTAAAGCATCTTAACCCCTGCCTGCTGGGTGATATTTTAAACACTTATCTGGTCAGAAGACACCCAGATAATCAAATTAAAGGTCTTTTGAATAAAAAACCATAAACATGACAAGAAAAAGCCTGATGGTGATGCAGAAAGCAAATAATGGGTTTGTTTTAAAGTTCAAATCACAAACGCTCACCACAAGAGTAACAGGACAGACTGTGCTTTCAGTCTTGCAGGTTGTGGTGTTGGACACAGATTTATTTCAGGCTGGATCCATGATTATGATTATGAGATCAGAGATTAAGCTGTATCAGTTTAGTAGGTACATGTTTACAGTTTAACTGAATCTATTAGTTGAATCACCTCTTTAGTTACCATAGTCAGTAGTCTTGCTGTGTTGAGTTGCGTTTTATTGGGAGTTCTTCTGTCCTCCTTACATATTTAAATGGGTGTGGACATTTCAAACATCGGAACCTTTTGATCAACTTGAAGATTAATCAAAAAATGTGGAGCAGTGAGAGGCACTGATGTGTGCCAGGCTTCAGAAAAATATGACCCACATTGTGTGACATCAGTCTCGGAAACTGTTCATTATTTACTGGAACAACTGATGGGTCATAGTGTGATGTAATGGTTCACTTTGTCCTCCAGTAACTGATATTTTGTTTTAAGGTTCATAGATCTGCTCTGTGTATTTTTATAGAATTATACTGACACAAATGCAGACAGACTTATAAATTTTGGATCAACATGCATGTCATGGCAAGTATGTGACAGTTAGATTGCCTAAAATGATTTTATTTAGCAATGGCATAAAATTTGAATACAGCAGCAGCCTTGGTATGCATGTCCTTATCCAAAAGCTGTTGCACAATTGTGTTGCTTGGCAGAAAAGTTTTGGTTTTAAACTCAAAATGTTATGTGCAAGACACCACAAATTTTCCTTTTGTTTAACTACAATTTTCTATGGAGTTAAGCTTAAAAATAGTTAGATTTCTGTTTGAAATAATGCACATGCATCATCATCATGACTATTTATCAAGAAATGAAAGCTTCTAAGGGAACAAAAACTCTCATCTTTGTATGTTATGCCATATTCTTTCAGGTACTAGTTAAATACATCTACTCAGGATTTTGTTTGTGGGTAAATTTATGCTAAAGGTCATCAGAGAGAGAGAGAGAGGCCAACACTTATCCTGAAGAGTAAGGCAAATATACTGAAAAGCCTCGGCAAGAGTTTTTTGCTAATGTTTTATTGTGGAAATGCATCCAACACAAGCACAGATGAATGTGAGTGATGCAGTGTTGATCATCTGATCTCCAAACACTCATCTGCTGTTGGAGCCCTCTGGCCTAAAGTGAAGAGATGTGGTCCATTACACAGCCCTGCTAATCCTGCCATCACTGCTGCTCATAATCGTCCTAATCCACACTCTCAGATGGGCCAGCTGAAGGCTTTTCCCCTCTGCGTTCTGTGCCAAGTGTCAAAGCTGGAGTAGCTCACTGTTCGTGGGATGTACAGTGTCTCTACTGTAAACTGAAAAATAGTCCACACACAATGAACTGTGCACAAATTTAAAAACAAGTGATTATAACATAGCGGTTACACGTCTCACTAGACATGAAAAATAGTAAATATAATTCAGTTTTAAGCCTTTGACCCAGTTAACTTGAAAAATTATTTGGATTTGACATTTTAAAATATGAATGCAGAGAAAAGCATGCCATAAAGTTTAAAGGAAAACTGGTTGTTATAGTGTAATTGCAATTATTATTTGATATGAATAAGAATTGTTAACAATAACGATGTCACAATATGGCAAAGTTATGTGAAATTATAGTGTAGTGTAGTGTAGAGCACTGAATTCAATTTCACTAATAAAATAAATCCAATTTTTATTTACATTTTACTTAGAATAATCACTTTGGACAACAGAATTAGGATGATTTAAATGTATGATGGCATTATAACAGTATAATACATCCCTAAACATCAATAAACAGTGATGTGGATTTATGGTCTCTTTTTCAAAGCCTGTAAACTGAATTTAAACCCGTTTACAGCCTCAGATTTGAGGTATATGGTACCTCTGTTATGTGTAAAGTAATTGGCTTTACTTTCAGGTGCTTCAAGATTATTGTGAAAGAGCTGAAATCAAATGGAAATCACTCACAACTACACACTCATAATAGAGCTGTAGTGGGGCTCAGCTGCAAGGTTTATCTTGATCTCAGAGTTAAAAGGCAGCAGAGGTTTAGAGCCAGCTGGGAAACATTGCTTTGAGGCTGAATGCAAGGATTTAGTCTGTTGGGTTCTCAGGTGTGTGGGCATATATACATATATATATATATACATGTGTCCTATATGGCACACATATGATGTAATGTGTATATGAAGTATTTTCTCTGATGTTCACATAGTGCATTAAAAGGCAGGTTGGCTTATAAAATCCTCACTTATAATTAAAGGTGGAATGGTATTTATAGTGGAGGCAGTTTATCATGTATATTTTTAGAAGCCTTTAAAACCATTTCCTCTACAACTAGAAATAAAACAGACAAAAAACACCACTAAAATATAAACCATTTGAATTGTAGAGCAATGCAGACAGTAACATGTATGCAAGCACATCAATAACATTAATAACAGAGCCATTTCTAATTTGTCAAATAAACTTGAGCATTATTTCTTTAAAAAATTCAGAAAGTAAAGTGTTCTTTATGTAAGATATAGATTTAAAGTTCACATTTGGTATCATTAAACAATTCCTCTTATACGTACATCAGAAGTAAGTGTACGATAATTAAAACTAGCAACCTTACAAATATAGTTAATTGCCAGTAAAACATTACTTAGTTGTGATTTTACACTAAGCACATTTCTAATGTTCTGTGTAAAAAGCAAAAAACAGCATGGAGGGACTTTTTTTATTCAGTTCTGTTTTTGCCAAATGAATATTGAAGAAGACAAATCCAATTAAAATCCACAGGAACCAAGTGGTAAATTTAATTTAATGAAACTTGTAAACACCCTGCGGTTGGTACAACTGGTGCCATTCTTTTCAAATGCTTAAAAGGCAGCATCCTCCTCTGTGCATTCCCATAAAAACACTGGTGATATGGTAAAGAGCTGTTATTGAATTGGCTGCATAGATTCATTAAGAATTCAGGCAGAAGTTTTTACAGACTGCTGAAGGCCAGAGAAGCAACACACATCACAAAGCAAGTACACAGTTTTAAAAAGAAAAGATGTTATAACATTAAAATATTTTGTGAAAAATGTGTCTGCTGAAAAGCAGATTAAGATTTGAGACTGGCAGCCAGGCTGCCACTTCAAAATTGGTCCACATCCATTTCAATGGTCTGAATTCTTTTTTTTATTGACAGCTGAAATGTAACCAGGCCACTGTGATATCACATATTAGTTTGTGGACTGCCATTTTGACTTATATGGTGTTGTGGCCCCCGTTGTATTGGCCATACCATAAGAGACCATATTTGAACAGGAGGGTGGAGCTGAAGAGAATACACCTGCAGACAGGTGGCAGCAGCTGCTGTCACTCAAAGTGGCCACACCCTTAATAATTACTAATATAATTTAAAAAGGGATTTAAAAAAAATAAAACGTCCCTGCTGTACAGTTTTCATGAACGCATTATTTAACTACAGAGAAAAAAAGGGTTTTGTATCAGCCTTTTGAAGCCAGCCTCAAGTGGCCATTTGAGGAAATGGACATTCTGCGGTGTTGGCTTCATTTTCGACCCTGGAGGTTGCCGCTTGTAATAAACCCAGAGCAGCTCATGTCGCTCCACATTGTGTTTTGGGCTTGAGGCAGTTCTGGGTTTTTTTGCTCAGTAAATATATAAAGATATGACTGTGAACCTGCCCCAGCTATCTGTATGCCTGCAGGCTTTGTTTTGTGTACTGTCACTTCCCTGTTGTGAAGCCAAATACTGTACACACCAGGAAACTTGATGTCTGTCTACATTTCAATGTCAGAGACAGCTGACTCTATGTTATGTACACAATGGGCCATTGTAGATTCTGATGGCCTTTTCTTTTTTTAAGATTTTTTTCTTCCTGGTATCAAAGTTCACTCTACTAATATTGTGTGTAGTTGATTTGTGTGTGGGGGGGAGGGGGTTCAAATGAAAAAGTGATGTCAGTGCATACCTTCTGCCAAAGTAAGTCATCTCTCATCATCAGGACATAAAGACCATGAACTGAGTTACTTTAAAGTCTTTTAAAGTTTATATTTTGTAACTTTTTTGTAACCACAAAAAGTGAATCAAAGGGGTTAATCATCCATTTTACCTGAACTAACCTCAACTAATTCTGCTTCGCACCAGAGGTATCAGTGATATCTGAGCTGATGGATGAGCCCTGTAGTGGTTTGTTACAACGTAGAATAATCCTAATAAGGGACGTATAATGTTTCACAAGGCTGAGCCTAAGAGCTCATGCAGAGACGTAAAATCAAATGGTTTCCTGGCAGAGACTTCCATTTCTTCCTGTGGTTCAAGACTGATTGACAGTAAGCAGAGCGAAACCTAATAAGTGCAGTAAATATGAAAACTGTCAACTTAGTCACAGTGAGTTTACTATAAAGCAGAAATGCCTAACAAAAAAAAAAAAATAAATAAGGTTTGAGTGTGTAGAGGCAGTTTTTTGTGTGCATGGGAATAAATGGCAGCTAATGGTGTCTTGTAAAGGTAGAAAAATCAATCCGTAATAGCTCTTGCTATGCTGACCGTGTGCAGACAACCAGCAATGATGTAACAAATAAAGGGAGCTGCATCAGACACAGCTCTTGATTCTGTATGATGCTCACAATACGAAAACAAACAACTTTTTTTAAGAGATTTTTTTGGGTAAACATGAATTCCACATTTATCCCACATTTTTTAACAGAAAAATTTGTTCCTCCTTGTCTCTTAGAACATGAGTGATGCCATGGCGGTGCTGCACAAGCTGCAGACAGGTCTGGACGTAAACGTGAAGTTCACAGGGGTGCGAGTCTTTGAGTACACCCCCGAGTGCATCGTGTTTGATCTACTGGACATCCCTCTCTACCACGGCTGGCTGGTTGACCCCCAGGTGAGATGAACCTCACTCACCATCCCTGCTGTTTGTCTTCACCTCCCTGAAAACAACTAAGCAGGATGTAATTTGTAATATACCTTTAAGAATTTCAGTTTAAAACCTTCAAAAATGAATAAAAATTAGCAACAGAATGTTGAGGAACGAACAGCTACCACATTATGTCGAGAGCGACAATGGAGATGTATGCAATTTACAAGTTCAGATAGCTTTTAAGTCTAACAAATAAACTCACAAAATGTCACAACAGAGAATATTCTTATGCCAAGTGCCCCTATTAGGCACTTAAGCACCTAAAAAAAAAAAACAGCACAGCCTGGTGAATGTTCTTTCCCACAGTTTTTATCTCTGTTTGCAGATGCATGACATTGTCAAGGCAGTGGGTAACTGCAGTTACAACCAGCTGGTAGAGAAGATAATATCCTGCAAACAGTCAGACAACAGCGAGCTGGCAGGGGAAGGTGAGTGCTCTCTCTCGACTTGTTCTACTTTCTGACCTGCCCGACTCGCCGCCGGGGGCGGGGGGGGGGGGGGGGGGCCCCGCCCCCGCGCCGGGGGGCGGGGGGGGGGGGGGGGGGGGGG
>JAPZDV010000001.1:7680224-7713205 GCA_029814665.1 Acanthurus lineatus
GGATTCTTGTTCTGTGCTTGAATATTTTATTTGTTGGTGCTTTCTACTTCTACTCCATTACATTTCACAGGCCAATATTGTGCCTTTACTCCACTAATTTAATTAGCAGCACTAGTGCAGTTCTTTGGTACTTGTAATTTACCTGAGTATATACTGGCTACTTTTTACTACTTCACTACACTGATGATGAAATTATTTAACGTTTTCCTTCACTTCATTTAATTTACAGCTGAAGTTACTTTACACATTAAGAGTGAACCTGAAAGAGTATATGATCAATTTCTAAACTATGATATATTATCAGCTACTCAAGAGTATATGACATATAAAACTTACACATTAAGTGACATTCAATCTGTGCACTAGTAACACCTGCTGGTCACAAAATATACTACAACTCCAATATAATCATCTTGACATTCTTCAGTTTTATCTTGTGACCCTATTATGAAGGGCAAGGACTCAAAGTTGCAAAGTATTGGATCAAACCATTCAATTTCATCTTAAGTGGTCAAAACAAACTCCTCCTTGCCTGGATACGACAGCAACATACAACTCGCTGAAATGTTAAATCAATATTCGTAATCTAATATTAAGATAAAAAAAATAATATATCAGTCAAAGGGGCTGTTTGCATGATCACGTTAAGTTCAGTTTTTTTCTTAGTGGGATTTTGAAAGTATGAAGTAAGCGGAGTATTTAAAGCAACTTTTAGCTATGTACACATGAATCTGTATTTTTTGGGTTCAATTGTGCTTAATCAAGTGTAAGCCCAGTATCATCTCTCCCATCCCAAACATATGAAAACATAGAACACACAGCTGATCAAACATTAACATTGAACATTTATTTCTCATTTTTTATTCTGAAAAATGCAGAAAAAAGACAGATGAATTTCCCTTCGAGTGAGAACTACATTATCGGGCAGTCTCTAAGGGAAAACAAAACAAAGAACATCGCTCCAACTCTGCCTTCTCAGTATAGTTATACAGAAATGTGACCAAAAATATGTATGACCCTCAATACATATAAACCATGGATCCATTACTTTTATGTTACATATTTACAGTAGCATCATAAAATAAATTCTATGACAGGAATCCCATGAGGAAACATTGTTTTTTATGTCACATTCAACCTGTCCACTAGCACAGCCTGCTGGTCACATAGTATACTGCAATCCCAGTATGTCTGCACATACTACAGCATTGAGTCCAGAGCTGGAAAAAACAAACAAGTTTACACATATGTTGATCTTTTTCACACAGGAATTACTATTGAAACATTTACGGGGAACATATGAACACTGTGACACTACTTTTGCCTGATGAGTCACATTATTAAATCTGTAAATGTTGGGAAATACAGTTTTTTTTTTTTAAGGCTGTAAATGATATTATCAATGTGACTATATTCATTAGGTTTTTGACATTGCCTGTGGTACAAACACCAAATATTTCATTCTTGAATTATAAATAGTATGACAATAGCACTCATTTTACACCAATCTACACAGACTTTCATTGGATTTTATAATACAACCACATTCTTGTTGTTGGAACAGTAAATCATATGGAAGACAAATAATCACACATATTAACCAATCCAGGCCTGCTGGTTTGCTCCACACCTTTGACCTCTTGGTGTACAATCACTGTCAGTAGTGATAAGCAGTGTGTGCATGATGAACACTACAGACCCCCAAACAGATGCAACTGAGCCTTTAATGTTCATACTGCAGCAGCTTTGTCACTATCTGTAAAGGTGTTGTTAGTGGAGCCTGGATCAGTTTTTGGACCACATTTGACAATACTGAGGAATGAAGATGTACCAGCCAGTAAATGAAAAGGGAGAACAATAACTCTAGTTTGATCACTGACACAAGAGACAACTAATGTGATCAAGCGAAAAAGAGCTGCTCTTATTTACTTTTACTGAAGAGAGGAAAACACGATCTTCTTGAAGAAGAGGGTCAGCTTTCACACATACAAAGTGGGGAATAGATTTCATGTTCATTATAGGTCAGAGAGGGCTTTAATACCTTTCATAATTTGGTTTTTGACAAAATAACATCAACATTACATGAGAACGTCTTTGAAGAATGAAGCAACTGAATCACAAACACAGCTACTAAGAGGGGTCACCCTCAGGCTGGATGCCATTTAATAGCCTCTATCAGCTCTAAGAGGTCAAGCATTCTTAACTATTTATCATCTTTGACAAAAACCGTAGGTAAATATGCCAAAAAAAAAAAAGAGCTGAAAATAATTTTATGTCAATAAAAATTTACTAACAAGTCAAGACAAAAGAAAGTGTGACTAAAACTCTGCTGTAAAGGAACAAAAAACCCCCCCAAAAACCAAAAGAGGATACGATGGACAACAGTAGGTTGTAACTATATACTGAAAATGTGGCTCACAGTTGCCCCACATATTTGGTGCTGTTTGCAGCAGTGATTTAGTTACTTCATAGTTAAAAATTTGGTCTGCAGTTGGTATACAAGCCATGAAAAGAATAAAAAACAAATCATTTTGAAACAAATAAGCTCAGAATTTGCAGCATCAAACTGCTAAACAACACGAATAAAACAAATAATGAACATGACTTCAGAAGGCAGATTAAGAAATTCGTATTTTATTAAAATTCTATATGATTTAATCTAAATGAGTATAAAAAAAAACAGTTGAAATCAATGCGAAATTCCTAAGCAAGTGTGAGTGTACAATGTATTATCCAGTGTACTCTACTCATTTCAAGTTTATTACAAGACAGCAATCTTTAACCCTGAAAGCAACTCAGAGAATCCTGAATATTTCTCAGATTAAAAGAATGAACATATCGCTTTGAGCCTTGCTACCTCTACCTGTCCTTTGATAAACCTCTGAGAAACTGAATGCTCCAAATCTCCAGTGTGGCCCAGCCACCGTGAGGTCCGTTAACAAATCAGATAATAAATACAGGCATCCACATGGGCTACAACAGCAAATATTTTTGAAACTATTTCCTCATGCATTCACACAAGCATACGTATGACTGAGATTATGAGCTTTCTAAACCCTCTTATCTAATCTTGACAGTTTTTTTTTTTACAGTGCAACAGTATGGCAGCAAATGGATAGCAGTGCTTTCATAAAAAAAAAAGGAATGGAAAATAAAAATATGTACAACATTATGGAAAAGCAGTAGTTTTATCTTTTGGTCCTGCGTCCTTTACAGACAGAACTGCTTTTTGAAAAATGCTTCCTCATATCAACAACAGTAGTTTCCACAAGACTGTGAAGGGCTGTGGGAGGAAAAGGTGGAACAAATGTTAGGATCTCAGCTGCTACTGATAACTCAGCTCTGGCTAAAGCCCTCATCACATAATTCTTCCAGCAAATCGGAGCCTTTCTGGCCAAAGTTTGGAAGCAAATTCAATTTTTTTAAGTAAGTTGACAGCGTTTGACTCTGGCCTTTTTTACACACTTTCAAACACGTCTGATAATGCTGGGCTGAATCTGTTCAGACACCTGAAAAGGGACTTGGTCCAGAAATCTATTGTTTAGGTGAACATGGCAACACACAGTGAGAGTTTCTAAACAAGACAGGGTGTGACATTAACATTTAACTTGATGCCTTGAGGCCAGTGGAGAGCAACATCACTGCCAAAATCAGGTCAGTGCTGGAAATAAATAATAAGCACAAATGACATTTTACAGACAGCTGAGTCACTGTCACAAGGAAAGTAAAGTGGTTATCAGCACGACACAGCTAATCATGAGGCAAATGGACATAAAGGACATTCATTCCTTCATGGGAGGGTTGAATTGTCCCAGTGGAACATGATTTCATAAAGCTTAGTACTAATGTGAAGCATGTTGTGTGGCATTTCAGGAGTTCCCTTTCAAAACCATATAAGACAAGCTTGCTGTTGTGGGAAAGCATGACGTGTCATCATTTGTTATGACACAGTATAGATGGAGGAAGGTCAGGGACTTTCGGTCGTCAATGTTTACTGAATGGCTGTGCCACCTCATTTAATGACATTCATAGCTTTGATTAAGGTTTTTGAACATGGCTTTAAATGTCTGTCCTTTTTTTATGATGTCAACACAAGCCAACCCCTTTAAAAAGTGGCATATTTTAATCTAAAATTGCTTGCAGTTATGATTTTAACTGCCAGATTATTTGAAGGTTTAAGTGAAGATAAATCCTCTTTTTATTCCTTTGGGTTTTAGCTAAAGGCTAAAACTAAATTTCTCATCCAAATATAGAAGACAGAGGAAATGCTTTCTTTGTAGTGAACCTCTCACATACATCATGATTTCTGTACTGCCCTCAAATTTTGCAAAACAATATTTTTGCATGTTTAGACCAGTTTCACAAAAAATCTGTATGAAATTAAATTTTCCTCCAAACAATAACAAAAAAAAACCTGTTCACCTTTTACCAGTTGCAAAAAGTAATTTGCATAAACCTTGACTAAGCTGGGCTTACATGGCCTTGAAGTAGTGAAAATTCTGTGGTTGAATGCGAGTTCCTCTCACCTTGTTACAACTGGGAACCTTCTGATCCCCCATGCGCATAGCCCCCTTTAGATTTCATCTGGGCCTGAACAAGATCCACCTGCAGACATCAACATGCAAATGTTAGGTCACTGATACTTGTTTCAATCTGTTGCTTAAATATTCTGTTAGGGGGAGATAAAACCTACCGATGCCAATCCCAGGCCGATTTCACCCGAGCCTACATGTGTGGTGTGAACAAAGTTTGTTGGCTCCCCGATCATGGAGCGATCGATCCGTCGCCGCCGTTTCTGAAAACAACAGCCATAAACATGTACGTTTTATCTAAACCTAGCCACGAGTTCTATCAGCCTTAAATAAATATGAAAGAGATATCAATAATCAGTCAGGACAGTGAATGAGTTATACCAGACAAAAAAAAATACCGGTCCCTGTCCTATTTACCACATACATGACAACATACATGACTCCTTTCATCTTATCTGTACTGGCAGACAGCCCGACTGACTACAAGAGGCATAACAACTGGTTGTTTACTGTCACAATAAGAAACTATATTGAATCTGAGTGTCGTGTCAGACATTGGGATGTGGTTAACTGGAGGCAACTGCCATGTTCTTTAATCTGTACAAAACAGAGGAAGTAAAACATATTTTGTCAGGCCTGAGACAACAAGTGTTTTTAACGAAACTTTATCTTAGATAAGTGAATGTTCACTTTTTTCAAAGCCTCCATGAACTGAAAATATATGGGCCTACAAACTGCATTACACCAGAAAATACTGCTCTATCTATTACCAATTATGTGATCTGACACACATTCCATACTACTAACACTTTAAGCCAGGCAGCAACGTTAAAAATTGAGTTAATCAATTTGTCTCCCATGTTGATTTTATACTCACAGGTTGTGGCTGCTCTGCAATGCAGCAGCTGAAACAAACCCAGAACTCAGTCATTCTGAGGCCGACGAAGAAGCCGCAGCAGTTTCCCCTCTCACTTCAGCCTTCTCTCTCAATGTTCTTCCTGTTCAGTCTTACCAGTGCCACAAACACACGCCGGAAACTGATGACAGACGCAGACCTCAGGTTTCTTCTGGGTAAACTGTTGGCACAAGACTGTTCTTCTGGCACAGGGAAGCACACTTCTGTCAGCATGTGAAAGATACAAAAATGTACAAAAAATATTAAATCACTATTTTTTTTTGTTACACACTGACACACTATTACAAATCAAAATTTATGTCAAGGTTATCCACCTTGTCTAGGCATGTTTTTCATGTCAAGCAATCATAAATTTGGATTGGAAGCTTAAGGACATCTTGACATTAAGTGGTATCATGTGGTGCTGGCCAACTGCTTTTACTTAACTGTGTCTCCTATCTCCTCTGGTGAGACCCACAGCTAATGAGTGCAAACCTACTAACCTACTTCTAATGAAAAATACCTCTATTTTCCATTGCTGCCTACTGCTGTTACCATATTTACTGTGAATACACATCAGGTATTTTGACTTTCACGTGCAGAATAATTGCTTAAACAAAAGGACAAACTGAGATGTTAAGAAATATGTTGAACATAAGCAAATATATTTTCTTTACTGTTTATTGTATAAGTATTATGTTGAAACTCAAAATGAAGAAAGAATGTGTATTGTGGGTTTCAGCATTTTATAGGTAACAGTCAACTACTATAAAAAAACAGGTTGTCAGTCATTAATTTGTTTCTTTTTTGGTAGGTTATCTCTAATAATAAACAACAAAGCATACAATTATATCTTTGGTCTTTTACGGTCACTGAACAGTGGTGTACAGCAGCAGATGTTTCAGAGTCCATCATGCTGTTATTAACACTGCTGCCTTGATAGAGTCTCTTTTCTAATTAATGAATATCACCTTGAAGCTAAAATACTTAAGACATTATTTCATTTGAGGTAGAGACAAGCAAATTATATATATACTTAGAGAACCATTTGACAAAATGACTGAAAATGCCCATGTCGTAAATACTTAATAGTTTAAGTTGTGCAACAGCTAAATATCCAACATCATAGATAAAAAAGAGACTGCTTTGAGGACAACAGGATCTTCATATGATGACTGAATTCAAAGAAATGTACATGAGTGTTTTAAAGAAGACAGAAAACTCAAGAAGAAACTAAGAAATGCAGAGGAGGTTCACTGGGTTTTAAGGCTGGCCTAAACATTACTGCTTAGTTAATCAGGAATAAAGACATTGCTGTTATGAATTACTATGAATTAGTTTATACTCTTTTGGAAGTATGGCAAAATGGCAGCAAGATCAGGCATCTTGGGATGTTTCATGTCAATTTAACGGTTTCTCTACGTGTATTTTTACATGGCAGCATCAGAAAAAAACAGGATGAGGCTTATTTTAAGCCGTTAATTGCCGTCAGACAGACAGGTCAAAATTAAGTGTCAAATGCAAAGAGCTCGCTGACAGAGAATATTTCCTGACACTCTAGCTGACATTACACACCGCTGACACTGAACTGTTACTGTGTTGCCCATTCATACGAGTGAATATATGATCAGCGGCCAGAGGTTGAGAGAGATATGCTTAATGTCTATTGAAAACCTTAAAAAAAGATTTCCTACCCTGCCTTATATATTGACTCACACGAATGTAATCGGTATTTACAAACAAATCAACGTTATGTAACTTCGCACCGCTGCGGCAAACATTAGTCTCTTCACACGGCGAATCTGAGTCATAATTAAAACCTTGAAACAATTCGGCTCATGTACTTATAACATTATATTCTTTCAGAAACGATTAAGATTGAATTTCTTTACAAGAGCGGGTGCTTTTTCTGCGGGGAAGCAACGTTAGCATTACCAGCTAACAGCTAACACTGACCTGCTTGCTAATAGCAGTAGGTCCGTGTTTTTTTTCACTGACAGCTAGCTAACCAAGCTAACAGAGACCGTATTCCAAAGTATGACTTCAGTACTCAACAGAAATTAAATGTAAACCAATTTAACGTTCACGTAACGGTTTACCGGCTATATAGTACACATATTTCGAATAGTTGATATAATTTTAAGTGATTAAACTTACCAGATGACGGCCGGGTCGATAGAGTAAAAGACGGACGATCGACTGAACGCTGAAGAATGCCAAAAACCAGGAACTGGGCTCGCTGTTTACGTCACTCAACTTCCGCTTATAGCGTGCCACTGCTGCCGTGTTGACCCACGTTTTCACGTTTCCTACACGACACAACGATAAAGGTAGCCAAAGTTGTTCTAAAATACTCAGAATGAGGCCATTAACAGACGAGGAGACGAAAACGATGTTTGAGAAGTTATCGAAATAGTGAGTAAACTCATCAGCATTTCGCTTTCATGCTAAGATTTATTTTATACCAAACGTGTTAGCATCTGTGTTACGTGTTGTGTGTTAGCTATGTCTTTTCCACCAAAACAGCATCGGTGAAAATATAAAACTTCTGGTTGACCGACCTGACGGGACTTACTGTTTCAGGCTTCAGAATGACCGTGTTTACTACATGAGGTAAACCATGATCAATAAACATCCATATTTTGAATATTTATTCAATACTGCAACGTGGACAAATTCACGTGTCATCGTTTCTGTCCACAGTGAGAAAATTCTTAAACTGGCTACAAACATTTCCCGTGACAAGCTCGTGTCAGTGGGAACATGTTTTGGAAAGTTCACCAAGACCAATAAGTTCCGCCTGCACATCACAGCTCTGGATTTCCTGGCGCCCTATGCAAAGGTGACAGAGGGAGAAGCTCTGTTTTATTATTTGCAATTTTATTCTCATCATTTGCATCCCTTAATCTTTCCTTAGCCCAAACCAGTGCAAGTTTAAATGATAGATTTAATAAGCAGAAAGACGAAGTGGGGCAATATAGATATCAAGTAAAGTGACAGTTACTTTTCTGTAGAGCTTTATATGAATTGATGTCAGAATCTGGTTGAACCATTAGCATAAATCTCTGAAGATCAGACCAGACGTGGCTAATGTGTTGCCCCCCTATGGCTCAGTGGCATATCTCACCCATTAGTGGTATCCCACTGTTGGTCTGCTGCCATATAACACTTACGAGCTTAGTGTCACACTGCAGACACCTGCCTGTAAGCCTTTAAACTGGTGCTTACTTTTACTCGCACGTGTCACCTGCACTGTTAAACTGGCAGTTGATACTATTACTTTGTACCAGTGGTTACCATCTGCTTAATGTATAACATGCCACTAATTTGTGCTGTTAAGCTTGATGCTACCACATTTGGATGCATATGCCTTCAAGAGTTGGTGTGTCAGTGGTATCTGCTGGTGAAACATAAGTGACATGTTTCTTTGAGCCTGATGGCTGGAGAACACCAGCCGCATACTGATAGGCCTTTATCACCGACATATTGATCTGAGTTGTGATAGTAGGAAATGCACAGGTGTTACTAATAACCTTATGGATGTCTCCCCCTTTATTTAAGCTCCCAGGAAGCCATTTGCACATACATTCTGTCCTGTTTTTATTTTATTGCCAAAACATTTGATCTCTTCCACTGAGATTAAGTTAAATATGCTTATGATTGTAAATGATAACTAAAAGATTTCCTGCTCCGTCTCCAGTTCAAGGTGTGGGTGAAACCTGGAGCAGAGCAGTCTTTCCTCTATGGAAACCATGTGTTAAAATCTGGGCTTGGGAGAATCACTGAGAACACAAATCAGTACCAGGGAGTCGTGGTCTACTCCATGACTGATGTGCCTTTGGTAAGTTTTCTAACTGTGATGCTGTTTTGTGCGTATGGTTATGAACTGCTTTTTGACTAGTAGCAATTCAAATGAATCCTATCTATGATTAATTTCTTACAAGTTGTAATGTATTAAATTTACCGTGGGTGGAAATGGTTATTGAAGATATCTGTATTTAGCTACAACTATCCAACTTTTATCATCAAATTCTATCCAAACTCAATAACAGATTTAATTTAGTCTAATAAGATTTTTGAATAAAGATATCTACAACTTTATTCTTACATGTGGTGGTTGGCATGCTTTAGTTTGTACTAAAATGTTAGAAGCGTTGAGATTTGGATTCATTACTAAAATGTTAGAAGTGTTAAGATTTGGATTCAGTTGGTCTGTGTCTTAGCAACAGTTTCTGAATTGAATGTATCAATATATATTCTATATAGCAGAAAAATCTGAATACCATATTTGCTTCTGTTTAACTTTTGGTGTTATGAGACTTTGATGTATATCCTTACTGATGGGAAATGTGAACAGGATGTGTCTTATTTCTCAGGGATTTGGCGTTGCAGCAAAATCAACCCAGGAGTGTCGGCGAGTGGACCCCATGTCCATCGTTGTGTTCCACCAGGCAGATGTAGGAGAGTTCATTAGGAATGAAGACACGTTAACATAAAGATGCATCAACAACTGGACTGTCAAATGCCACTTTTCTTGACACACTTCATACCCAGTAACATTTACTGAAGTATATACCCCAGATCATTTTAGCCCCAATTACAGACCATTTCCTAACATAGACTCTTGTGACTATATATGAGAGTAGCAAATAAAAGTAGTCAGAATCCTTAAAGCAAATCTTTTGACCTCATTATAACTGATGGGTCACAATATGAAAGGCAGTAATTTAAGTAAAAGGTCATATATGGTCTAGTGGTTAGGATTCCTGGTTTTCTGCCTAGCAAGTATGGGAACAGTTTCAGATTTTTTCACTTTCAACAGTCAACATTCATTTTATCACCATACACTTGTTTTTTTCTGAGCACAATTTAAACATCGCTCCAGGCATACAGCACAAAGTACTAATTTGACTTCTGTATAGGAATTGTATTGTTACTGGTACATCTTTAACAGAGGAGCAGTTGGATCTAAGTGTCTAGTTCAAGGACTGTCAGGTTCCCTTAATACCAGATGACACAACTGGCCCACATTCTCATCCCAGTCTCTAGATTTTGCCTCCTTATACCTTCAGTCTGGCTTTGAGTCAAATCTTGTCAAATTGGAGATGAATACTTTTCTGGTCTGTCTTTAGTAAAAAATGTCATCTGTCGAATAAATCCGTAATGTCTTTGTATATGTTTGAGTCTTTGCAAGCTTGCTACTGTATATAGTGTTTTGGTGAAAATGCACATTTGATACCATTGCAATTTTTAAATAAAAATAAAAGACAACTAATCTTGCAAATTGAACCAATAAAATTTATTGAAGTAGAAAGTTTCATGAACTTAAACTGTCCAGTACCTTCAAACATGATACATTTACAAAATAGGAGGAAAAGGTCTGGACTGCAGTGAATAAACAGAATATCCCAAACTCTCCTGAAATATAATACAATTCCTTGGGAACCAAGAAAAAGTGGCATCCAGTCACTTTGAACCACTTAAACCATTTTTAACTTCTTCATCGTTCTCCATCTGTCCTTAAGGTTGACATTTGTTCGGTCATTGAAGGAGTAGTACGACTTTATCTTACTCCAGTTGCCCTCTCCAAATTTTTTGACTCCCTCCCTCAACTGCTGTGTCTCGTTCTCAGTCCACCTCTGCAACACAACAAAAACACGAAGACATTCAGCTTTCTGCTGCTGTGACACACAAGCAAAAAAAAAAAAAAAAAAATACAGCAATGCTTTGTTTTGGTTTTGTTTGCAGTGTTTTTGCATAATTATGAAACTGATGAAAGTAGAGGCCTGCTTGGACGGTGCTTTCATCAGCTGCTGTAACAGTCAGACATTTGAAAATTGCAGGCTGGCTGCAAAGCATCAAAAGATCTTTTTGAATGCAAGAAGCGACCTAATACATGCTATCATTTTTACAACAATGTTTACTGATTGCTGTTTGATATTGTGAATGTAGCCAACTTGTGAGACTTCCTGCCAGCATGTCAACCCCAACAAATGCAAGTCTTGTTAAACTTACCCGCTTCCTGTGGCCTGAATTTGAAATGGTGCTCTCATTATGCAATCCTTTGAAAAACAAACAAACAAAGATATATTAATACATGAGCAAGAATTTTCTAATTTGATATACCCAGGATTATTAAAAGCATATATTTGATGAAATATTACTGTTAGTCTTCCTGGAGGGGAAATATGTCTCCTCGTCACTCCACGTATCCTTACTCTCCTTTGCATCATTGAGCAGCTGTTTCCTGTAAACATGAACAGATGTTTGTTTTTACCTTGAAAATGGAAACTGATAAAAAGCAGTGAAAAAGAAACAAAAAAAACTAAAATAAAAAAAACTAAACAAATAAGTTTTAGACTCTGTTAAGTAATGACTTTTTTATACTCAAACATGTTTTTAAATTTGCATTTTCTGCTAGACTTTGTTCACAACAGACGAGTTCATCCACTGCTGGTGTAAAGTTCACTTACCATTTTGAACGAGAAAGATGTTTGTCTGGAGCAGAGGTCTTTTGAGGAGTGGAGCTTGTTTGGGGGGCGGGGTGAACAGGGAACAGATTGGGTGAGCTGTCAAATGAAGAATCTATGATACTTATGTCACCTGTATCATCTGGATCCCTAAATAAAAACATTAAGTTCAGCAAAAGCTGCCAGTCTTTGAACCATAAGCTACAGCGACATCAAACAAGTGTTGTACTTGAACTTACTTGTTGAGAGATTTGCTTGCCAGTTGTTTACGAAGCTTCTGCACTGGGGTTCTGCAAGAAGTCTGTGGCTCTTGTTGCTCTTCCTCACTGTCTGATGACGACTGATTTGACTTAGTGGAGTTCCTGCATGATGAAAGTGGAGACTCAGTCAAACATTTTTGTCCCTCATTTATTCAAGCAATCTGGGCGAAGAGATATGTTTTGATTTAAAGGGTTTTCTTGGTCAAGTTCAAATGCAGGTTTTAAATCGATGCTTTTAACTTGGAGGGACAGCTTTTAACAGCATGTAAAATTCAGTTTGGTTAATTTAGTTTAAAATGGCTCAGCCAATTTATACCAATTATTTTTTTTCAGACAATGTGTCGCCGATTAAAATGACACAAAATATATCTGTTTTCTTTCTTGAGGACTAGTTGACATGTCCATGAAAGCATCAAGGACACATTCCTGTCCATGTAGCAGTTAAAGTGCTGTTAGGTCTGCTGACCATATTCTACTTTTATTGCTGCAGATCCTGGCTTAAGATGAAGACCTTACATTTGCTGTCTTAGACCATCAACTTGTGAATAGACAGATCTCTCAAGACTAGACAACCCAGTTTAGGTGATGTTTTTTTTAAAACAAACAAACAAAACAAAAAACTTTTTTGCCAACATTATTCGTCATGTTGATGTCTCAAGGCCAAAATCTGATCAGTCTGCAACACACAGCATCACAAATTTGAAACCAGTAGTTCCTGGGAGAAGGAGCAAACTAAGAGGGCATTTCAAATGAAATAAGACCTCATCTAAAACCTTCCATCACTGTGAGTTGCTTAAATTTACAGTTCTTCCCATATGGTAGAAAAAAAAATGCACAAACTATATACATAAGTTTCTTTGCGTATGGTTGAGATCTTGAGTTTATGTTCCCCAGTTTGTTGGCCTCTGAAACTTTTTGCTCAGTCAAGGCTTTCAAAATGAATATTTTAAGCTTATAAAGCTGGCAAACACAGCACCCTTAAAATGTTTCTATGAATTTAGAGAACTAAAGAAAGTTCTATTAAAGGCCGATATTTGTGACAATGCTATTTCTGAAACTCCAAACTGAAGTAAGTTGTCCACTTTATGATAATGGTATAAACACAGAACAGTCCCGCGTGCAGTGATGTTGTACATTTGGAGCTACCTGCTGAGTGAACTGTTGGACTTGTTATGGAGTTTTCCCGCACGAGTTTCTCTTTTGGCTGCAGAGCTGGAGGAATCCTCCTCACTGTCTGCTGACGACTCTGCCAAACTAGCTGAGGCTCTGCAAGACAAAACAAGCAGCCAGCTCATAATGAAACATATATCACAGGGACTGGTAAAAAAAAAAAAAAAAAAGTTTGTGCATTAAAGATGTAATATTTGTTTCAAGACAATCTGCCTTAAAAATTGAGTCATTTAAAGTAAAATTGCTGCACATAAATGTTAAAATTATTTATTTTTTTTATGGGTTGTTTTATCTTTAATGGCATTTCATTTTGGTGCTGTTCCACATGTTCTGGATAATCGGACAATGCATGACCACCTACACTGCTTAAAAAAACACTGCTTGTAGCATGCACTGACAGGCTGCCATCCTGCAAGCTATAGCAGCTCAAAGATACTGCCTGCCTGACTACATCTTGAGACACCACTACAGTCAGAAGCATCATCCAAACTGCGTCAACTGTGAGGCTAGACATGAACATGTCTGTGTGATGAAGTTAGAGCAGTTGAGCAAGTTATTTTTTTCCCAATTTGACTGATCTAACTTCATGAATGTGCAAATTTACAGTTTGTTGAAGCTTTGGTAGAATATTCCAAGTTCCAAACTATTATGATAGTAAACTTTTATTTGCTATCACAATAGTATACTCACTGAGTGATGATTTAATACATTTATTTTGAAAAATGACAGGAAAAATCTTGGATCATCTTGTGGAAAATGACTTCTAAAAACAGCCGAAAAGTCTAAATTATATTTACCTGCTGCAATTACTTTTGATCCGTCTGGGGTATTTGCGTGTTGGTGTGGTGTCCTCACTGTCAGTTAATGCATTCTGCAGGTCTTTTTCATTGGGTATAGCTGGTGACTGTGGAGGCTCCTCTGTTCTGACCTCAGTCTCCAGCTCCTTAGTTGTGTACTGAGAGCTTCCCTGGCTGTCAGGCTCGACCACTAGTTGTGCCACAGTGTAAAGCCGCCTGTTCCTCGTCACAGGAGGTGTCTTTGAGAGTGAACCCGCTTGTATTTGTGGAACATCATCTGTTTGTTCTGGTTGGTCTGCTGGGGAAGCCTCCATGGGGCTGCCCGAGCCTCTCTGGAACAAACCATTCTGCTCTGAGTCCTGGTCGGTGCTCCTTGTGGGAGTAGGCGACAGACGCAGGCAAAGAGCTTCTTTTGCTTGCTCCTCTTTCTCTACTTCTTCGTCCAACTGAGCAAAGGTTATCTCGAGGGACTCTGCAGACAAAGACTTGTAGATAGCCTCAAGCTTGATCTTCTGGATGATTTTATGTTTACTGTAAGATAAAATAGAGACAAGAAGGATATTATATCAAAGTAATTAAGTGATCATGTATGATTATATGGATGCTAAACATGACATTCATTTGTGGTTATGCAACCCAGTGATGAGGGGAGAAGACTGCATGGTGTAACAGAAACCATACTGCTTGAACTAAGAGAACCTACCATCCTACTAACTGGACAATGTTGATTTGTGGATGAGAAGATGGACCAGGTTCATCCTGCTCATCGGGACCAGGTTCATCTAGCTCATTAAGACCAGGTTCCTCTTGCTCATCAGGATCAGGTTCCTGTTGCTCATTAGAACTTGTTTCATCTTGCACATTGAGACCAGCTGCCATGTCATCTGGCTCCGTAAGTCTTTTATCAATAAACATTTTTGCAGCCTGTTAAACATACACAAATAACAAAAACAAAACTATTTTAAGTACAAGTGCTTCACCAACAAATCGGCAGTGTTTTATCAGAGGACTGGGTGAGAGTAAATCAAATTCATCACAGAGAAGACTTGCTGACTGTACTTTCATGAAAATGTTTTCAGAGTCTAGGTGTAATTAGGTTTTCTAACGTTGCTGTTGATGTACATACATGGCTATTCATATCACACATCCTTAGAGAGCTCAGATTCAGAATTTAATTGATGTAGACCATTTGAAGACACAACAAAAAACAGCAGTTTTTGTCAGATTGACGACAAAACTGACACAAATTCTACAAATTGGTAATATTATTTACAGTGTTTAAGTTTATGTTCTGCTTGCTCGTTAGTTGTTTGATTAACTGCTATCAAACCGATATGGAGATATGGCTTGTCCCCTTAGTTCCAGTGAAAGGAACTCTGAATGCCTCAGCATACCAAGAGATTTTGGAAAATTCCATGCTCCCAACTTTGAGGGTTGACTGATGTCATATTTAACACTATGGATTAAGAATCGGATGTCACTTAAGTTCATATGCGAGTCAAGGCAGGTGAGCGGATACTTTAGGCAATATAGTGTATGTTATGAAGAGTTTGAGGGAAGTTAGGGAAATGAGAGGAGTACAAGGGGGCATTTGTGAGCTTCATTACCTGGTGCAATGGCAGTCACCTAAAGCTCAATATCACCAAAGTCACTGAGATCTTTGTGGACTACAATGCTTTAAACATGGATGCTGCTACAATTCAGGATCTGACAAAATGTGAAAAACAGTCACAAACTCCCCCTCTGTCCCTGAGTTACAGCACTGAGTAAAGGCAAAGAGATATTTTTGAAGAACATTATAACATTCATCAAACCCTATTAGACATTTGTGTCAAATCTTGTCATAATTTGGACATGAATTCTCAAGTTATGACCAAAAACGTTTTGTGAGGTCACAGTGACCTTGATCTTTGACAACCAAAATCTTATCAATTCATCCTTAAGACCAAGTGGATGTTTATGTAGATCTTGTATAATTTCCCTCTATGTGATATTGTACTTATGAGAATAAGACATAAGCAAGGATGGACCACTTGAAAACATCCTGCTTCAGTCAAGAGTGCTAGCAGGGTAGAAACATAAAGACTCTGTCAAGATAAAGAAAAGCTTAAAAAATTAATAATTCATTGCAGTGAGATTTTATCTTGTGCTTTATGGACAGTAACACACCTTGTGGAGAAAGGGAACATTGACTGGGAAGAGCCTCTGGCAAAAGGTCAACATCTCCTCCTTGAACTGTTGAAAGTCGATTTGCTCAATGATTTCATGTTTTTTGCTCTTTTGTCTGATGAGTCCCATGAATATAGCTTTCTAAAGAGAGCACAGAAATTCAGAATTGTGAAACATGGCATAAACACAATTTAAGATAACCATAAATTAAAGTATACTTAAATGAATCAATATGTTGAACAATGTATACTTTAAGCAACATATTCAAAATATATGGACATGTGACTCAAATCGTAAAGGATTAAAGGCAAGATGGCAACTTATGGCCTGTGACAGAAAATGGAAACCCTTAAGCTCTGCTTTTTTGTTACATATTAATATCTAATATATGTATCATCCGCCTTAGATTAGCAGCATTACTCTCCTAGTGTTGAACATGTATACATAAATGCATGCATATGTGCAGGACTGTAAACATGTACACTGCTTGTCATACAAATTGTCAGTTAGTTTTGCAAAATATATAACCACAATCAGGTGATTGAAGGGGACCTGAATAAAATCAAAAAGCAGGACTGTTTTTTCCTGAGACTGCAGCCCACCAGTTCACCAGCTGCTTGCAGTCTGCCCTCTTAAACTTCTCTCTCATATTTTCAACCGGTGTCTCCCATCATAAGCGCCCTGCAGTCCTCAACATCAGTCAGGATAACCATAATGGCTAATGAGGCGAGGAAAGAGGGACACTAGAATACATTCTGGCTGCCCTGCAGACCCCGCAGCAGCCCTAGGATACTTAAAGAGGTGTCTTACTCAGCTGAGTGTAGCCCTCCAAGCATTTGTTAAACCTGACCCTCATCAGGCGTTCAGACCAGTTTGCTTCAACTGGAGAGTACGATTTGTAGGCTGATCTGACAACTGTGCACATATCAATATAAGTAAATATTGAATTAACGTGTTGTCTTAATGGACTCACCTTGCCAACAACTGGTTTGGGAAAGTGTTTGTTCAGCACCTCTTTTGCTTTTTCAAACTTACTGTTCTTAATAAAAATCACCACCATCTGAAAACAGAAATTAAAATTGAAAAACATTTGTTAAATCACATCTGATGAAACTTAAAAGCAAGTTTAATTAAAAGGAGTTAATATGGCATTTGAAAGTTAACAGTTTACATGTTTGTATGCAGCAGATACAGCACGATTTATATATTTTAAAAGCATGTGAAAAATGAGCACTGCCATTGTTCACTTCAGTAAAATATATCCTTCTTTCCCTCTGCTGTTGTCTCAGCTAAGAAGTTAAACTGCTGTCCAGTGTCTGTGTTGGAGGAACCAAAGAGGCAAAGTCTGTTTTTCAGGAGGACTTTTAGGAGTACACCTATGTTCACATCCATTTTTTTCTCTGGAAGCCTGAACCATGTTTTGCAAAACTAAATGGAAATTTATCTCTGGTGTGTGACAGGCCGGTGAATCCTATATATCAAGCAATATATCAAGTAAAATTTGACTTAAAATATGATGATGGAATTATTCTATTTCAAATATTAAAATATTTTTGTAAGCCAAAAGTATCCTGAGTTAACGCACGATTAATCGCATATTAATTGCAAATTTTTTACTCTGCCCTTTTACATTTACAATAAATACAAATTACTTTTGTTTTGACCAGAGAACCATTGGGCAAAACTTTACAGCTAAACTTTATGTTTAAAAGTCCCTTTTCTGTATCCATTTCTACTTTGTAACCATTTGCAATGTTATTTTAGCACCACTTCCTGAAACTACGGGAGCTGACAAGGCACAGACCGTGCGTGCGTTAATTGTGCTTTAAAAAAATTTAGTGCCGTTAAAAGGAGTTTGAGTTAACGTGTTATTAACACGTTAACTTCGATAGCCCTAATATATATATATTTTCTAACCTTCAAGACTGACTGAACCCTGTTTAACATGTCTAGCCTCTTCTTTTTTTTTAAACACACACTCAGTCATCTTGAGCTGATGTATTCAGACCAGACAGGGTGAAGTGGACACACACACACACAGAAGCATTCCAATTATATCTAAAGCGTAGTTTGATTTAATAGGTGTATGTGCATGTCCTCCTGTCTGAAGCCTCCACAATTGAGCCAATGCAGAACATTAATGTAAATGACAAATACAACAAATGAAACTGAAAATTATTGAAATGAAAGACACCTACCATCTCTTTAAGTGAAGTGCATACATTTTCAAAATCCTGCTTTGGAATACTGACTTCCTGGTTGATTCGTTTTAGCAAAACTAAGGCTGATTCCAGAGGACTTATTGACTGGTCAGACTCAGATGACACATCTGTGGGCAAACAGAAAGCCATATTCACTGTAGTGATTAATCAAATCATGACAGTAAGAGTGGATTTATGCTTAGCTATTGATTTAGAGAAAAGGCTTGGATTCAGTTTTAGAGTTTAGTTGCAACTATAAACAGCATCATTTCACATTAGGCATTGTTCAAAATGTGTACATTAGTGTAGTGCTGTGGTAGCTGCACAAAAACTGTACCCTCTATGTGTTAGCAAATTTGGCTTTTTTATTTTTCTTTTGTGTGGAAAAATGGTTTAACTATAATTCAACACTATCAAACAGTGTCATGTTTATCAAAAATGTAACCAACTGCAAAATCGCTATAACATTTTCAGTCAAACAACAAATTATGTGAATAATTACTTGCTAATTTTAGCAGTGTATTTCAACATTTTGGCAGAGAGCTTAGCTTAATGTTCTCAACTATGCACAGAATATGCAGCATATAATGTTCTCAACTATGCACAGAATATGCAGCATAATTAAATCCCCAACAATACACATTGTAAGCAAAATTACTGAGACTTGCCATGATGATTGCTTTCATATTGATCTTACCAAGATTTTCACCCTGATTCACGCAACAGAGGAAGTCCAATACTCGCATCTTTGTTTCCATAACATCAGTGGCCTCAAAAGGACGAACCATGACACCTGTAACAAAACCATAAATGCATTTTTCTTTCACCTAAAACTGCTTGTTCAAATAACAGGTAAATAATTCACATTTGCACTTGGCTTTGTACTTTGTTGTCTTCATGCAAAAAAATGCTTGCACTACAAAACACTTAGTAAGGACACTGTAAAACAAATTGTGGTAAAATATATAAAAATATATGTATTTTTAAAAAGATTAAAAAGTATAATCAGTACAAATTTTATGTAAATTACTTGATGTCACTTATTTTTTCACTTTTTAAAAAAAATTTAGTTGAACCTAAAATGCTATGAATACAAAACACATTGATAAAGGACCAAAACAATTTGCCTTCAGATATGCTAAGAGATTAATCAAGGAACACCTACAAGTATGGGGCCATTCACTTGTTTTGTTGAAACAAACGACGCAGAAGATTTCTGGTTTATTGTATTATCACAATAATTTTTGCTTATGCACTTGAAGAGACTTTCAGAATGACGATAAGTTGATTTGTAAGTCGTAAATGCATTGACAATCATTTTTCCAGAATTCTTCTTTGTGACCTTTTAGGACTGTCTGGAAAAAGTCCAGAAGAAGTTGCTTTGTGTCGGTTATGGAGCCCACTGCTTTTCCTGGTAAGACCCGCGCTACTGGCCGATGATCAGTTGCCTTCGTTGGATGCATTGGTGAGGTTCGGACATTAGAGATGACATGATTTAGGTATGGAATTACACGGTAAGCCAGTGAAGCGACCAATCAGAGGCACAGTAGGGCGGGTTTTCAAAGAAAAGAAGTGGGATCCTTAGTGACAGAAACACCCGCGAACTAGGCTAAGTCTGAGCTAGCTTTCTGTTGAAGAATATTACGGTCAACAACCAAGATGAGGTACATTTCAAACTTAACCAGCGATGCATGTAAGGACTGCAACATCAAAGTTGGTCCGATACACCGTCTAACGTCAAACGTGACAGTTCAGCAAGAACACAAAAGGAAGTTGCAGGAAGTTCGTCTAGATACTTACTGTCAATTACACGTCTAATGCCACAGAAGTCCGCGTATTTCTCTTTTTCATACAACTCCAGAGCCAGGGAAGAATAATAATCCACTAACCAGCGGTTAACTATAGCTTCGATATCGCTTTCGTCGTTGTTTACAATTTCCATTTTCACTAGTCGATTACCAATTACTTCTTCTCTCTGTTTACCGTTTCTGCTTTCTCTTCTTCGTTTTTAAAGTTCTTCTTCATCATCTTCTTGATATGTAATAGTGGGCGGTAACAGCTCGATGGTACATTACTGCCACCAACTGGTGTGGCATGTGGAAGCTATGCTTTCACTAATTCTGGTAATAAACAAAGAAGAAAATGAGAAAAAAACTTCCTAAACTCTATATCAAAACAGTCCACACACACACACACACACACACAGTATATCAGTATATATGGGTTTTTTTTTTTGTATAAATGACCTATTATTCCTTGTTGATCAAGCAGTCAATCGGGGCTAGACCTGCCTGATCATGCTGACTTGTAAATTGTTGCAGGAGAAATCAGTCTGAGACATGACACCAACGTTCACACAGGACATAGGCTTCTATTTCCTGGGTGAAAGCCTTCTGTATAATCCATTCAGCCACCATGACCTGCATTCCATGCAGACTTTGTTGCTTTATATTACATCACCTGACTTCCAAAAACCTTTTTGCCAAAAAGTCTTTTCTGGGCTACCTCAAAGAATTATTGGGCAGAGGGCAGAGGTTTGGTCGGTGTTGGGAAGAAGGTCCTTATTTTGTCTTAACATGTGATCAACCAAGTTTGGCCTCGTTTTAAAGGTTCTGTAACCACTGTTTTTATGTTGACAAGTTAACACCCATAGTTGAACATGATTAACCACACAATCCAATTTTTCTCACTTATGAACATTTTCATCTTGTTGAGAAAATTATATGACATTCAGTCAAACTCCTAGCTAAACAGTATAATGCAGTATCTTGAATGGATGTAGTAAGTTGTAATTAGCTTTGCATTAAGCAGTACAGGAGAGCAAAATGTTATTAACTCACATACAATCACATTTAAATTCCATTTGGAGGAGAGAGTTGCAGTGTTGGCAGAGGTCAGGCTCAGTTATGTCTTTCTTTCTCAATAAAATGTTGCTAAGCGAGATTTCACTTCCTGCAGGCATTGTGGATGCAGCACAAGTTGGCCAAATTTATCAAGGGGACATTGTAATGTAAACTGGAGAAGCATCACAAAAACAAACAAACAAATAAAAAAACTGTTAGAATAGTAAATGATGATACTAAGGACCTTTTGCTGCTTTTTTTTATTACTTTTATTGGTTGACACTAGCTAGCTATAAACTGGAGAAAAAAATAATTTGAAATCAAAAGCTAGGCTGGGCTTGTGAATCTATTATTACACCTTACTTGACAATATTCCTTTGTTTTTATTAACTGTACTTCATGACACTTGCTTGAGTGATGACCACATCTTCATGCATTTAGAGATCGTATTTAGAATTCAACCAGATTATATAAACTGAATATTAAATTTCCTCACTATGAGCAAAAAGAGGCAGAGAGTCTTTCAAGAAAGAAAGTTCAAGCAGCGTTACACCTATGTCCACTTCTGAGTCCAAACACAGTCAGTCAATGTCTGCATTGAAAAAGTAAATAATCTCACAAAACATTGTTTCAGTTTTGACTTCCTTTTTCATTCTAGCAGATCTGCAGCATGTGATGACCCTGATCCACAGTGGTTTAACTGCTTTGTTCCAACTTTATTTCTGAATCAGGGTTACATATCAATTTGAAACCCAGATCACTCTATCTTATATGAACACAAAATCCAGAAGCACAGAAAAGTAACTGCATAAATGGACAAATGACATTTTTTTAGTTTTAATTTAATCAAGTTTATTATGTAAAAGAATGACAATAAAGATATAAGACATTATAAGATTATGACACATTAATACAAAATTAATAAAACATTCCATTTATATATTGTTAATAGTAACCTTTATAGTTTGTTTATAAAGCTTAAGGACTTTTGTTCTTGAGGAAACATTCTCTCAGGAGAGCAGGAAATAAAACCTCACTCAACTGTTCATGGCAATGTACATTATATGGTAAGTCTACGGTCACACATCCAACTTCATAAAATCCATTCTCTTAACTTGCCAACTTTTTTGAGACAAACCTTTGATAGAATAGTGTTGTAATTAATAAAACTATTTTGCACATTGTGAAGCTATCCTCTCCTCATGGCGCTTGTAATCTTTCACCTCTTACAGCAGAAGGTGGAAAAACAATAATTACCCTTAAAAAAATGATCAGTCATTGACTCTGTTGAGGAGCATGAATATAAAACATACCCTGTAACTGAACCCCAATTTAAGACATAATGATTACAGCATCTGAGTCTTGTGATTACACAGGATTGTCCTATTGTGAAATACATGAATCAAACCCAAATTATTGCCCACATAATACCAGCCAACAACAAATACTTGTACTCAGTCAACACAGCAATATTTGTCATACCATACTTAGCTCTGCTGTTTTGCTACTTCCTATGTATTCAACTAAAAGGTTAGTGGTTTATTAATGCCACTGTTACCCCAAGTCCTTCGCGTACTTCCTTCTTCTCTAGTAACATTTTGTTTATTAGACTCTCACTGGCTTCTCATTGACTCTGGGTGTAATTTATATAATAGCAACTGTTTTTTTGATTTACAGCTATCTTAAACAGCATCATATTAGCTCATCTGACAAACATAACAGCATAATTTCTCATGTTTTCCTGTCCCATGAACAAGTATATATTAAATACAGCTTGCTTGATTTTTATGGACACACTGTGTGTTTGGCTAAACTTGACTCCTCCTCACTTTGCACCACATAAACTTAAGAGTGAATTCAGCTTTTTAGGGAAGGACTCAAAAGAAAAGTCATATTCTCTGAACATTTCATCAGAAAACTGTTGCTGATCTGATGCGTCCCAGCAGAATGAAAAGAAAAACAAGAAGCCAGAATTGAAAAATTCCCCTGATATCAGTTAGCTTTCAGTGCTGTTACCCTTTAGTCCCAAAATAGGTAAGTTTTACATTCTAATGACAACACGTTACTTAAACATTGTAGCCATAGAGCATCAGATATCATCATTTAGTGTAAACAGTAGAGATAGAGTTCCTTTTCCTGACAACCACAGATGAGAACAAACAGCAGTATGTTGCCCAACATGCAATAAAGATGAGACTTTGAGAATCCAGATTTGACAATACTGCAACGACACAAGCCCACCAGTCAGGACTTGAATGTATATCCTGAAGTGTAGCTTCAAAAAGCCACATTAAACCAGTGCAAACCCAAGGCCCATTGATTGTGTGAGATAAAGAAATGAGTGGTTACAAAATGAGAAAACACATAAATATGACAACAATGACAAATAGTTTTCAAAAGCTGATAAAATTCAATTGACTGACTCACTTTAAAGGCTTGGGTTTAATTTTCAATAACACTGGGAGTGTGTTTGCTACCCTCTTTCCACTGGATGTTACAGGCCTGACATTTCTGGATAGAAGAACGAAAGGCCTTGCCAGTATCTGCTGAGCTCACCGAGACTTTGTTCAGTATTAAAGCTTGAATAATGAGCCTGGTACCTTGGCCTCTTTCAGCAAAGCAGTTCCTTTTTAATACTGCAGGCTGACTGCACAATAGACTCAGCTCTGTGCATCAGAATGAGTTTACCACGAGCCAATGGAGGCTGTGCTAGTGTCTCAGTTCTATTTTCTGAATGTGTCACCACTTAGAGGGTTTTTCTCAGGGGGTTTTAAGATTTTTTTGCAGACTTTAAATGTTGTTAAGTCTTATTGAGCTGATTTTTCAAACAAATTCCTTCTATATATTGAACAAGTCTCCAGTTTTCCACAAGGTAAAAATGTTTATGAGGAAAACAATTTAACTTAATGACAATTTGTCTTTTCAGCATCCAAAGTTGTTCAAGCTGAATTCCTTCGTTATGAAAATAAAAAGAAGGCGAATAAACGGTCAAGGGAGTCCGATTGTTTGCAGAAAACTAAAACAGGAGGCGGAATGGCGGATTTATGGACACGCACAAGTAATATTTCTTTTTTTTTCCTTTTTTCTTTTTTTTAACCTAAACAACATTTCAGAACAACAGTAGTCATCTCCAGTGAGTCGTCGTGGTCAGCTGTTGAGGAGTGGTCACTGTGATGAAGGTAAAAGGTAAAGGAGCTCCAGCAGTTCTAAGAAAAAAAAATCTAAATCAATTTCTACTGGCTCAAGTAATAGTTAGGAAAAGTCACTCAGTCCTCATGTATCAGAAGTGTGTTCATGGTAGCCTTTTCATACAGCTGAGGACAGTGAAAGCCTTATTTCCTGGTTGAGATGACGACTGACCAAGCTGTTATACATGCAAATCCAGGCAGGGCAGTTCCATGTCTGTTGTCCACCCTGGTCCACATCCTGAACTCTTCTGAGGTGTCATATAAGCAGTGCATGTCCTTGAATGTGATTCCCTTGTCTGGGTCCAATGGAGAAGTTTCAGGCATTTCTCTATTGAGATCCTCTTGTCTGGGTCCAGTGAGAGTGAAAGATATGTTGTAGATCCCCACTCAAGATGCACTGCTCTTGAAAGTCATGTGCACAGCAAAAAAAAAAAACATCTGAGGTTGTGTGCTGAAGGTGCAAGAGCTGAGTTTAAAACTGCACCTTGGACGGTCTCACAAGGAATAAAACACTCATCTAAATTACATACATCATGCTTCACCTAAAAACACACAAACAAACCAAAAAGCTGCTTATGTTAAAAATAATATTCCAGTTGTTCGGCATAATTGCACAGACCAGTGTGTCTGGTCCACAACACCATATAAGAGTCACAATATGAACTTTCAGAGGGTGTTGTGATGTGCTGGGGTCCCACTTCAGCACCTGAGGTTGCTTCCCCCCTAATCACCCACACATGAAGGACAACCTCAGGGGGTAGAGGTCTGTCTTAGCTCCGGCCAAGTAAGGCATGTGAGAAATCTTGCTTTAAAGATGGTTCAGTGTTTGTGAGTGGCATCAGTCTGCCAAGCTCTCAGACAGAAAACTCAGGGCCCCCGAGGCGACCATGGGTCAACAGCAACAGGCGCCGCAGACGCAGGCCTGTGAATGGATTGCACCACAGGAGGGAGGGTGGACCACCAAATACAGCTTTCATTCCGTCCCATCTCATGCGACGTTCCCATGTGGGCTTCTCATTCTTAAGACGTTCAATCTCCTGCAACACATTCAAATTCCTCTGTAAATCACAAACTCCTCATGAAGTTGTCTGTTTGCTTTTGGTAATTAGCATTCTAAGATACACAATGAAAATTGTATCAAAACTGAGAGAAAGAGACAGCTCGCAGGCCAAATCTGGATCCCAATAGGGAGCCAGGTGGCCTGCCAACCATTTTTTGATTAACAATGAAAGTAAAACTGATCCATTGATTCACTGATACTGTAGATTTTTTTTTGTTTGTTAACAACAGTAAGGCAAGGCTGTAGAGAGGGACAGATATACCCATTTTTAACTCTGATGCCCAGGATACCTCTGATCTCGTAAATGAGTATTGCACATGATAAAAGCTTAAACATATTACTAACATATTACGTGGTTACGTTGATGCAGCTGATCCTCTCACTACTTGCTTTCTTGCATACTGCTCTGGGTTCCTTTTGGAGGGGTTAAACAGCTTTGTCTTTTATGTATGTATGTATGAATATGTAAATCACAGGGAAAAAGCTACTAGGACGCGCTGAAATACTGACCGTCTCATCGTTGCAGATGGAGTGGATTTGCGTACCAAACATTACGGCTGTGAAAGTGAGGAAGAGGATGGCTTCAAGACAGAGGAAGATCAGCAGTAGCACAGACACCCCTGGGGAGAAGTCACTGCATTCTGGTCACAGAAAGAGCAAAAGAAAAGTGGAGTTTTATTTTGCACTGAATTTCTACTATGTCAAATAAAAAAACTAAAGTAAGAACACATTTGGATTTCAAAGGCTGATACTTCTTCTCTTCAAGAGTCTAAAAGTAAAAAAAGACAACTGAATCAAATCTTGCTGATGTCAAGGTTTAGGGTTATGCTAACCTACTGTAGGACCGCATGAGTACACAATAACTCTAATGCATCACACCCAAAAACTCTTCATTTGAACCATTAAAATTAGCTTGAAAACTTCACCTTTACCTTGAAACATCTTTATACAAAATAGTAGCCACAAAGGAGAAGTCCTTGTACAGACTCCTGTCTTACACCTGTCACAGTAGCCTGATGATATATGTTAGCATGGAAAATAAAATAAAATAAAATAAATAAATTTAAAAAGAGCCTGTCTAAGATAGAGTATCATCTTGAACAAAGCAGGAGAATCTGTAATTCTGAGAAATAATATCCTGGCCAAGTTCTACAAAGAGACCCACAAGGGAGGAGAAAAATATCACTGGCAGCTCTGTAATGATTATGCAGCAAAATGATCTCTGCAAAACAGCTTTTCCTGCAACAGGATAACTATGTATGTTCTTTTTCAACACTGTCTGCCTTTCAGTCTCTTAGCAGATTCATTCTCTTGTATAAATAGCAGTATTTCTGACTCATGAACTGTATTTATCTGACATTCTGTTATTGTATTTCTGTCTCAATGCTTAACAGAAAGGCCTTACCGTTCCACTGGACTTTAATACAGGTGAAGAAGTGCATACCACTGAGGCCTAGAGCATGGGCAGAAATCAAGGCTATGTACATCTGCAGAAGGAGACAGAAAGGAATGGACAGAGATAATGGGAAACAGTGATTGAGAGAAAGCCAAAAAGAGAAGCCAGTCGTATCTTAACCTGCAAAACTCTACCAATGCTCTGCTAATTTAAGGGACATGTTAATGTGTTAATGTTCATTTCACATACGTTATAAAGCTCCAAAATCTTTCTGTCTCCAGTTAAAAAAATGCATTTATTGTGCTGTTTTGCAATAAAGATTTTTTACTGTTAACCTCTATCTATCTATCTATAACAATCTGTGAGAAAAGCAAACTAATAAATGTCATCACACAGGTGACCTTGCACTGCTCAGCAATATGTGACAGTTTTATGTTTCTGGCCTAAAAATATTTCCAGTCAGCATATGAAGCAATAGAAAAGTGCTGATGTGTCATAAGAGTCATGAATGACTGTAAGAGTACATTTCATGTCTGCCTGTGTATAGTCATGTGGTGTGTACAACATCAGTGCTGAGCTGTGAAAATGAACTGGTTATTTCAGCATGAAACAGTACAGGGATAATTTTCAAAAAAGGATGGGAATCACCAGAGTCAAGAGTAATGCTGCTTTAAAAACTCAAGAGAGAACATGTAGCTGTTGTTAATTCATCTATTGTAATGAATATCATGTTATTCAAAAGAATGTGTCTGTAAAATGTTCATTTCCAATCTCTATCAGATCCCTTGTTGAAATGAAATGGACTTCTCCATCAGTACTCGAGCTGACTTACAGTGAAAAGCACGAAGAATCTCTGATTCTTTTCACCCACGCAGTTATTGACCCAGGGACAGTGGTGATCCATCTTCCTGATGCATCTTTTACAAATACTGCAGGCAGGAGAGAGAGAGGATGTCAACACACTTACTCATTTCATGTCATCCACTTAACTGCTCCTGTTTACGTCATTTACAAATGCTTTTTAAAAGTACAGTTTGAATACTACAGGGTGGATAAAGGAACGTGTCTCAATTTAATTTGGAGTACACACCATACCACAGCATTTGGACTGACCTGCAGTGATGTGCCCTCTCAGGCTTGATGCTGCAGCACTTGGGACACTTGTAGATGACCTCCCCAGGCTTCAGTTGGAGGCTCTCCATGTACTCCTTGGTTGCATTGCCCTTGGGAACTGCACCCTGAGGAGAACAGAATACACATAATGACAAAGTTAGAAATGTCCACATTCATGCATTATGCCATTACGGCTCACAAGTCGAGCTGCGTGGCTTTGTGAATGCTCCAATATAACATTTTTTAATCTTACATTTCAATATCTAGGCTGGTGGAAAACAACTTAAATACCCTTATGACTTGTACATAACATTTTCTTTGAGGGTTTAAAGATTAGATGTTTGATTATGACTGAATTTGCAGTAAACGTTGACTCTTGTTATTTCTTAAGCCCTGAAAACACAGGTTGTTAAATATTTTAACTAAAACTATCTGTATAGTATGGAAGCATGATGCATATCTGTTACCTGACTAAACTACAATTGGATGTAACTGAATGTAAGAGCAAGAATAAACTTAAGACCTTTTCTTTCAGTAAAACTCCAAGTTTGACACACTACTGTGCAACCTTCTGTGTACTATTTTGAGCTTTTAATATGGAGCAGTTCCTGGCTGTGCTGTGGAGCTACAAAGCATCAGAGGAGCTGTCATCACACATCTACTTCCTTTGAGTAAGAGGGAGTAGACATTGCAGCAACGGAACTGACAAAATTTTGACCCATAACCACCTGAAGGTTGAACTGGACCTTAATTCACCAAGAGCCGTCACAAAATATCAGAGATCCACTGTAGAAGTCATGTTGCACTTAAGTATGACAGTGTCATTGTACACTGCAGTATTAAAAGGCATAATAAATTATCATTTGATTAGAAATATCAAAGGACTATATATAATTAGCTAAGCATTATTAAAAAAAGGGCTCTCAGTGGAACTGACAATGTCAGGTTAATTGAGCTTCTGAGAAAAAGATGAATTTTGACCCAAAAAATGTCAATAATTGTTTTTTGTAGATGTGATCTTTAAACAGAACAGTATTTACAGCTGTGCACATGTGCTGAATATCTGACAAATTTGATCAAATAAAGAATCTCTACTCAGAAACCCCAACATCATTCTTAGATTATCAAATTAAAGAGTTGTAACAGAGAACATTCTAACCTAGACAATTTAATAGGCTGGTAAATTACATAAAAAAAGCAATATCAACACACTGAAATTTTGTTTCAACTATCAGTATAACATTAATTATGTATTATTCAATATTAATGGTATCCCTTTCTCCCTTTCTTAATGTGTATCCTCAACATGCCCATTCTTTCACTACATAACATTCTTACCGGGTCAGTCAACATCGTGCGCAGATGTGAGGCCAACGCGAGTACAGCCAGGGAGTTAAAGGTGGCCCCGTTTAGCAGTGAGTACCAGAAGTTCTTGCTTGGCAGCAGCATGACAAAGTTCACCACAAATTCAGCGTACAGCACCAGGAACCAGGTCATGGTCGCACACACCATCCCACAGCTGTCCTGAATAAACCATAGTGTGCGGTTTCCTGCTGTATGGCTGGCGTGGGGACCCCCGACTATCACTCCTGCTGCCAGGCTCCCTGACTCGACATCTGGCCCGGCCGACAGCAGCGGGTGGTGCTGCTCCATGTCTCGCAGTCGGTGGTTCGAAGACTGCATCCTGCCCTAGGAAGAAGGAAAATTTTCAAGTTAGACTTTATTTAGAGCTACTACCTCTGTGTTTCTACTGAAAAAAGACAAGTTATATACAGTAGGTGTTCCAAAATGATATTCCAAAATATCATTGGAATATTTTGTCCAGGTGTTAAAAGACAAGATGTAGGTTAAAAAGATTCTTTAAAAAAATCATACAAGCACCTTGAATATATATTTTTTTATTTTTATTTTTTAACAATTTGGTTGATGTCTGTTAAAGCATCTTGCCCAAACTGAAAAACGTAATGGAGTCCAAAATAACATAACCATCTTCACAGCGCACTGCTTGTGGGGAACAAAAAATTTATGAACAAGGGTGAGTAAACCTTGGACTCAACCCTCTGAGCCACACAGCAGCTGTTAGAAGAGACTTAAGTCATTGGAGTTTCTTTCTCTGTATTTATGTCAAGGTCACAAGAGAATGTTCAGGACCAGCCCAAGGGACAGTGTCAGTAACTTTAAGATAAATCAATGGCTGTGCTGCAAAACTGAGGAACACAGGCTTATAATAATATCTAGACCCATTTTCCTCCAGCAGGCAGAATTCATTGTAACTCACAAGGCGGCAGTCTTCGTAATCAATGGTTTTAGGTTCTTTGATTTGATAACAAATATAAAAAATTACTACTTGGATTAGCAAAAGGTCAGATAAGAAAAGTCAATCTCTCCATGCTTTTCCACATATTCATAGAGCAACATTTTGTAAAATTACACACACGCAGGTCAAAAAAATTCTGAAACCTGCCAGTTTATATCAATGTGACCAAACTAGACAGTGTATCATTTCCAAAGCAAAGACTCTCGGCTTTTTTTTTGGCTGGATTTTCAACTTCTTCAACTATGAATAAGGGTGCTGACAGTAAGTTTCTTGCTTAAGTTGCATTCTAGTATCAATGAAACTGCAAAAGACACTGTCATGCACACACAGCTGTTCCTGAAACAAATCAACTAGGTGACCCTGTCCTTCATTATTTGTATTACTGTGGCAGTAAAATTCCTCTTTGACCACTTTCACCATCTCCCTCAAGAAGTGCATTATTAACTTTATGTACATGTGTTGTGTGACTAGTTGTCATAACACTCACTTTGATGAGGAACTGCACGCACAGAGACAACCATTCCTGAAATAAAATTCATGAAATGGCACACTGGAATGAACAACATTGAAGAATCCTGTTCAACAAGCTTGCACACCTTTACACTAATGACATAGTGCTTTTAAAGCTGCACAACTGACTCAAGTTGTAAAGTAGAGTTGCTAATTGCCTTTGTTGGTGTGGTATCCCAGTTGACTCTGATTAAATGCTTTACAGAAAAGATTGCTTCCTTTTGCTATCAAATCTAAAGAGACATTTCCAGTGAGATGGGTGGTGCGGAGCTAAGCTTTTAGTTTTTGAGCTGACTAGCCAACCAGGCGGCCTTCCAAATGCTACACTCAGTACACTGCTGTCGGTTTCTGCTTGCATCCAAAAGCTTTCCATGTCAGTGGGTGTCACTGAAATTGCTTGCAAAATGAAAATGCCAACGGAAATGAGAGGTTTTGGCCTACAGAGCCAAAACTCCTAACCAGCAAAGATGTCTTCCTTATAGGGTCAGGTGGGGTGGGGGTATTTAAAAGAAAAAAAATCAGAGGTCTATAAGGAGTCCTATCCAATGCCACAGTGATTTCAACATGGGAGCTGAAGGAAATAGAGACATTCTTGAGAATAAATCTACATTACATTACTGATAGATATGAAAACCTCTTATATGCCCAAAGTCATGCAAGCATCTAAAAAGCTGGTTATGCAGCAGTGAATGTAAACAACTTGACTTCAGACCAGATTTTGATTATACACTGCATTGAGGAGCAGCACTTAAAGTGGAGTGGTTATCAGCTTATTGTGGCTGCTTACACACCACTGTGACTTCTCCAGGAATATATATTTGTTCATCACAGAGCTAAGACACACAGACAAAAAGTCATTCATAAGCAGATTCACACCTACTGCAACTCACAGTCGCCTTTTTACCTCACCTGCATGTCTTTGGACTGAGGGAGGAAGCTGGAGATCTGCATGAAACCCACTCAAACAGAGGGAGAAAATGCCAACATAGGAAGACTGGGTTTGAACCCAGAATCTTCCTTTAAAGAGATTAACTGTTTTTAATAATTTGAGATTTGTTTTGCTTTATTGGAGAGTTGTTGGTGTAGATGCAGATATGAAACATGGGGGAGTTGAGAGGGGTATGAAAAGGAAAGTCCCATAGAAGAAACTGAACTTTGCCATGATAATGACAGTTTAGTTTTAATAATAGTAAATAAGTTACCAGTCTGGTAAAATGACACCTTTAACAGATAGATCTCTTAATATGTTCAAGTTCAAAATTTGGAGAAAAAAAAAAGTTCAGAGCCTTAGGGACATGGGGATGCAACCTGGCAGGCTCCTGCTCTCTCTGTAAATAGGTAGATAAAGGGGCTCTTATAGGATAAAAGATGTCTCAATGTGATTGGGATCCAAACATCTTCTGTTCCTTCTCTTTATTACTTTTGCTAGGCTAAATGTAAATAAGGCCCCACCAAACACCATTGAAACACTGACAACACAGATTTCTGTCTTTAAGTAAGCAGAGTGTGAACCACAGACTTAACAAAGTAAACAACAGTTTCACTTACTGAGGTTACAGCAAGCATAACTGGATGATGTGAGCACAGCTGAATTACCTTTTGAAGAAATTACATTTTTTTCATATTACAAAGATCAAGGTTGGAGATGAGGCTTGGAAAAAAAGCGCTGCCTTAGCTGATAGCATTACTTCCTACATCAAAAGAGTCAACTCAGAAAAAAGGAAGTGATCAATCTAACTCATGCATCTGCCACAGAAAAAAATTAGTGCCACATGTCCTGGAAGAACTTAATGTCCACGCAATTAGGGAGAAATTCACTCAAATATTATCTGTATTTATTACTGAAGCAACTGATTACAACCATTGAGTTTCAGAAAAAAACTCATTAACCTGTTTTGTTCGGCCATGTCTGGATTGCTCTTGCTTGTTGCTTTTTGCTCTTATGGTGTAAAGGAAAGCTAAGAGTGTGCTTTACCCCCTAAAACATTAGTTGGAGCTGGCAGATGTGTTGCGCATCTTAATATAAACAAAAACAACTCACAAAATGTCAAGAAAAAAGT
>JAPZDV010000001.1:7717254-7731145 GCA_029814665.1 Acanthurus lineatus
CCAGTACCGAAAAAGCTTCCGGGATTCGCTTCGGATTTCTCCGTCACCGTTCGTGAATGTTAAGTGACATCATAATTGTTCAAATAGCGACACCCTGTGGTTAGGGACAGAATTGTAACAGAAATGGGATAATCTCAGACCTCAACTCGCAGGTACTAGTGGCTAAATACGATACGTCGCAGTCCCAAAGGAAATGTCAAGAATCTGACATTAAAATGCTGCAGTTTTTTGATCTATTTTTTAGCAATCAAGATAATTACAGTTTGTCAAAGGACAGCTTTTTGTATGTATGTGTGCGTGCATATATGGTGGTCTGTGAATGGGTGAATGTACAGTATATATGCATTAATGTTTGAATGTACCTTATATGTGAGTAGCCTGTGATTTATACTGTATATATGTGTGCATGGATGCGTGAACACCTTCATTCTTTGTTATTTATGGGCAAAAGTCTGCACTTTTGAGGCTCTAGAATATTAATTCCTTGCTTCAAATTAACAGGCCATTGAATTATTAATCTTAACACATAGCTTTCAGTGAACATAACAGTCCTTCTGAATGTACTTTACATGTCTGCAGAATTTTTTTAAATGCATGAATAATAGTTTAAGGGTTTTTTTCAATAACAATCATAATAATAATAAAAAATATATATTAAAACTTGAAATGTGTAAACCTTTACAGTGAACATCATATCTGTATTCATTTTCATTACTCACAGGATTGCAAGGAAACTTTTTTAATCAGTCTACACCTCAACTGCTGCAGTACTTGAACCTTGATCAGGATAAGCAAGTATAACAGAGAATGAAACATTTTATAGCTCTGGCGCCACTGAGTTGAACCCAGACTCTCTCTTTTATGATCAAACTCACTGAGTCATCTACATGTTGCTACAGTGTCCATGACTTTGAACTTTACTAAAATCCATGGATGAGTAATTCTACAAAGCAGAAAACTGCCTTGCTCTCTATGAGGCTAAAACTTTCATGTCTATGACACTTCTGGTCACATCAAACATTTTTTAATTGAAACCTTAAAAGTAAACACATGATGTGACAAAGTGAAAAAAATCACTTGACCTAGCCAGGGTGTCTCGTGGTCAGCTGGGGACAGATGCTCACTTGTAGCCTGTCCCCAGTAGGGAGCAGCAGGACCTTCCTGGCAGCAGTGTCTGCTTTCACGTGTCTCCCAAGAGTAGATTATAAAGCCAAGACAAAGCAGCTTGTCCCTTCCCTGCCCTGCGTCTGCAGCTGCGCAGTGAAAGCTCAGGGCTTCTGCCCTCTCCTGTTCTGGTTCAGAGCCGATATCAGCTGTCTGTTTTAGAGGGAGGGAGAGAAAAAATACCCAGCAATCCTCTAAAGCAGCTTAAAGGCTGAATCGGGGGACTGAAGCCTTTTCCATTTCCAGAACTGCTATTCTCTCTCTCTCTCTCCATTATGGCTGGATAAGCATCTGACTGACTGCCAAAAGAGCAGCTACAGTGACTGTAAACTGTCTGCCACATCCTCCTAAGGACTCTCTCCACTTGATATACATCTCCCAAAACATCTTCTACTTGAATGTACCACCATTTACAATAGAGACTTAAAATAGCAAATGAGACAAGCAGGGGCATATGATTTTAAACTCTTGATGTAATCGGGAATCTTGTATCCGATTAAATAATGAATGCTAAGTGCTCATGTAACAAATAAAATCTCCCGCCGGGGGGCTTGGTTTCCCACGTACATTATTATTTTGGTGCAGCCACCCCCCCAACCCCCACCTCCACACCCTTTGTTGACATGCAGGCTTTTGGAGTGAAATGAAGTGAGGCAAAATTGAGTGGAGAGCAGAGGAGTGTTAGGGCGCAAGTGTGTGATGTGACTGTGGCTTGTCCCCTTGTGTGTATGTGTGTCTGTGTGTGTTAGGGTGTGTTGTGACAGGACTAAAAGGGGGAAAAAAATGTAGGGCTTTTCGAGAGAGAAAAATATATTAGGAGACTAAGAAAGGAGGGCAACACAAGTAAAACATGACCAGAAAGAAGAGTTCATTACAGGATACAACATCTTCAGACAAATTTTATCATTATTATAAGAGAAAAAATTATCTGTCAGTAAGGAGTGTTTATTATTATTATTATAATTCGGCCACATCTAAGCAGTCTGTCTCCAAGATACATCTGAACAATAGATTATGATGTTACCTCAGACAGCCACTTTATTTTTATATGATGAACTCAAATCTGAAATATTCTTGGTAAATCTGTTTGTATGCTTTCCATCTTAATTAATATTACTCTCATAACACCACAAACCAGTTCGCTCAGCCTTATTTAGAAAATAAGGGGGAAATGATTAATCTGGTTTTGTCAAAAAGGTAACATATCTTCAACACCCCCAAATTTTTAAGAAAATTAGCATGTAGCATGTTAGGTTAATCTGTACACAAAACAAATCTGCCATGTAAATACACACTTATTGGTTATATGGCAGATTGTGTGTTAGACATTTTCTTGGCTGGGAGCACTTAAACACTTTCAGAATTCACAGAATTCTTGATACATCGGGTTAACAGCAGGCTTTTGTGTTGCTCACAGGCACCATCGATAGTAATATAAACAGTGGACAGAGGCACCTATTAGTGACATTGCCCATTACTTTGTGGCATACTGTTTTACGTTACGCATTCTGGCCATCGACATCTTGGTCTTTATAAGCCAGAAATTACCATATTTGAGGAGCAGGTGGAGCTGGGGAGGACACACATTGCTACCAATGAGTGTGTGACATCTAGCAAACAGCTTGTGGCTTCTCTCACTAAAGACAATGACACCTTTCATTATGCAGGACTTTAAATTTTAAGATTATTTAAATGAGTGAGGTATTCAAAAAATTCACCTCTATACAGTTGACATGAATGTGGAAAGTATCACCAAACCATTTCCTTTTTTTTCATATGAGGCTTTAAACATGCTCCTTTATGCTGTAAATTTGGACATTTTAATGTGGATATCTATGGTGATGGACTTGCATTCAAAATAAGCCTAAAGTGGTCAATGGAGGAACTGAAGTTTTCTTTGTGTTGACTTCAAGTTTCAGCTCAGGAAGCTGCCACTTAGCAGGAATCTTTTTTCCAGTCTTCACACTAAACTAAACCTACCAGGCTGTAGCTTTATATTTATGCACAGATATACAGTGAAGATTTCACTGATTTTCTCATCCAGCTTGCAGCAAGAAACCAAATAAACAGGAGCACTGTTACTTTAAAATATTACAACAAACTAACCTCCATACTTGCAGTGGATGCACATCATCCCCATACAAAGAACAATTGTATTTTATAAGACAAAGTACCAGATCTGATGCAATGAGAGAAGTCAGAGTATGAGGGCCTGTCGAGACTTATGACCTGAGGGAGATGTCTGGGTAAGAAGACAGAGAGAGAAAGCAGATAAGTCTTCGTGAATTCTTAAAGGGAGAGGCACCTAGAGAGAAATTGCCTTAGAGTTTTTGAATTATACACTGCTACCTGCTTGGCATCAGGTTAAAAACAGAGTGAGAGGTGAAGGAGGGAGAATGAGAGAAATATATGATGGGTGTATGCAATCATAAAATGCTACATAGAGGAACTGACAATGTAAGGAATAATAGAACATTAAGCTGAGGAGCTTATCTTAAATGGATCCCATTTAATTAGAAGACACAAAATCTATTGAATAAATATCACACGTGATATTTCACAATATCTAAGCCAAGTTTGGCAACCCTTTCAATGTGGTCATTTTTAATAAAAGTTAATTTGAAGAAACCTTTCAGTTTGAGGATGAAAAAAATGTTTTGTGTTACTCTTCTTTCTAGTTACAAAGGCAATGCAGTGCATAGTATTTATACATCTGCATTTGTGCAATCATCATTGCATAGAGTTCGAACATTTTATGATCCCATAACCTTTAAGGACTAACTGCTCTATTTCACAAGCTACAGAACTGGCCTCACTAGGCTGACCTCACTCTCCCATCTGTCTGTAAGTATTTAAGGATAATGTATGCATGTAAAACATTCCTTCAGACAGAAAAACGTGACAAATAAATTGCAGCGTATCCAAAAATCAGAGCACAAGTATCAAATCTTGAGTGTTTGCAGTTTGTCCACTGTAACATGAAGAACGACCCATTCCAGGATGGAATGGTCTCTAACCTAACACAAGGCTTATCTCTGCTGCATCCACCTTTGCCTTACCTACACAAATCCAACCTAGAAGCCTTTTACAGGGGATTTTCTGAGAAGGGCAATCTGTTGGCTTTTTCAACGCTGCAAGAGTAAAACAGAAGAGGGCCAAGACCTTTTGACCTCAAGGCCATTAGCTCACCTGATGTGTTTGGTTGAGGTGTGAACATGCATTTGCAAAATGATTTTCTGGTGTGTAAACTTCATAAATAAGAGATAACAGCTCCAGATCATTAAGGGTCGCTAATGTACTTCTCCTTTTTACTATAAAAAGCACCCACACTGCGTTGCTGTGGTGGAGTTGAATGTCTTTTGAGAGCCTGGTGAGGTACAGCTTTTTAATCCACTTGATGTTTCCTCCTTTCACTGAGAGGGACAGATACAAAGGATTAAAGTGAAGCTTCTGTGAGAGGAGCCAATGAACAAACAAGTATCTCCTTAACACACATGGACACACCAGATGAAAAGCAGAAGTCTGTTATCAGTTTTAATATGTTTTTATTAGTAACTAACGGGTGGAGGGTGAAAGGAACTTTGGACTATAAAAGGTGGCTGATAACAGATAAATGTCATGGGGCTAATTCAAACCTGCAACATTCAAAATAAATGGCACGCATCTCAATGTGATCGGCTGGCGTTATTCCCATAACATATTGCTTTTCACTGCTGCCAAACCTTCCTCGGGATCTCTGCATGATGCAAAAGGATTAGAGTTAAGTCTTGACCCAGCAGATGCCATGGATCTTTTTGGCTCATCTCAATTTAGCATGGAAAATGTAGGCCTACATGCTGTAGCACGCTAAAGAGCCTTTCTCCGGCTTAAAATAAAAATGAAGTTCATGCTTATCAGACCATCATCTCAGCTTCTGGTTAAGAAAATTAAGGCTCATTTTTGAAAAAAGAAATAAACCAACTGGCCAGTCTGTGCCACATCTTCTCTATATTAGAGTGATATTAGATATTAGAGTGGCATCCAGACAGTAAATAAGCATATTCCCAAAATGGCAATGTCAGATTTTGTGAAATAATTCTGGAATTTGGCAAAATTATATCACCCCCCACCATCATCACTTTGCACACACATACACCCACACATACACACACACACACACCACACTTGCACACTTGCACACATCAAACCCTTCCTGAGTGCTGCATCATGTTGCAATGATCAATACAAAGTTTATTTGAGGGCTTTTAAGGTAAGCTAAGCTTTTCTTTTCATAGGGACTCTAGAGAGAAGTATTTGTGTGTGTGTGTGTGTGTGTGTTTGTGTGTTTGTGTGTGTGTGTGTGTGTGTGTGTGTGTGTGTGTGTGCGCGTGCATGCGTGTGTGTTTGCAAGTTATGGTTCAGTGGAGATTCTCCTAAGTCTGGACTTTAGTGGAGTTGAGGCGTGACTCATGGTTACCCCGCTGCAGCATGCTGCGCTGTGTAAGAGACCACATAGTGGATGAGGTCCATCAATAATTCAACAAAGACAGACTTCCTCTCTCCCTCTCTCTCTCTGTCTGCCTCTCCCCTCAGTGTTCTGCCTCTGTTTCTGACTGACTGAGTCTTCCTCGTACTTCCACAAACAGCCTCCATCCCTGGGCTCCCTCATGCACCTGCCTCAGCTAACCCAGCTGTCCCAAACCACTTAAAACAAGCTGCAACGTGCTTCCAAATCTAAATCTGAAGTAATCTTTGGCTTTTACGAGATGTTTTTCCACACTTGTAACAAGACATCAAGTTAACTTTTTGTCATCATGCTAATCTTGATCTGCATACTTTATCTCAGATGTGGGAATCACCAAGTAAGCTGTCAAATGAGTCAAATGAAGAGTGTTCAAGAGGATTTTAGGAGATGATATTTTGACCGCTTGGTGGTTCAGTGGTTAGTGGTTACTACTGTCTTGCAGCAAGAAGGTAGAAGACCTCACCAACCAAGGCCTTAGAAGTTAAATTTTTCTTTCTTGAGCTTATGTGAGTTTACTTTTGGTATTACTGTTTTTTTTTTTGAAGAGACATGCTTGTTGGGTCCTTCAGTAGAAACCTGCAGAACTGGTCATGGTCCTTGCGTGTAATAGCTAGAAAGCTAGATATTTTAGCCTACTGACTTCAATCAAGTGTTTTAATTTTGGGAGGGCATTTTTTTCAAAAGTATACAGTAGCTAGTTCTTTGGCCATGTTATGTGTTCAGATCTTTGTTTTTACTTGTTTGTCAGCAGGATTACTATCAACCCGATTTTCATGAAACTTACTGGAAGGTGGGAAGCATCAGCCAGAGAAGAACTAATTAAATTTGGAATAAATGAACCATGGATGCACAAAAGTTTTATCACTTTTGTTGACACTGAGGGACAGGGCATTTGGCCTTGACAAAATAAAAGTAATAGATGTAAAATCTCAGTAGATGGTAGTTAAGTAGTGACAAAAAAAGTTGCAGAAAGATGATGATTGGTGCACATAACAATCCATATTCACAAATACCAGTAGTCTAATCCTCATGCTGTCGCCTACACAAAGGGCTCAAACTATACATAAAGAAATCAGTACACAGCACTCAGGGGCAGCGGTTTTACTGCTGCAGGGCAATAGATCCACACGCAGAGGTCAAGAGCACAGTATATGAATATACACCCGTGTGATGACTTGATGCAACATCATTACCAATATTAGCATTTAACTTTGACAAGATATCCAGTATGCAGAGCTCATTTTCCACTGGTTGTCACTGGAAAATATCTTTCAGGTTGAAAAGATCCAGCATGCCTTTTATTAAATGACATAATGAATACAACTGTGTTCGGACATTTAGTTGTTGCAGCACAAGATGATGACTGCAACAACCAAAAGTTAATGCAAGGCTTTGAACGTACAGTTTAATTTCAGAGGGAATGGTTAGTCTGTGCAGAAGGTTTAGGATTTTTTTCCTGGGACTATCAAGACTGGGCCTATCATGTTTTTTTCAGGGCGTTATTGCATTTTGAGAGAAAACATCTTTATGTCTCTCCACTTTTGACCATTATCTTACACAAAGCTTAGTAAGTGGCAGCAGGCTCCATTTTCTCCCATTGATTCCATATGATGAAAATGCAAAGAGAGGGGAAACAGCCTCCATTAAGACACACATTAGTGGGCATTATATTGCTAATCCCAGGACCTTTAGGAGGTTGCTAATCTGGATTATAGCGTTTGTATGTTTTTATTTTTACAGCATGATTTGTGAGTCACTCTATACCAAGATACATTTGTCTTCTTTGGTGTCCTCTTTGTCTCATCCAACTGTGGGGGGTTTTGGCTTGTGTTTGATTCATTTTCAGCCTTTCAGTATTGTCACAACATGTTTTAGTAAAGCACACTGTTATTTTCACAACACTTAGAATCTTAAAAATCACTGATATGGCATCTCTAGGGTATCATATACTATAATCTGGGATTTTTTAAAGAAAGGATTTTGACACAATCTACATCCACAGGGTTGAAGGTTAATGTACAGATTTGCACGGTGAGCTGGGACTCTGTATGTAAACAAAAACACACTTCGTTCCAAAGCAAACAACACTTTAAAATGTGACACAAAAAATGTTTGGGTGCTGCTATAAACACAAACAAATCTGACCAAGTTTTTTTTAGAATAAGAGCAGTAGAAGAGATGGTTTAATGCAGTAAACTGACATCATACAGCGTCACAAATACCGTCATGTCATTAGAGTTTGTCACGTGGAAAAACCGTCCAACAGTATGGACTTTTGATCCAGGATTTGATCCAAGTCTACAATCTAGTACATCTTTTCAAACCCTGTTGAACATATTGTATTTCCTGCTTTTGATGGCAAATTAAAATGAGAAAATACCTGTGTTATGTTTGGGTGTCTTATGTCATTTAGCTTATTAGTTCAATCCATATTTATTAAAAAAGTTATGTTGTATACCAAGTTATGGTATTTGGATGATCACTATTACTGAGCCTTAAATGATCTATAAGCAATCTCACTTTTGTTCTTATTAACCTTGGGTTCAGTCATGTTACCCTTTGATCGAAACCTTGTTAATACACATCAGGTTAAAAAAATATTAAGAAAGGATAGTTTTTTTTTTTTTTTGAGTCAAAACAGCAATATTACTTTTCAAGGTGAAGTCAATGGCATGCTAATCAAAAAATTTGATTTATGCAAAATCCCAGATACTCTTAATTCAGATATTATAAAAATACAATAATTAATTTTTTAGGTATAACTTTAAAGACAGATCTTATTAAAAAGATGTGTGATTTGTTCCCGGCAGGGCAAAAGTGGCATATTTGGAAAAAAAAAGAGCTGTTAAGGATTCATTTGTCATTTCATGCATCATTTTAAAAACAAAATGTTAACACCTGGAGCTACTGTTCTCTGTGTAACAACAAACTACAGAGAGCCTTTGCACAGGAAATCACAGAGCATTTTCCATGATGTGCTCACTCTGAGAGAAATCAGACCACAGCATGTCTGACTCATCCTAACACTTGATTTTAACAGACCAGCTTATCAGAAATCTTATAACAGGAAAGCAAGCAGACGGACAGACACCACAGCCAATTTTAAAGTGTAATCCTGCAATTCTGTCCCCGTGTCATCAACAATTCCATGTAAAGGAGATAAAGAAGAGGCTGAACAGGTGTAAGTTCACAGATTTGTAGTTTTAACAAGTAACATGTTTCGTGAGTCTTAATGCTTTTCACTTTCTTGTAGATTGAGGATTAAATTAGACTGAAATTCTAGAATGCCAATATGTGCCCCCTTGGTAATAAAAAAAATGAGTTTTACATACAAAAACATACCAAATAACATCCAAAGATCATTGATGAATTGATTTAAAACTCATTCAGTTTTTAAAAAGTGTGATAGATCCAATAGATCCATCGAATTTCTCGCTGTAAAAATAAAAATGTGTGGGTCTTTTTCCTGACCACAGCTAAACAGAAATGCTGAATATATCATGGGAGACAATATGAATGACTGCTGGCAATTTGCTGCACTGTAAGTAATTGAATACCTTGTTGAAAAAAATAACTGAAGAGTGCTTGCCAAGAGGTGAGAGGTTGCTATGGAAACATATTCAAGGAAAGAAGATCCGTTTGCCAAGATCTTAACAAAACATCTGACTCAGCCTAGACATTTGTTAGTCCGACATTACTGGCATAGCTGCAAGTTTAAATATATTGAACAGTACCGCTTACAGCACAGATAGAGCAGAGACACACACAGTAAGATGAAATGAATCTTACCATGACATTGGGAGTTGCAGATGTGTGTGCATGGGTTTTAACACATCAAATTTCAAGGACATGCATAATGTTTTAATGAGTTTAGCAGACATGGGCAAGAAAAGTTGAGTTATCATCAAACTAGGTGATAAATTGAATAAAAGACAAACAACCAGCACCTCAGGCATCCTCCTCTGACTCTGCTTCAGTCCATTAGTTTTACTCTGCAGTCAACGGATCATTAGGCCCCATCCGCTTCAATAATGCAAAAAGAGCAAACCAAGCAAACACCACACAGCCTTATCTGCCTCTCACCTCTTAACACAGCGGGACCCAACAAGGTACACAACACATCATCCAACCATTACTGTGTGCAACCACTGCTGTCATAAGCTGTGAGCAGGCAGGTGTGCATCTGATTGACTGCACAGCATGCAATTATGAAAACAAGTAAAGAGGAAATGAATTCTGAGGTTGTCAGCTATGCACACACCTGAGGCTGGTTTGTTTTTTGTCAGTAATCTGTAAAACTTTTGAATCTTCACTCAGCAAGAATACAGTGCTTCAAATGATGAATGGTGAGGGTCACTGGGAACATCTTTACTTTTACAATCCTTTTTTTTTAAGTGCAATGATAAAAACAAATAAGGCTGAATATCTTGTCAGTCATTAGCAAATGCTTTATTTGTCTCCGGAAATGTAGCTGACATCATATGCAGGGATCCTTATGACAAATGGCAGATAGTGGCAGATAGGTTAGGGCTTTGTGATTTGGCATCCCTGCTGATAGATGCCACAGCCCTGCCCACATCAGGGACAGAGCAGCCAATGAAAGAACACATTTCAACTTGATGCCTGTGTGAGCAAACCAATGGGAGCGCTGATGCTTTGTTTCCCTGCTTGCATGGCTCTGTTGAGTGCGCACATGTGACCACAGAAGGCGCTTATTGGTATTTAAACATCATGGATTGGGTGCAGAAGTGGACAACTCCCTCTCTACAGATAAACAAACCCAAACCAAAACACAATGGCTCCTCTGGCTCCCTGTAATTGACGCTTTGACGCCGCTTTCTCTGCTGAACTCTCCTAAAGATCTCCATCCTCTCAGCCGCGCGTCATCTTTCAACACTAACGGACTTATTTGAGCTCCTGACGGGAGAGGTGCCCTGTTGTCTCTCTCTCTCATTCTCCCCTCAAGCGGCATAGGCGGATGCCACCTGTGGCTGGATGTGGATCTAAATCTCTTCTAAAAGCTGGAGGTTGGATTGCTTCACATCCATTCAGCATCCGCGCCCTGCAGAAGAGGTGTTCCGCCGCTGTTTGATCTCGAGCGGGGAAACACAAAGGTAGCCTAAGCCTAAAGCCATTTACGGACTCATTAATTTCTAAGCCGCTGTCAGTGCTTGCTTGCAGACAGGAAGGAGCATGGATAGAGAGGAATTTGCTCTGACCAGTACGCTGAGGGGATTTGCTGGGCTGGGAATGTGCTCCACTGGAAACTAAACCGAGGATAGTGGCCGAAGCGCCGTCACTGACAGCTCGCAATTTCTCTTCAAGCTTCTTTTTGTTTAGAATTTAACATTTCTGACGAGGAGGTAGAGCATCTTTTCAATAAGTCATGGGGAAAGAGGAGTGCAAAACAATGCTGGACGCTTTGAACAAAGTGACCGCTTGCTACAGGCATCTGGTCATCGCTCTGGGAAGCACCTCGGACTCGCAGAACCTGCGAGAGGAGCTGAAGAGGACCCGCAAAAAGGCGCAGGAGCTGGCGGTGGCCAACAGGACTAAACTGACCACTCTGCTCAAAGACAAGACCATCAGCAAAGAGGACCGGGCCGAGTACGAGCGCCTATGGGTGCTGTTCTCGAGCAGCATGGAGCTCCTGGAGGTGGACATGAAAAGGTCCTTGGAGATAGGACAGGATTTCCCCCTCAAAGTCCCGACGAGACACCTCATCCAGACGGGCATGACAGGCAGCACCACCACCGTGGCGGCCCGGGCCATGAGCGTGCAGAACATGAAGTATGAGGCGGACAGCAACATCGACACGGCCGACCTCCGGGACCTGCAGTCCGAGATCACCCAGGTGACCCAGATGATGGAAGAGATGGAGATGAAGGTGCAGGTGGCGCCGTGGGCCGTCGAGGCGAAGCAGGAGGCGGGCGCGGAGCTCAAGTCCAACATGAGTGTAGGAAATTCCTCCGTGGGTGTCATCTCCATCTGTGAAGAGGAGCCCAAAGATGAGGAAGGAGGGGGCAACAGGGATGCTGGCTTTGCCTCCATCTGCGCTGTGCTCGTCTTCTTCGTCATCGTCACGGTCGCTGTGGTTCTCGGATATTTGGTCGTCAATATGTCCTGAACTGTCTAACCAACAGCCCACCCCGATGGACACCCTGCCCGGCTGCCCACGGGTGCGCCCAACGAGGCTCAGAGCCAGCAGCTCCGTTATAGAAAGAGAGAGAGAGAACGCGCTTTATTTGTGGGCATGAGTGGCTAAAAAATTGCGGACTTAAGAAGTTATTACTTTATCTCGGATTTATGAATGTATTGTGCGAAGTTAAGGGAGCTGCACTAGGCTAGATAAAAATATAGATCGTAGGCTAGAGTGTGGGTGTGTGTGTCAGTCGGAGGGAATGGACCTCGGGCACAATTTGAGGTTCAACTATTTTGAGAGGCCAAAGGGTCGTGGTATTTTTGGGGAGGAAAAAAAAAATCATGAAATTACGTGACAGTGTCTGGCCATCAGGATGATACAAACAACACGTAATCCAAGTGGATTAGTGGAAAAGCTCAAGCGTAAATGTAGCCTACTGTTAAGTATTCCCCTTGATGTTCTGCTGATTGATGCTTTCAGTTTATGAATTCCTATCCAGCAAAGTCCGACGTGTTCAAGCGAGCAGGAGACCATCTAGTCCAAGAAACATAGGGTCATGTTGTATGGAAACTAGAGCCAGTGTTACAGTTTAGCTCCTCACATCACACAGGTTAGATGTGATCGAACCTGCACTGTTCAACACTCCTGTTATCACAGTTTTTAATACGTTTCAAAAAAAAATCTGTACAGCCAGATTGTAGTAGGCATTTTAATTGCATTGAATCACAGTGTGCTTCATGCAGAGCCTTGGGACCTAAAAGACTGCCTACAGTCTTTCATGATGCACATGTTCACTGTAAGCCTGTTCATGTTCCTTTTCAGGGTTTTTTCTTGCAAACAGTGTTGAATGTATACATTACAACATGTGAATAGAGGGGATTGTACATACATCCAGAGCACTGCGTCAGATAATGTACATACGTAAGTATATTTATTATAATAAAATTTTTCAACACTTGAAAACATGCTTGTAAAGTGCAGTAACAGCTCCCAGGTGTTTTCCATGCACTTTTTTATGTGCACAAGGAGAAATGTATGACTTGAACCACGTTTATTATGTGTGAAGCTTTTCAGTTAAAGGCACTGGTTTTAGATGAGCCCAGTTTGCAATCAGGGAAAAGCTTGTCAAACATACAGCAGATGTGCACAGAGATATTAGCAGAGGATTATTTTCTTATACGTAACCACCTTGGTGTTAAAATAGTGTTCGGTTTAAAAAAGGAAAGCAGACTAACACAGATGCTTTAACTCCCTAATGGTTTTAGTCGTAAGAGTCTTTGAAGGTATTCCTGGAATAGGACATAGGTAAACTGAAGGCCGATGGCAGTCAGGGCCAAAGCCTCTACATGGGTGGCTTTTAGACCAGCCAACGGGGTGGGTGGGTGAGAAGATGGCAGACCAGTGTTACTATGAACTCTTTACAAGATTTCCTACTGAAGAGAAATATCTTCTTGTCAGAAATAATAATCTCCAAAACATAGAGGAGAGATATGAGTTTACACAAAAAGAGTCTGAATGACTATTGAAATCATAACCTTGTACCATTTTATAAAATAAGCAAGATCAGGAAATGATACAATGTTTTTTTGATGGAAGATCACATTTTCCTTTCTTCATTGCAGGTTTAGATACACTCACCTAAAAAGATGTCATTTCAGTGGGCAGAATGTTTCAGAGTGACGTTGTTTCTATTTGTTTCCCTTCTAACTTCCTCCAATCTTATGACAGCTGAGAAAATGTGGAGCCTCTGTGACGTCTTTTGACAGTATTCAGACAGAAAGCTCATACATGGACCATTCTAAGAGGGGAAAAAATCAAAACATTTACAGTTGTTAATGCACCATATTCGTGAATGTTCAACATTTCAAAACTTTATTTATCTGAAACATCTCTGTGGGTCTAACATCGTTTTAATTTGAATTTTCAAAGCTGGAACTGAGATCAGGGATCACTAATTGAATAAAACAATTAATTTATCAATAAATTATAAAGTGTATTGTAAGGAAACCTATCTATCTATCTATCTATCTATCTATCTATCTATCTATCTATCTATCTATCTATCTATCTATCTATCTATC
>JAPZDV010000001.1:7731245-7749482 GCA_029814665.1 Acanthurus lineatus
TCTATCTATCTATCTATCTATCTATCTATCTATCTATCTATCTATCTATCTATCTATCTATCTATCTATCTACATACGTTTAGACCCATCTTAGTGCTTCATTGTTTACAAGTTTTTGCTGGGGGCAGAATTTAAAAGTCAATACAGAAATGATTGTAGAGCAAAAATCATGGAGCAGTCTGTGGTTATGAAAATAGGAATGTGAGAGATTGAAATATATAGGCAGAACATTAAATAATTTGAAGAGCTGATAGCAATTACTATGATGTGTTTATGGATGCTAACATGTAACTGTAAGGGTTTTGCGCCTCCCCTCTGTTCCTGATTCACAAAGATTCTTTATCATTACATAGTTACAACATAACAGAGTAACATCAGGACAAAGACATCCATGTCTGTTATTATCTACACTACAGGTTCTGCTGGTAAACATCAAGTCTTCATCATTTAACAAATACATTGGTTGAAATGTTGCTTCGATTTGATTCCCAATGAAAAATGTGCTGTAATTACTCAGAGCTCACAGTTGCACATCAAATGAGCTCTGAATTGACCCCTAACTATCACCTCCCCCGTCTTTGAGGAGCTTCTCAAATAATTATATATGATAAATGGACCCCTGGCATTTGAAGGCCATTTAGCCTTATAGTAACAGGCTGAGGTAATGTCTAATAATCTCCAAGGATCAAATCTAATTAAAGCCACCTTTCCTTTAAAAGCGAAAGAAAAGCCACTGCTCCTTGGAGGAGCAATGGATTTGCAACACGTGACATTTTTCTTTTATTAAAAAATCTGACAAGTAAAATATTCAAGGGACGGACTAAGATGGCATCCATTTGGGATGTTAAATGTTTATCCAGCAGACTACTTAAATGCTTTTTCCTGTGTTCCACTGTGTTTTTACTCTCATCCTTGGCTGTCTGTGTCTTCTCAGCCTCTCAGGATTAGAAACCTGTGGAGAAACATTAATAGAGCATGGGGGAAAAAAGCAGAAAAAAAGAAGCAGAAATGCAAGACACATCAACTCCTAAAAGCACTGGGGCCACCGAGCCGAGAGTATTTTTTTGGCAGGACATTGACGCATGAAAATCAGTGGCATGCCATGCTCGCAACTGATTCACAGCAGGCTGTCTGATATTTTGTTTACCCCTGTTGTCATCTCATGCAGACACTAAGCTTTGCTAACAGTGAGTCATGGAGCTCTTGAAATTCACAGCAGACTTGCATTGTCATCCGCAGTTCCAAAAATATAAAAGTGATTAAATAAACATGGAGAGGAAAGGGAGGGGATTTAAGTAGTGGACAAGATGAACTCTTCTGAAACACTGCACTTTAAAATTTGTCCCCAAAGTTTCAAGAGTGGGAAAGTTCATGCAAAAGTCAACTTTGATGCAACTTTGAAACTATTTTAGGCATGCCAAATTTTTTTTTGTTCGAATCTCTGTTATGCAAGGTGTTTCTAAAATAGGCACAGCTTCAAAGTTTTAGAATATGTGCCTCATTACAAGGATTGACGCTGCACAGGTGAGCGAATTGACTTTTCACTGCAGCTTTTTTGGATGCGTTTTATTCGAACTTCTGCGATTCAGAGGCATCGATTTGCTTCACCCCGTCGCTTGGAAACAAATAAACCATGCAGACTGGTTCACAGAGAGGCGAGCTACACACTTGGCAGAGACAGACCGCTGCATCATCACCTCATCTGGACGAACATGGTGGGTTTCCAAGGCTGAGTTGCCATGGAAACCCTCAATGGACTCTCCAGCACAAACAGCACAGAAGGTTGAGCAACGTTATCCCAACTCACACGCTCTCCATAGCCATCCCCCATGCATGGCGCCGTGAGTGGTGCAAGGACGGGGGTTGGCAAGGTGGGTGGATGAGCAGTGCTGAAAGGGGGATAAAACCTGTTCCTCCCCCAAACGCAGATGAAATGTGTCAAAAAGATAAAAACTAGACTGAGAGGTGCTGACCTGCTCTAGTTTGCCTCCTGATGTGAGACAAAAATGCTTCACTCATGTCCAAGTGATTTAACAATGCCTCTTCCTGGATAAAATAGTAAAATTATAATCAAACAAAGATATTTTTTGATTATACAGACCTCAACAAATCTAACATCAGCAGATTTAATAACTCTTTATATAGATGTTCCTTCTCTTTATCTCTCTCCTATTATCTTTTGTTTACTCAACTCTCTTAGAATTCTGCTCATCAAGGCCGAATAGGGAGCATAGATAATAAGGGTACAAATCATATAATTAGGTGATGTTTAACTAATGCATGACTCATAATGATAAACTGCATGAATAAATCTATCATAAAGTCCTGTTTCTCACCATTAACAAATGATTTAAGCACTGACTCCAAGTAATAAGCTCAAACATAATAAATACGCAGCCAATTAAATTATAATTTACAATTACTTCATAGATTAAGTGATATATATGACCGAGTAAACTGCATTTCAGTTACATTTTAGCTTATTTGTGTGTAAATACAAAATGCATAAAAAATACAAAAATACAAAAAAGCAGCAGTTGGACAGTTCTGCTTTCAGAGAGGCTCAGTAAGTACATGGTTGAGAAATAGTTTCCAGCTAATTTGGTCTCACATAAACTCATGTATGAAGTGCAGTAATTTCTTGTTAATTACTCAACAGTTTATTACGCCTGAAACAATCACATATCTTTAGTGACTTTATCTTTTGTAAATGACATGAAAGAGAAATTTATGATGCATTGCGGTTGATTCTTGCATTAAAACATTGTGCATGTGGCTATCATTACCAGGGTTTATGATTAATAGCCACAGAACAAGGAGAGATCACAGGCAAATGGTCTGTCACAGCCTAAGTACAAAAAAATAAATACTTATGCTGAGGATTTGTTCTCCATAAATACATGTTCTATATTTTGTTTGTTTGCAAATATAATATTTTTTGTGGAATATAATATGCTGTTTCATAATAACATTATAGCAACAGATAATTTTGATTTGACCTGTTCCCAGTGCATTATATCACCTCATTTGTTTAAAATTAGATGGAGGCCCAGATACTAAAACAACAGATGCTCATTTGTCAGCACTATTGAAAAATAGTGGATAACTATAGTTACTTTTTATGATTTATCCTTTTAGAGGATGTGTTTTGATACCAGATGTGCTAATTTCTCACGCACCCATAATTTAGCTTGTTTTCATAATGTGCTCACAAACCATCAAAAGCACAAATCAACGGAGCAGTTTGAGACAGCCTCAGTAAAAACATCAAATTAATAATGAATAAGTTCATGTTTAATAATGAATCAATTCATAAATGTCAGACACAGGGTACAAACCATTTGACAGAGATTTTTTTTCATGAGTTATCAGTTTGCCATGAAGGACACTGCTGTGAGCAGGGAAGACACCCAAAGGACAGAGGGGGGAAACCCTGCAGTGCCTTCAGCACCGACATATGCACACCTACCGAGAGGGCTGATCATCACACACACAAATACACATAGGCGTTTTCTCCAATTCCCCTTGATAAATTTGTTAGTCAGCCCTTGACTATGCTTACAATCTTCATTTAATCTCATATAAAAAGGTAAATTAATTTCTTTGTAGTGTGTGGAGCAAACCAAGGAGGGAAAAAGAATGAGGTCCGTTAATCAAACTACAGTTAGCAGCTTAAAAAAAAATCAAAGTCTGTCTGAACCACTTCAAGTCTAATCACCCTCTGAAAGTTGCCTCCTCACTTAACATGCATTGCAAACACTGGGTAAACTTGCAACCCTTCACATCCTGTGTGCAATAAGGCCATTTGCAATCAGTTACATAAAAAAGAATCAAGGAAGTTTGTTGAGGGTCAGATCTCTTCACATCTGATGACAATAATTGTGACATAGCAGTTTAATGGCGGTTTAACTTGGGTGATCTTTGATTTTTACCCCGCTGATCAATTGCAAGCTGTTGCGATAATGCTGACCATTGAGGGAACAAAGAGCAGGAAGGCTACATGCACTGAAAGGTGTTTTATAACGGATGTCTGACTTAAATTTAAATTTGAGAGTGTCAAATGTAGACCCAGCAACCAAGGCTGTTATTGCATCAATTGCTTATTTCAGTGCATCTGAGCCTGAAGTCACAACTGGAGTACATTACCGTAGTTTATTAGCTGTGTCACACCATTTAGTTTTTAAACTGTGACATATAAATGTATCACAGAAAAATAAAGATTTGCACTGTAGTCAGTGGTGCAAACATGTCTTTTGCACCACTTACTGCATCACTATTTATTTTTTTTAAATTATGTATGTAAACTTCTTGTTCTGTTTGCGTCTGAGCTAAGCTAGTAAACAAACAAGTTTGCTAACTGACCACTAGCAAGCTAGTGAGGGCCGAGAGCTTTGTTTCCCCTCTTCAATAAATTTTAATTGACCTTAATCCAGGTGGAAGTACAGAGGAGGGTAGAGAGAAAACAGAGGTACTCCAGACCCCACCTGTAATTCCGGGCTGTCACTTTGTGGAGTGACTGTTAATAAACTGTGCCATATTAACGGACTGTGCTTTTCAGACTATGGCAAATTAACATGTCTGCTCATATTATCATAAGCAAAGGTAATTTACCGGCCCTAGAAGAGGTAGAGTAAGTCAAAGATTACTGTTTGAATCATGTGGGAGGGCTTGCCCTTCAACAGGGAGCAGATGATTGTATTTGGGTGTGATGGTGATCTGCAGAGATCTTCTGTATTTATCAAAAAATAAAAAACGGTGCAGTCCAGAATCCTGAGGATCCTCCGGCTGAGGATCTGTGCTCTTATCCTTCTCTCTTGAGGTATGCAGTGGGTAAAGTTTGTCACCTGGAAAGAGGGCAGGAGGAGACAGCAGACAGTTAATCTATCATAAGGACTCACATTACTGTTTCATCCATGAAATTATTCAAGCAATAAAATGAGTAACATGGATAACACAGTCTGATAAATGGCTCGGGGGCAGATGTTCTGTTCTGTCAGCTGTGAAGATGCATTAATGTTAACAACCAGTAACAAGAGCTTTTTCTCACAAAGAAAGCAAGACTAGCTTGTTGACACAACAGCTAAATGACAAAGGTAAGCAGCTAGAATTAAGTGACTAGTACTAAATTACCTCAGCTTTTATATTTACCTTATTTACTTTCAACAAATCCCATGCAAAGTGACAAAACTTCAAAACTTTATTGACACTGTCTAACATCCTCACCTTGTCTGTGCCTATTCCTTCCTGTTAATTGGCATTTGGCTTTTAATAACAGCTGATGTGGTAAGCTAGTCAGTATTTATGGGATCATGATGGAGTAACTGGGATGTCGTACAGTGCCCATGTTTATTGTAATAAAGAGATTGGCCATCTAGAAAAACAGTGTGACTTAATTATGTTTTTTAACAGATTTTGGACAACAAAATGGCAAAGAGGGAGAAGGTAGATGAGGTTTTGACTACAGAGACAACATCTGTTATTTTGATCAGTTCACTGTTGGTTATGGTCTTTTTATGGGTCTTGCAGCTAAAATATGGAATTCAACTTTACACTCATTAATCATATTACTAACATTTGCTAATATAAAATGTACTCAGTGGGATATCTTATTGGTATGCTTCACTGCTAGTTTGGATTTGGATTAAGTGTGACAGACAATCAGTACCTGGCAGAAGTGATATGTAGTGATCATCTTTTACGATGACAGGGAGCCACTGCTCACAGCCCTCCGTGGCACGCTGGCTGCAGAAGTTGTGGAGGTCATTCAGCAAAGGGAAATGGCATATGCGACTGAGCTCATAGTGCTGAGGAGGAGCGATCCATAAATCCTTGTTCTGGAAGTTCTGCAGGATTTCTGCGGGTGAGGACCACTGAAACACACACAGGTGGTGCTTAATGAGTGAACAGGTGTGTTTTTTCCCTTTAGTTTGGTTTATTAAATGTTACTTAAAACTGCAGTATTCACAATGTGATCTTCCTCTGTGTTATGGAGAAGACATCAGTGAGAGTCACTGTTGTAACTAGAAACTAATACTGAATAGTGTTTGTATAAATGACCCATAGAGAAAACCAGTGTGATCTTTGCTAAACCTCTGTTTTCTTGGACACTTTACCATTTTCTTAAGTAGTTGCTCACCATCTAAATGTTGAATGATAAAGAATCATTTCACTTCCCAAGTGTTGTTAGTACTCCAAAATCCAGTCACGTTGTTTTACCTGAGGGCCAAAGAATAACCTTGCCAACTACGGTTTTTGAGCTGTGGAGCCAAAATAAAGTAGCTTGCAGAGAACCACAGTGTTTAATTCACACTGCTCCACTTATCCTATAATTACATTACAAATCATTACCTTTAATGACCATTAAAGACTGAGACTGAGTCATTTGGGTAAATGATAATCATGGGTTTTTATTTTCAGACTGAATTATATTTAAACAAAACCTATTTAAACTAACATCTGAAAACAAGTTTTAAAACTGCTTCCAACTTACCTCACAAATAATTGTGACTGCTGGGACTGCGATTAGCAGATATATTTATTATTATTTAATCTATTAATTATTTGATCAGTTAACTGACTGATTGTTGATTTTTCTATATGTTGCTAAAGAAAAAGAGAAAAATGCCTCAGTTTTAGGAAGCTGAAAACTGACATCTTCACTTGCCTTTTTTAAGTTAATAAAAAACACTAATAAAATAATAAATGGGACTGGTAATAAATAGCATTTTTTGAAACATAAACTCATCTACTTCTCAGAGTAGTTCTAGTATTATTCAAGGGATTATCACATAAAAATGTACAGTTGTACCTGGATAAAAGTACATTTTACTAGGCACTCGACCTGACATAACTGGGCGGATGGGTTGTGACCACCATTTGCCTCTGGTGTGACTGCAGCTTGTAATCTATGTACGCGTGTTTTGAAACTACTTTGATTTACCTGAAAGCGAACTATTTCCTTCTCATCCTGCAGGGTGTGTGGGGTCTCTTGCAGGCAGCAGATAAAGAAAGCTGTGTCATATCTCCTATCAGTCTTTCGGCCTAGGGGTGTCAGCCAGTTGCTCCACTCATGCAAAGCCCAGATGTTGGGCAACACCTCCAGCTCTCTGCACATCCTGATGAAATTGGAGGGGTTCTGGTTTACCAAAGCCCTCCACTTTGACAGTTCATCAATGCACAGCTCGTTTGCTTTGTTAGGTAGCCCTTGACCGGTGGCATGCCCGGTTTCTGTGCTTTTTAATAACCCTCTCTCTTCCCGTTTAGACACAACTAGGAGCACACCAGACTCCTCAAATGTCTCCCTCAAGGCACAGATCCGAAAGGCAACCTCTCCTGGGATGGGAGAGCCCAGTTTCAGTCGGTCTGTGGCGAAGATTGGAGGTCTGGTCTCCAATGGCTGTTTGACCCTTCGCAAACCAAAACTGGGGGAGTTCCTAAAAGACTTAAAAATGTCCAGCCATTCACTCGAAAAGTCCGAGGAGTCCACCATGCCGCCGGGAAACACATATGCATTGGGCATGAATCCACTTTTACTGCTTCGTTTCAGCAGCAAAACATCATAATCAAAGCAGGACTTGTGAGGCAGATTTGGCCGTCCATGGCTACTGCCCAGCGGTGAACCTGGAGCGACAGCCAGCGGTGTCCTTGACGATAGACCGTCGGGGCCGAGCCTTTGGCCGGCGGCCAAAATAAGAGTAGCCGCCTCCTTCCAGTGCTTCAGGTTCGTGTTCATCCTAAAAATACCAGTTTGTTTTTCTTAATTTTCATTTGAAGTTACTGAAAGTTTTGGTCTAGGCTAGTCTCTATCAGATGTCTTGCGACATTTGTTATGGAGGAAGTGACGTATTCGGTTGGGGCGGGATCACACCTCTCACGAGCTGCTATCGCCACCTACAGGCTGAGTGACCTGAAGCGCTGTAAGGATACAGGTGCACCATCCTCCTGTGTCATTCACTCACTGAGTTTATACATTTATTATTTCTCCCCTGTAAAATTTTAATAAAATAGTTACTTTTCACGATATGTTGGGTGAATCGGGAAGGCCGAAAGACCCAACAGCTTGGTTTTTGGCAGAAACGAAGTAGGGACTGGCATCGATCCTAAATTGTACTTTCCTTTTTCAAAATACCTGTAAACATTTGAATGTTGGCCAATTAAATATCATTGCCCATATAACCAACCAATTTTGCTTAACTGCCACACTGCTTAAATTTAACAAAAAGGTCTAAAAACTTTGTTCCATTTTCTTTATGGTTTATTAACAAAGCCAGTTAAAAACTTATTTATCTGAAAAAATGGGCGTACACTTGAACTTTGGCTTTGATTTGATGTTCATGCACAATGTTAAGTATTTATTTTGCAACCATCTGTTTCTTTGTTTGTATTTTTCCACATCCTAACTTTTTAACAGCCTACATGTGAACTACAACTACAATGTAACAGAGTAGCCCATATTTTAAATGGGCAATGTGTAATGATATCTAATCTCTTTCTTTTTTATCAATAAGATATTTTCACCATCTTTCCCTCTTGCAAAATTCAGCATAATGACCTTTAATTTTGAATATTGTCATCTTTCAGTATAATCCTCAGCAAACTGTTGCTACGACTGGTTAAAGTTGTAAACTCTTACCTGTCTCCTGCCAGTTCTAGTATGATATCTTAAAGGTTACAAATTGACTCTGCGATTAAAAAGATTGGAATATGTTTTATACAGTGTACACAGTTCCAGCTTTCTAAATACAGTCTGGCTGATTCTTGCACTCGAACATATTGACATTTTTTAAGGACTGTTTTCTCCTCTACTGGCTTTTGTGAAGCAGTAAAACTACACAAGCTCACTAAGACTGAATTTGTTGCTGTAAGTGCACTTAGCCAGATCTTAAGCCCCAGTGGACGTGTTTGTAACACAGGGTTACTGAGTTCATATGCCAATGTGTTAGCAGATTACCACGAGCAGGCGAGGCTGTCAGTCTGCGGCAACTATTCAAATTCTCTTATAGGCTTCATTAAATCATGTTCTTAGTACTTCAGGAATGGTGTCAAAAGCAGCAGACAAAAGATGATTTAAAAAAAATTAAGAGAACTGTTAGATTATTGTCATCTGACAATTCCTGCATGTCTTGTGTCTTTTTGCTGACAATGTCATCATTACGTTTAAGTGCATGAATACAGATTTAAAATCAAAATACTAATTTTAGATTGATTATAAGGTAAATGTTGTCCAGCGAACTCTACATTTTAAAATATTTTTGTGGTAATAAATATTGTGCTGTGCAAACCCTCCATTTATTTCTCTATCTGTTAATAACTGAGAATCAACCATAATACTGTGCATATTTATATTTATTGAACACTGAATTAAAATGATGTGAAGTTTAACATGAAGCACACTCTACAGATCAAAATAGTTTGTTCTAAAATAATCCATGGATCTGCACATTTTGGACAGTACCATTGACAAGGTGGATGCATGTATGAGAAATGATATGATGCAACACAAGAGAGGTCACCTCAGGAAAGCACAGAAAGAACAACATTGCAGTGTAAACTGTGAATTCTGTAACAGAGAAGGAATTTTTAAAGGAAGAGAAGAGAGGGAGGGGCGGAGTACAAAGGGAATGTAACACACAAAGGTGCACACACACACACACACACACACAACACGCACCCAGAGGAACAGAGAGGGAAGGTGTCATGTATCCTTATCAAAGAGGCTTTGTGAGGTAAGGCTAACTAAACACAGAGAGGAAGAAGTGTGTGCCAATTCTTGGTTGAAATTCAAACCATCCTAAAAGTGTTGACTGTGTAAAAAATAAAAATAAATAAAAAATAAATGAAATATTGTCTCGTATTAATCAGCAAAATTTAGCTTTGTTAGCATCTAAAGCATCTACATGGCATTATTGATCTGTTACAACAGATGGAGTCATTTGTCTCAAAAGCAGTTGGTATTAAATAATTTTATCTGTAATGACATGATTACATGCTCTTTAAACTACAACTAAACAAGATACCTGTCATAATACCACAGTCACATCCTTATTTTTTTCCCACTCTCAGTTAGTGTTCAGTCACACAATATATTTTATTTTTTGTTTAATTTAAAAGAATTTTACTTAAAAATAAGAAAATATAAATGTCTTGTACTTCAAAACACTCTAATCCTTATAAACTAGAGTTAAACATTTCTTTAAGTAAACTAGCTACCTCTCCTTTGAGCTCTAGATTTTATTAACTCAGAAGTAAACTAACCCGGGGCGCGCTCTGCTTCCTTGTTTTGATCCACCTCCCTTTCTTCCATGTCTGTTCGGGATGTCCAATCAGATCTGGGAACCTCCCACTGGAGGAGTGTGCTCAGTCACAGGGAGCCCCAGTATTTCATTTGCATTAGACATTCCTGCTCTGCTTCACTAACTTGGCTCAGTATCATTTGTGGGTTCACATAAGTGTACCAGAGTGCAAACAAAGTACAATTTGGTGCATGAGGTTTACTGGACATCACTGAGGTGGTTTTCCTCTGAGGCATATGTAAGTTAAAAATTTGTTGAAATTTTTATTTGTCTGTTTTTTTTATAACTTGCCTTGTATGAAGTAGAACATTAGCAAAATCGTTTTCAGATGCACTGAAGACTTTATTTCATAAACAATATTAGATGACTCTGTTTTTTTCCCTTCTCACTTGTTCAACACTTGAAGGTTAAAACTTATAATGTCAACTGGGTGTGACAAAATCAAATTTTAACTAAGATTACCAGGATTCTTGCCCGTAAATGAAGGCATAGTAATACAGGTGTATTTACACTGTGAACAGAGCATGAGCATGGGTGTGAAGGTAAAATGTGTGTGTGAAAGTGTCAGTCATTTGATAAAAAACATGATAAAATGATAACAGCAAGATGTGGAAAAATAGATGACTCCTTTTTGAGGTGAGCACAGGTGCAATAAAAAACTAAATTTTAACTCTTACAAACTCATTTTAAACCACAAGTATGCATCTGTAAGTACGAAAATACCATAGAAATTCCTGAGCACCCATTGCCCCACAATACTACTACTACTAAAATCTGCAGTGATTGACTGAAACTCTGTACGGGAACAATAGTTTATGCAAGGCTCTTATCTTTTTGGAATTCATTGTGATTTTTAGAACCCAAAATTAATGTGGAGGAAGGATGACTTACATAGAACTGAAGAATCTAATGTGATTGTCTGTTTAATCCTAAAGGAGAATTTAATGCCACATAATGGAGCTTTAAATGTATAATAAGAGATAGCCCTGGCTAAACTAACACACACACAAGCCCTGATAAGATAAGAAAGCATATTACTATATGAACTACCCAAACGGAAAAGTTGCAATTCTTAAGTTCCTAAAAATGCCAGAAAAGTGACAAGAAAAGAATAAAACAAAAAAGGTAGCTTACCCCAACAGGAGTTTAGACACAATTCAGAAAAAACAGGTTACATTTTCAAAAGTCTGATGTGTAAGATTAAGGTGGATCTATTGTTAGAATACAGCAGAAATGGTTTCCAAGTGTTTTAATATATCACCTGAAAATCAGGGTTATGTTTTCATTGCCTTAGAATGAGCCCTTTATATCTACAGAGGGAATGGGTCCCTCGCTGGTAGCCCAAAAGAAAAACATCAACAACAATGAAAACAAAACCCAAACATTATCTTGTTTTTAAAGGAAGCTACAAACCTACTTTTAAGTAAGGAAAATAATCCAGTCAGCCCTCTCTGAGACAATAGACAGTTAGAGCTGTAAGACAGGGCTTCCCAAACCTTTTTAACCTCAGACATAGATAAATTTGATGTCTTCTTGGGGAACCAAAGTAACAATAATGACAAAAAAAAAAATTACTTCTCATGACCTCTACAATTTATAAACCACTGATACATACTAGTAATGAACCCTAAATGTGTATGAAAGTGTTAATTTGGTTTTAAAAGTACAGCAAAGAGTAACGGGAAGGTGTGACATCCTCATGCAGTGTTTTAGCTAAACATATCTAAAAGACACTAGATGTGACTCGAGTTCTATGAGAATGTGCCTGACTCTTTCTTCTATTTTACCATGAATATTAAATCACATAATAAAGTAATTTTCATAGATTTAACTTTTATTGTCAACCTAATTAAAATGGCTGTGTTATTCATTATAAGTCAACAAGGGTTAACAGTGTCAATACATTTTGATTTGAGCGGAGTTGATTTACTTATGTAAGCCTCCTTGTTTACCTGAGGCAATGTTGTCTTGTAACCTTGATGATCCTTGACAGAGAAATTAAAGATTATCTTTTTATAGCACTTATAAAAGATAATGTCCCTGGTGTAAAATTTTTGCATGTCATTGCAGTGCACCAGCAGGCTGAAATGGATGACAACAGCGTCAGGAAGCAGTCTCAGAATGGCTCCACCGGCCACAAGGTGGACTTTCAGGTGGAAGACAAACAGCCTAAGAAGGCTACTGTACTTCAAAAAGAGGTGAGTATGTGAATGTGTGTGTATGTGTTCCTGAGAACAAGATATTCTCACTGAAGGCTCTCTCCATCCCTTCCTTTTTAAATTAGTGGGGCTGAAACTTAGTACCAGGCAGTGCCACAACGACTGTGTCTACATATTTAACTCCACCATGATCCACTCAGTATTGCTGTCCAGGCCCCCTAAGCTCCCTAAGCCCTATGGTGAATTTAAAGTACTGAAAGGGTTTCACTGGATCAAAAGTTTATTATGACAATTTTTGTCAGTTAATAATTAGCACCACCTTACTTTACTTCACTGTACAAGTATATAATGAAACATATCTGGATTGCTGAAATGCAGTATATAAGAAAATTTACAGTAATAAAATCCACATCATGTGGGAGAACGAATTTGGATCCATTCTAAATGGAGAGTCACATGATAGAGCTCATTAAATTTTTTATGGTCAAATAAGAAAACACAAAGAGTTTGCAGCCATGTCACTTTGCCCTGTTGGAAGAAAGTCAGTGGGTCACAATGGATGTGGGTACCAGATTTAATTGCAAATCATTTGATAGTTCTTCAGTGTCAGAAAAAAATGTACTGATTTTACCCAAACTGACACTGTGTTTCTTTACACCAGTCAGAAAGGGACGGAAGAAGGTCAGCAAATTTGACTAACTGTAACATGAACAAAACTTTAACATGTGACCTCATCTGTGAACTTTGTTGCATGAGGCAGCCATATAGATTTTTATCTACAATGGTGGCCATTTCACAATAAAGAAAAAGAATTAAAAAAATCCCATGATCCAACACTGCATTATAAGATCTCACCTTTTGTTTTCACTGATTTGACTGAGTGACTTCTAGTGGCAGAAATTACACTACATTGTGTGTTTAAAGCTGAATTACATTCACATTTCATTACATTGGTGCTGTAGTGTCTGCACCATTGCCACATCAAGTTGGTACAGATTAATATGACAAGTCTGTCTGAATCAATTCTTGCCACCTGATATATTTAAAGTTTGGTCAGCCAGTATAAATCCAATTTTGACTCGCCTTTGGTTGGTATACATCTCAATAAGCAGAACTAGATTAGTTGAACAGGCCTACATTTTTAAAATACAAAAAGGGTGTTTTAACACCACAAATGCAACAGCATTGAACAGTCAAAATTTCCTTACAGCAAATTCTGACAGAATTTTACTGTAGCATTTAGGAAAGTTAAATTGTGAGCGTTGAAATAACACCCCTGCTTTTTCTTGTTGTGTGTGCTCAGGTTGGTCTGATCAGTGGCATCTGTCTCATAGTAGGGACGATGATTGGTTCGGGCATCTTCATTTCTCCCAAGTCTGTCCTGATGTATTCTGGAGCTGTGGGACCCTGCCTCCTCATCTGGGCAGCCTCAGGCGTGCTAGCCACCATGGGTGAGAACCGCATCCCAACCAGTATTATACTTAAATCAGCACCATCTCTTTATCTCTATATTTACAATAAATATCCTTTCCTGTGAAGAGAAATGCTCTGATTCACAAATCACTTTAAGCATTACAACACACTGAACCAGGACACAAAAACAACAGCAGGTCAAATGATGTAAAATAAGCTTTTGTGATCTTTGAGGTTAGTTTAACCCAATATACATTCAAGCATCAGTGTACTACTAAAGCTTTTGCACTGACACTTAAGGCCGGGCAGAGCCGCACCCGACAGGAACCTTCTCTAAATGGGACCAAAGCGAGACTCTAATCGGGCCGCGTGACGTCGGGTAGCTTCATTAAAATCATAACTGCTGCCAATTTTTATATTCGGGTACAGATAAGCCACGCACCGCATGATGTTTTTATCAACATTTTTTATCTCCCACCAGTAAAAACTAAACAAAGCAATCAATGCAAACACAAGAGGCTATTTGTCAGCACTATGACAAACCTTGATCAAAACATCCTCACAAAGCAAAACACATACCGTGTGCGCCTTCTGACCAGACTTTTTGTGTTTTTTACAGCCCTTTACTTAGGTCTTACCGTTTTCTGTAGCTCCGGGCAGCACATGCCTCTAAACTGATCATGTGAACGCTGCATGCGCTATTCAGCAATACCCACGCAAAACACCAGGTGGCACCAACACAACACGGCACTCATTTTCTGCGACAGCTGCAAAAATGTTTGATAGCCTCAATTTTCTTGAGCCCTTGTTGGCCAGTTTCCTGCAGTAAGCGAGAGGTGGCTTTAACAGTCCACCTTAAAATTGCCAGGAGCTTTTACTGAAGCACCGTGTTAACCGTGCGCGTGCGCACGGCATATATGAGCTACGGTGCTTTTGAAAATATTAACACATTCATGCGTTGAAACCTCATCTCAAGGCAGACGCGTCATATATACACAGGGGAAGCCCTGCGGTAATGGAAACGCAAACCACTGCCGTGCAGGGCCGACTTGCCGAACCATTCCGTGCCAAGCCACCAATGTTGATGGAAACTCGTCATAATGAGTATTACCGTGATGTTTATTGTGGACAACAAGAAGCATCTTTCCTAAAGTGACTCTCCTGAATCGTTTGAAACCACCAATATTTGTATACATGATGTTTGTGTTGTGTGGAAAATATGAAACAATCAAAACATGTGAGTGAAGCCTTGGCTGCACATGCCTACTACGTGTGGTTTACACATTGTATTGAGTTGAGGCAATCAATAATACAACTTATCATTTTCTCACAGAACTTTTGTTAGAGCCATAAGCATTGTTCTTGAGAAAGTGAAAAGCAAATCTGTTGCCAAGTATTAGGAATCAAATTAATCTTTTAAGCTTGTCATTAAACTGTAAAAACAAATGTTTTGGCCGAACAAAAAAGACTTATGGGTTCTAACAACTTTGGGGTCAGACTCTGGTCTGGTCCGGTCACTGATGATTGCACTTGCAAATAGGGGCTGCTTCAACCTCTTTTATTACTGTGTAGGCAAGGTAAGTTTATGTGCGTAGCAACATTTAGACACAAGGCAATTCAAAGTGCTTTACAGGGGCATTGAACTGCACTTAAAATAGGACAATGAGTCTTACGTGGAGGCTTGGATGTCACAACCTTTTAGCTGGAGATGCAATGACTTTCTGCCTAATCTTTAGAATTTTATGTGTTAAAAAAAGGTAAAGTCATTACATGACTTGGTGGATGGACACTAATGAGGGACTGATGCTCAGGGGTTTGCCAGTCAGTCAGCAACGCTCAATAATGTGCATGCAATTCCTTATTGTTTTTTTTTTTTTTTTAACAATAATATTAGAGATACAGGAACATTTTGCTCACTTTAGTACTATGTTCTAAATGCAAAGTCTCTTTTTCCTTCTTAATGTAATAATGAGCCTGGAGTTTGTTTTTCCACCACCTGCAGTCTGCCTCTCTGCAGTCTCTTTTTTGAGTCCGACCAGCGTCGCATTCTTCCGTAGCAATATTTCTTATAAGAGACAACAATGATCTTGAGGAGAACAGCAAAATTTGTTATATTTGTATTGAAACTTTACATAAGATTCCTTAAAGAAGCTGAAAATGTATCACAATAACTAAAAACCCAGATATCTGCAGAACTGCACCAATACAAGCAGAAAACAACGATCTTACTGCAGATTTCACGGTGACAGTGAGTAAGGCTCTAACAAGTCAACATTATTTGTTGTCATTATATACAGCATCGTGGTAGGCTCCCAAATGTAACTGCAAAATAATGAATAAACTCAGTTTAAACTGATCACAAATGATCAGAAATTTAACCTGCAGAATACCAAGGACAGTTAATATGAAAAATTTAGTACCTATCTAATTTTATTTTAATCTGTCTAACTCTGACTCTAATGGGACAATGTCATGTTGATCATAAGAATTGGTTTTGAAAAATAAATGAAACTCACCTTAAGGGGTTATCAGCCACTTTGGAAAAATTGTGATTCCTGTGAATTTGGTTAGTTGTGTGACTAGGATGTGGCACGGAAAACCACATGTCCACGGGTCCAAAAAAACCCAAAGCACAGTAGCCTTGGGCGAAAAGTGAACGATTAGTCAACCTTTGGAGAAACAAAACCCTGATGTTCTACTTCAGTGATCAATCAGCTATTTAAGTAATCAGACTGAGTGGAGGTAAAACATAAATGAGTATAAGAACTGAATTTGGACTTGCAAATTGGCTGACACTCCCACACCGCCACCACACAAACCTTTGGTGATTAACACAACCTCTGATTTGGCCTGAACTGACCCTGGGTCTGCTGTATAAACATCTGCTGTATCTTTGGTGAATTTTAGGAATTGAATTGAACATCCGTCCTGCAGGTCCTGCCCTACAACCCTGAGTGTTTAAGCCTAGTTGAACATATTTGCTCCCCACAACGGGTATTTTAATGTGTGAGAGCAGAATTTAATGTGTAGTTTCACCGAAAGGAGTTAAAGAAGTTAATGTTAAAGTTCTCTCACTGAAAAAAGTTAAAGACACTCTGTGGTGCCCTGGCTTAGCATTGGCGTAAATCACCCTGTGATCAAAGGTCATTTCAAATCACTTTTTATTATGTTATTGGATGAAAGTAATGGTTCATTCAGAGTGTCCTTAAAGAAGTGGCATGTGGACCAACCTGGACTTACGATGAGACAAGATGCCAGCCAGTGTTGGTTGACGGACCATTCTGTTATTTCTGTTTTTCTTTGTAATGCTTTGAATGAAGTGAATATATCACTAAAGCTGCACACAGAAAATCTGTCAAAATTCAGATACATTTGAGTCAAGTTAGTTAGTTAGTTTCTTAGATTCAAGTTTTGTCTATGTGGCCCAGTATAACAAATCACACTTTGCCTCAAGAGGCTTTACAGTCAGTGCAGCATATGGTATCCTTGGTCCTCAGATGTTCGATTTAGAGAAAGGAAAGAAAAAACCTCCCCAAAAAAAGCCTTCCTCAAAAAAAAAAAGGGTAGAAAGGGAACAGAGCTCAAGTAGAGCAAAACATGCAAACAAACAAAGGACTATTCCTCTTCCAGGACAGGCAGATGTGGTGTAAATGAAGTTATGATACATAAAGTTAAGAGTATAAAAGATTATATACAAGACTTTGTCCTTAATCTGAAGGTAGATGTTAATGTTTATTGGAGCATAAAGTGTTGGATACACGTTTGATAAACATCAGGGTAATCATCACTTCCATGATGGAAAGTCTGTATAATAATTAAAAATGATGAACGACACGTTCCCTTGAACGACAATAAAACTTTATTACAGGTACTTCATCATAATTTTAGGTCACTGCTATCTTGGAACTTTTACTTGATTACTCCCTCAGTATTGTGTATCTACCTTAATTATTATATGTGCTTTGATGTCCCTTGTTCCTTTTTTTTCATTCATTGAATTCATTCTCACCCACTGTAACTTTTAGTTTAATCTTGGGGACAAAGTTGTGGGATTTAAAATTAAACTATGACAAGCTTTGAGTTTGATGGTGTTTGGCAAAGAATTTATTTGAACTGAATTTTTCTTGGTAGAAAAGTAAATGGAATATTTCTTTGGGTTTTCTAGCACAGGCAATGATAAAAATGTGGCTGTTTTACATCTCCTCTCTCTTCTCTGTCTCTGTGTGTGTGTTTCTATTTGTGGCCACACAGGAGCGCTGTGCTATGCCGAGCTTGGTACCATGATCACCAAATCAGGAGGAGAATATCCATATTTAATGGAGGCTTTTGGCAACATTGTAGCCTACCTTTACTCATGGACCACAATCATCGTA
>JAPZDV010000001.1:7749582-7785997 GCA_029814665.1 Acanthurus lineatus
AAATGTACATTTGTTCTGTATCTACAAAATATCAAATATGGCATATTGAGTATTGCACATGGATGTAGTTATTGCACTGATTATTGCACATCAAAGTAGTTACTGAGTCTAACAGTTAGAGTGAGGAGTTGTATAGTCCAATGGCCACAGGCAGGAATGATTTCCTGTGACGCTCTGTGGTGCATTTAGGTGTGATCAGTCTTGTACTGAATGTACTCCTGTAACTGACCAGCACGTCATAGAGTGGGTGAGACATATTGTGGTGTAGTATACATGTTTTTATATTGCTTAAAGGGGTCAGGGGAGGCCAAAAGAGAGTAAAAAGAAGAATGACAGATGGACTCACAGGGTCAGAGAAATGACGCAAAATAAATGCTACTGTTGCTCCACAAATGCTGGTTTCGTAATTAAGGAACTTTCATTCCGATTGGTTTGCCAGCAGCTGTAGTGAGAGTAGATTACAGTAACTACAAGCATGTTGGAGGTTATGGCACCAACAGTCCAACGCTGCAGTCATAATGCTATCTTCATATTGTGCTTAGCTTTTGTTTGTGCTGCCCCCCTGTGACAAAAAATTCCAAGTTTAAATTTGTGTTTACATCAAAGCCATTGGCTTACTATTTTAAATTGAATTTGCAATGAGACTAATAGTGACCTAAACAATCTAAAAATGAGAGCTAACACAGACGGCATGACATACACTGTATGTTAGGAGCAGTAGGTCAATAATTAAATAAAGATAAAAAAAGTTTTAAGGGTAACAAGAGTGTGTAAATGTAACAACTAACTTCTCATGTAATTAATGCAATTAATTTCAAATGTCTGCATAAGATTACTACTGTATAATGAATTTCTTGTGTCTTCACAGTGTTGATCACCGGGGTCAACTGTTTTAGTGTAAAACTGGCGAGCTACATACAGAACTTCTTCACTGCAGCAAAACTTTTGATCATTATTGTCATAGTGGTAGCTGGCATCGTTTTGCTGGCACAAGGTGGGTTTGCTGTCTCTATTGGCCTGATTTTGTTTTTTGTCCTTTGTCCTTTGTCCAATGAAATGTTTGATAATCACGATTATCATTCATTCATGTATTGTTTTTTATTTGTGTCCAGGAAGAACTGAGACTTTTTCAAATTCATTTGAAGGCTCTTCTACATCCTTTGGAGCAATTGGACTTGCATTTTATAATGGGCTTTGGGCCTATGATGGATGGTAACAGTTATATTTAATTTCACTTTTTCCTTTTTAACAGGATGTATGATTGACCACGCTCCTCTCTAGAGCAGTGCACTGCCATGTTGTCCTCAATACATTAAACTCCCTTCCACAATATTGACTTAAAATAAGGAGTGCTATGATTGTACTCTGCCTTTCAGCCGCTCTAGAGTCTCACACCTTTGACTGGAAATGGTTTAGTTTGAGTGCAGAAACATGGCAGTGCAGTGGAGCAACTCCCAAAGTATATAGGCCCACATAGAGGCCTATATGCGCACAGAAGGTATCGAAGGTACTTAAAAGTACTTATTAGGCAGCAAACAGCTCCTATCATTATAATGCTACCATTTTATACACTATATTTTTTGATTATTATTAGGCTACCATATCATTACAGTTACATTGTTGTATGTGGATGTTGTATGTGAATTCATGTGAGTATACTTTACATAAGTTACTAACAGACAAATTATAAAATCTATGAATAAAACTTATAGGTTTTTTGTTTAAAATGTACAACCCAAAAGTAACTAAAACAGTCAGATAAATGTTGATACGATGTATTGTAAGGAACAATGTTTATCTGTTAAATGTAATGGAGTAGCAGTAGCGCAGAGTAGAAGTAAAATGGAATTACTCAAGTAAATTTTGCCCATGCATACATTAAATCTGCTCTTGAGTTCAGCACTTCAATAAACAAACTTTTAGAGGATAAAAAGCTTTGATAAAGATTGTTTTCATTTCTTATTGTTTGGCAGTATGCTGCCTTTAGAGGAGACACATCATCCTTCTTTTTAAATTCCCTTGTTTTCACTTCGTTTCTTAGGAATCAACTGAATTTCATTACAGAGGAGTTGAAAAACCCCCGAAGGTAAGACAAACAAAATCCCGCTCATTATTTTTAATAGGTCCTTATACATTTTTGCAGAAGTCCCTTTAGTGTATCTGACAAAGAAGGCTACATTCCCTTTAAAGTGCATCTCAGTTCATACAGGTGAACAAACAAGAGGGCTTTTAAAGTTATCAAACGATCACTAAACAAACACAATTTATATCCAAAATATGAAACAGCAACATTCTGTTGGAATGTGAACAATTTACAATGTGTTTTAACATCAATTCACCTCAGGAACTTGCCCCTGGCCATCATCATTGGGATCCCTATGGTGTCTGCGTGCTATGTGTTGGTCAATGTTGCTTACTTCACTGTTATGACCCCAAGTGAACTGCTGTCATCTCAAGCTGTCGCTGTGGTGAGAATTAGTAGTTAACTATTTGCTTGGTTTGAAATTTTACATAAATAGCAAGTGCCTAAACAGAGGCCAGTCATTTTTTTCTTTACACATTAATAAATTGTGTGTGCTTTTTTGGTTTATTCTAGAGAATTGTGCATAAAACAGCAGTAAAAGCTCAGTATTCATCTACTTGGCTGTGTTTTTTTTTGATGGATTTGTTTGTGACTCCTCAGACTTTTGGAGACAGAGTCCTTTACCCCGTGTCGTGGCTCGTTCCTCTTTTTGTTGTCTTCTCTACGTTTGGCTCTGCCAATGGAAGCTGCTTCACTGCTGGCAGGTACTGTCACATTATAAGTGAAGCGCAGAAGCAACTGGATACATTTTTTCTGCCTGCATGTGTAAAACTGCACGGTGTGCATATTTGTTTGTTTGAGGAGGAAGGTACAAATAAACAAAGTTGGAAAGTGAGAGTGAGAATGTCGATGTGTGTTAGATGTAGAAAGACTCTGACAGACACGAGGAAAGAAAAAGAAATGGAGCTCAAGAAAGTACAGTGGAAGAATACTCAAAAAACTCCAAACCTATATCTGTCTTCTTCTTCCAACAGACTGGCCTACGTGTCTGGCAGAGAGGGTCACATGGTGAAAATCTTATCCTATATTAGTTTGAAGCACTACACTCCAGCCCCTGCTCTCATTTTTAATGTGAGTCCTGCATTTTTAATGAGTATCCTTGTACACTTCTACTACACAATGTTGACTTTGGTCATTCAATTGTTAATTACAGTTCATGACAACTTGTGTAGTTTTAAAAACAACATATGATTCTAATTTACATGATAAAGTCGTATTAATATAGAAATATTATAAGATAGCACATGCAAGTTCAGATAGATTAGCTGTGCAACATTCTCTTAACAAAGTATGTCACCATTTGGTTTCTCTCTTTTTTAGGGTATTGTCGCCATTTTCTACATTATCCCTGCAGACATCAACACCCTCATTAACTACTTCAGCTTCGCTCAGTGGGCATTTTACGGTCTGACAGCGCTGGCTCTCATAGTGATGCGCTTCACCAGGAAGGAGTTTGAAAGACCCGTGAGGGTGAGGCCTGCTGACAGAGGAGTTTACAGTTTAGTCTTTGCGGAGGCAGCCTCCTCCTTTATACGGATATGTTATGTTCATCTGAAAGTGCAATCCATATCTATACACACATTCAGACTATAGCAAAGCTGACAGTTTCTGGTGCTGTGTTACAGAGAAAGTGAAAGTGTTATCAACTGATTAGAGGACAGATTAATACTGTCAGCTGGAAGGACTTAACCTGATCAAAATTGCCTTATAGAAACCTCAGTGTAGTTCTTAATTTTAAGGTTCAACCTTTTACTCAACAAGCTGTCCTTTTTTTTTGTATCGTCTTTATGTAGTTGATCAGAATTTACAAAAACAAACAAACAAAACCCAACAGCAACTCACTGGACTCATAGCTTATGTGTTTGAATTCACAGTCATTGTGAAATTGCCCATTTGAAGCTGCATTTGCATTGAGGAAAATAAATGGAAAATACCTAATAAAATAACCATGCAATTATCTGACAATATTTCATACCTTCACTTGGTGTAAATTTTGGTGTAAATACTAAAAAGCTAACCTTGTGTAATTGTGTGCTTTGGTCCTTAAAGGTGCCGATTGTCATAGCAGGTTTGATTGTCCTGGTGTCCATCTACTTAGTCCTGGCTCCAATCATTGATAAGCCTGAGCTGGAGTACCTCTATTGCACGATCTTCATTTTCGGTGGACTTCTCCTCTACTACCCTTTCATCTACAAGAAGTTCAACTGGGCACGCAAAATCATGAGTAAGTTTCACTGAAATCCAGGATCTAAGTTCAGATTACAAAGTGTTCATTTTGGTTTCAGACAACAGTAGAAAATAACATGGAACTACATTTTCCCAAAAGGTAGAAAAGAAACAAGTGAAGCATAGTGCTGTGTTGTGCTAACCTCACGCTGAACCATATTAAACAGCACTGATGTGATCTTTTGTCCTCTGTGCAGGACCCATCACCAAATATCTCCAGCTGATGATGGAAGTAGTTCCTCCTGAGAAAAGTGAATGAGAGGGAACAGCACTGACATCCTGGTCAACTCCTGCAGCTTGATATGAAACACACTGAACCTGGTTTTGGAAATGAGGGGGTTCAGGATTCAGGTGGGATTTTATTTAAAGATATATAATATTTTTAATGATTATAACCAACATTGGAAGCTTTAAGAAATCATGTTAGACATTTCTTCATGTAGGTAATGTGCAATAAGGATTTAACTGGGCCAAAGATCGTGTGTGATGTAGAGCTGCTGGAGGATTTAGCTATGCGTGAGTCTGCTCATGAGCAAAGGGAATAGATTGTGGAAAACAACATGGAGGCTCAGTAGGTCATGCAACAAGATGTGGAAACATGTTAACTTGTTTTGCTCCTGAGGTTGTAAACATCAAAGTTTTTTTTTTTAATGATGTTTGAATATTTTTTAATTATGCTCTAACTCTTGTCTTGTATGTCTGAATGTACTGGAACAGGGCTGCATTGTAGTTGCTGAATGACATTAAATGTATGAATCTTTTTGTGCATAAAATGCACATAAAAAAATGAACAAATTTATGATTAAAAATATCCCTACTGTGTCTTTCTGCTCTGACTTACAATATGCATTGTCAGATTTACATGAGGGAATTAGCAGAGGTGCAATAATATCACAGAGTCTCATTGCCTTGTAAATTTATGTAAGAGACTTGACTGACATGTGTCCTCTTCATACACAAAATAAGATAACGCATTACTGTTCTCCCAAAGGGGACATTATGGTCTTACATGTTACATGTTCTTACTTGTCATTAAATGAAAAGTTTAAGAGATCAGTTAGACTAATACTAAAAAAGCACAATAACAGTTCAAGTTAAGTATCAACAAGCAGTATTGTACTAATAGTGCAATACCCTCCTTTGCAAGTTAACATAGTGATGACATTATTAGCAAGCAAACAGGTAAGTAAAACGTGATATACTATCAGCAGACATAACAGTCTTTACCAGGAGGTCCATGAGGACATGCAGCAACAGTAGAGGAGGGTTCCTCTTCTCGCAACATGGTCAAGAAATGCGCTGCTGAATTTAACTTAGCAGGCAAAGAGATGACTGGTTGAAGGTTGAATATTGTGAATTTCAACAAAGCCATATTTCCACAAGAAAAGCATAAGATATTTGTATTTTTTGTAACTTCTTTTCATGTCAGGTCATGAATTTGTGTCATGCTCAAAGCAAGCAACTTGAGATATTTGTTGAAGAAAAAGGACTTGGAGATTATGTTTGTAACCATAGTTGTAAGTAATTGCCATAAAATGAGTGATTTGATTGTCTCAAGATCAAAGTTATCCACCAGATGTCACTACAGCACCGTTAAATACAACTGCAAAGTCACTGAGAGTTTTGTTGTTAATCCAGAGTGTTTTTATTAGTGTTGCAGTCACTTTGATTGGTATTGATATATAGTGAGTCCCAAGGAATCAAAGGGGATCATTTGAGCAGGCCCCATAAAAGTAATTGTTCAGGTAATTATTTATGTAGGTTAAAAAACATATTTAAAAAAGCAAATAAATTCCTAAATTTAGAACTTAATTAACTATGGAGTTGCATCACCACTAGGAGACCCCAACTGAGACTTTAAGCAGTCTCTATTCATTTATTCATTCATTTATTCACTTGTTTTTTCGTGCACCACAGTTAAAGGATGTAGCAGATGGACACTTGCAAAAAGACATTGGGATAATATTCCAGTGAGGAATTCTATGTATTGGGTAATGATAATGTGATTTTTATGATATCTGGCAAGCTAGCTGAAAATCCAGGTGGCAACAAGTGCTGGTGGTTTTAACCAATGAGAGAAGCTGAAACCTGAGATAGAGAAGTTGGTAAACAAGTTTTTGCTCTGGATTTTTAGCAGTATCAGTGCATACAGAACAATAAAGAAGCCATAACAAAGCAGGCTGAAGACTTAACAATAAGGACCCATCAAATTCTGCTCGTGTTTAGGGCCCCAAAATGATTAGATCCAGCCCTGTTTACAGTTACAGCTGTGCGGAGGAGGAGAGACTCCGTGGTGCGCTGGACCTGCAGCTTTACTTATTCCTACTGAGAAAATATATCGTTTTTACATCAAAGATGACAAGGAAAGGCGTTCATATGTTATACCCTGATACAAGGTTAAGTGTAGCGCTGAACTGAGAAAAGGAAAGATTAACGTTTGTCAAATCCTCGTATTTTCGGTCAAATTTGACGACCGACTCTCAAAATTCTGGGACAGGTACAGCCCTAGTTAACTCATTTTGACAGAGTTATGTGTGAAATATTCAAATGGAAATAGCAGTCCTTTATATGTCCGTGGTTTTAACACGCATCGTCATCGTAAGCATCATCTGTCTTCATCAATATGAGTGAACATATCATCGATCAGAGTTAATCATTCTTGACAGACGCCACATCTGTTTTATAGCCTATTAAATCTGTGCAAGGATGATTGATCTTGTTCTAGCATAAACTGCATGTTGTGATAATTGAGAGTATGTTCACGCAATCTCTTATTCGTCGTCGAGTTTTTTGTTGATGTTATTGTCTATCATTTCGACAATTTAAAACTGATTTTTTCGCTCAGAATATAACATTTGAAAATAGGGTGCATGAAAATTAGAGAATGTGCCTGTGAATGTATTTAACACAGAGAATAAAAAGTGCAGACATTTAAATTGGTCTTTGTGCATTCTTGTAGCGCACAATCTATTACACAGTCAAATCCCCAGTTCATGAGTGGAGGTTTCCTACCGGAGGTGGCAGTAAATCTGTGCTTGCTGTGATGAACGAAAGGACATGCAGAGAAGCTGCTCAGTAACTTCTGCCACCTTAGACTGGAAGTGTCTCAGAAGCAGCATGTTGGTCGTGTAGCCTGTTGCATTTACTTTTGTCAGGGGATTTTAGTGAAGGGATGCTGCTGCCCTGCAAATTCAGTCTCACAAGTCCATAGAAAGACTGAATTAATGTTTACAAAACACAGGGCTATCCTGACAACTGCCTGCCAAAAGTTGAAGTCATGATTTGCAGTACAGAGCAGTAACATAACATAAACGCTCTGGCTTACATCATATCTCCTCCTCCTATATTTTTTGGCTTTTTTAAAATTTAGAGAGAAGAGCAGTTACATTCTGTTTCATCACTCTTTAATGGGCATTGGGTCCCAGGATGAAAGAACAACATTTTTCATTTGAGTCCTGAGAAGAAAAAGTAAAATCACTATGAATTTACACACACACACACACACCCACACACAAAAAGGTTTTGTCTTTATTTGGTGTTGGTGCTTTGGAGATGATGTAAGACAACTCTTCAGTCGGTGACAGTGGAGGTGAGGGATGTGATGGCGTTATCGAATGGCTGAGAGGTATTTGTTATCTGTGGTTGTCGAATGTGGTCATTCATGCACAGAGATCCATGCTAAACTTGCTATGCTAATCTAAAACTGTGGATGTGCTCTGAGTGTGTGTATTTTCATATATGCTGCATATTGTTGACAATGCATATGCAGCATTATTTATTCTGCAGCCTAAGCGGGGGAAGTCAACTTTGTGACCTGTCCAAAGCTGTCCAATTTTCATGACATTTAGTTCTGTTGGTTTGGATCTGTGGTAGAAATACTAAAACAACAATGCAAAAACACCCACTTAAGTAAAGGTTGCATCCTGTCCCCTTAGACATTACATACCAAAATTATTTTGGAGAAAAAAGGAAGCAAACAAAAACACTCTGTACCTGTAATGCTCTGTTAATGCTGGATGGTTGCAATCCATTCATATTCACATGCTCCCACATACATTTATTTGGCTGTGTATCTTCATTTCGAAATTTTCCTCAAAAGAAACGCTGCAAACTGATAATGTAAACTAGCTGCAATATCATCAAAAGCAGTTGTGTTTTCTGTTTATTACCAGATCTTTCATGTCTTAATCAAACTTTGCATTAGAGCACTGCCAAATTGATTGAACATTAATTTGCAAAATATTCTGATGACAGTAAATGCACACTTCGACAAGAGCACAAATGTTCTGTGCATATGTATGCAGCTTTTCTTGCATGGACACACACACACACACACACACACGCAAGTACAGTACACTAAAATATCATCTCATTAATGGATAGACAGCTCTGATGAGAACTCATCTGCATATCATTAACATCACATTTCTGCACTTTTCCAATCAGTAACTGAATTAGCATTTGGATTAGAACTTCACAATCATTCGGCGACCTTTCCAAAAACTGCATTATAATGTGCCACTAATGAAAATATGCTACAAATGAAGTCTGTACTTGTTCTGATTGTTTTTAGAATATTAGAAATCATGCTTCAAGATTTCAGGGAGGGGAAAGTACTTGCTGCTGATTTCAATCTACAAAACTTTTCTTTTTTTTTCATTTCCTCAGCTAACTCAGGTTCTGTCTGATATTTGCTTCATTTATTCACTGTTTGCTCCACTATCACAAGTATTTTGTGATTTTAAATTAGACTTAATGATAAGAAGTGGCTGTAATTTTAGAGTCAATGCACTCAGCTCATTGATTTCGCTCCTGATGGCAGAGAAAATTAAGTGCAAAATAACATGTTTTGAGGAGCCCAAACACAGGTGGGAAAAAGAACCAAGTGTCACTTCAACATTTAGCAGAGGAGTCTATTTTGTCAACATGACCTGTTTTCCGCCATTGGAGGGCACACTTGAATAAGCAGTGGCAGTGAAGTGAGCCAGAGACATTTCATGTACACTGTGATCCTTTTACAGTAGAGGACCCACATCCGTTCTTCCCTGACACATTCCCCCAGATTTGTGGCTCACCCCCACCTGGCAGTGCTCCCAGAAATGTTCTGGCATTGCCTTTCATGAGAAGAACATTATGAAAAAAAAGCTCTTCATTTGAATTATTATGTTTCAAATGACTGTTCTCTCACAAATGACTCATTAATAACTTCGTTTGGCAGACTTTTTCTTCTTATGTCTCTTCTTATGTCTGCCTGTTTGTCTCTTTTTTTACAGCTAGAAAATAGACCTGCTGCTGATTTATTGAAAGTGACACTATGTAACTTGGGTAATGGAATAATGTAGTAAAATTTAAGATAACAGTAATGTAGGTATAAAGGAGTCTCTAAGCTAATGAATCAACTAAGTAATGTCAGTCAAGCAGCAATATCAATCCAAAGTTTGCTGTTATCTATCATTGGTCACTCTAAGCTACTGGCCCTACTATACTAAGCTATGCTGTAAAAGCGTGTTGAATTAAACATTTGTGTGTTTTGTTGCTGATGAATTCCTCTTTTCATTTGCGAGAAGGGGAATGTGCTCTTTTCTGCTGCAAATATACACAGCCCCGCTCTAGAACTTAAGCATTTTGTGCAAGAGGCTTCTAAAAAAGGTCATGTATTCTCTACTCTTGCTATACTTTTACAAAACTGCAATTACTTCAATAATGGAACCTTCATTACGTACTGATGCTGTTAAAAGCTGTGTTATCTCTGATGATATTTCTTCTATGATAATGCCTGACATTCTAAAAGAAATAAAGTAGGTTACTGGCAAAGTAAAGAAGGCACTAAATTTAATTTGAAATACCTTTTATGTGACTGTCTAAACTGCTGGCATTCAAAGCATGGCCGTCTTTCACAAATCCAAACCATTTGGCACCTTGAGTTGCCGTTTTTTTCCTGTCCCTCTGTTTCTGAAAAACACACGCATACGCACACACACACACATATACAGACAAACACGGCTGCTCTCAAATCTTAAAAATGTGGATGTGTTTGTTTGCTTCATGTTTCAACCTTTTCCAGGTGTGGACAAGCTGCACCCGAGGCTGTGGACACGACTGATGACAAATTGATAATGACTTGAGGTGACCCCTGGTTTCTCACAAACTCTGATATCTTATGGTGGTTTTACAATAAAAATGACATCAGCAATGACTTCTGTGTCATTAAGTGTAAAGACAATTGATTGGAAACCTAGATATCACACTCCATACTGCCGCTCCTTCTCTTCCTTTTTTAGTACGCATTCTGTCTCTTCTTGTACAATCCATCTCTTTGACGACCTTCGTCTTGTTAACCTCTTCCTTGCCTCTCTCTTGCTCACATCACCTCTCCCTCTCTGTTCACTTTCCCTTGCATACTATTCCTCTCTCTCTCTCTCTTTCTCTCTCTCTTTCTCCTGCCAGGATTTTCTCTGTATTCCCTTTGATCTTCATCCTCCTCCTCCTTCTCTTGCCTTCTCCTCACCCCGTTGAGGTTCCTCACTAACTTTAATTGAAGAACTTAAAGATCAGTGGCTGATGCCATCGTGAACAGTCCCTCACAGGTGGAACAGTTCATTTTACTTTGCATACTTATATATATATATTGTGTGTGTACAAAATATTTAATACAATAGAAGTATTTGCATTTTTGTGTTTATACTTTTCAAATTTGTATGCTTATATATGCACGACCGTGTTTGTGTGTGAAAATGTCAGGGATCAGGAGCAGAATTTAAAAAAATATAAAAAAAGTGGTGCTTGCTAATTGTGTTGCTGTGCATGCTCCGCTCTTGCACTCGCTGTAGTTTCTGGCTGTTTAGCGGCTCTTTGATCAGCAGATAGGGAGATAGTAGTGAGGCTGGATATGCTGGCTTATCCGCCTGATGCATGGGTGGCTCCACTGCACACTCTGCACACAGTGGGAGTGTGGACCGTTGGTGTGTGTGTGTGTGTGTGTGCATACACATGAGCAAAGGGAAAAAGGAGAGGAAGAAGTAAATGGGCAGAGAAAGAAGTGCTTAAGGTGAAAAAGAGGAAAAGGTGAGACAATTATATAGAGAGTGAGCGAGAGTGTTTAGGTGAGAGGGGACATTTTGCCTCGAACAAAGGAGCACAAACAGCTTTTACTGGCTGCCTGGCAGGTTCCTCTCTGATGTTTATCCTGCCTATGTGTACACCTAAACATTACCACCAGCCACTGCTGCTTCACAGCCAAGTAATAATCTCTCAGCTTCCCCGTCAAAGATGGTGTTTCTCATCTGTCTGTAAGTATTTGTGCAGCAGAACACACCATATTGATAAAATAGCATTTGCACTTATCATTTCACAGAGTTCAATCAACACACAGCAAGTGCAATAGATTACTCTGCATTGCCGAATGTTTTGCAAAAATGCAGCAAAAAGAATGACATGAGACTGAACTTGAACTAATAATTTAAGACCGGCGGCATCGGCTGTCTTGCATTCCAGATTTTTTTACTCAGGCTAGCAGAGTTGTTATGTAATTTTACAAATATCAGCAAATATCCATAAAAGCAAATTCCAAAGTCCAAACAGCCTGCTTATTTGAATCAATAGTACTGTGTTCACCATCGTAATAGGTAATCCTGTTTTTTGATCTACCTTCTCGGAGCAAATCTACAAGCTTTGACACGTTGCTTGTCATCCAGTCAATAATGACCAGCCTGCCTATCAGGGGATGGTTTTTAAAGATAAGAAAGACTCTCATTTATGGACAAATGTGTCCATATGGATTTTTCATACAATCCATCTATAGCTTGTTGCAAAGAACCCGCCTCTACAATTAGCATCCATGAATCAACTGTCTTTTATTGACATATGGAGTAATGCAAGTGTAGCTGGGTAATCAGCATGTAAAGCAGAGGCTGGGGTTTGTTACTGTACCTATAAATAAATACATTACTGGGGCTTTGAATTGGAGGATGGTCAAGTAACGCCTTGGATATGGATTAGGCCATACGGGGTACACCAAACATAAATAAAATACAGAGCAAAACCACTACATTGTTTCACTCATGACACAAACAGGACCATGGGATGTTTCACAGATGATCAGAACTTCTCTGTCTTTGATGTGAGCTGCAGGATAATGAATTTTGGAGCTGCACTTGTGCCAAAAGTACTGGCCTTCAAGGAACCAGTTGCTGCACCGAGGAAATTTTTCTTTGCATTTTCACAGGGCTGTGGTGGTGTCCTTCTGTGTCAGGAGCAAAGTCTGTAAAATATCCTTAACCACATCCCTTGGTGAATAAGAGAGAGGTCAAGAGACTGCTAATGTAAGCTGTCATGGTGGATCTGAAAGACTTCTACCTACATATCAAAGATACTCCACATGACAAGGGATACAACACTCAACATGTGATTAGACTATTCTTGGTATCTTCACTGAATTGAATTTACTAAACCGTGTTTGATCCAGTGTCTAATTAATTCCTTAAGTTCTTGTGTTTGTAGCAGTGGAGGGAAGAGAGGGTACACAGTATGTAAGGAGAGGGGATCTGTCTTTGAAGTGGTGTTCTGCAAATCTCTGGAGGACAACCAAGCCTGAGGCTGGACTCAGGCTGTTGGGAGAGAAGCAACAACCACTTTTCCTCTAGGGGTCCAAATTTGGGGCTCATGATGGCCATGTTTGCTTCACTGGATCACTATTGTTATCTGTTTATATGAAACAATACATTCCATCACAAATAAAATATCCTAAGGCAGCAAAGGATCATCTGATAAATACTAAAAGTTTGCTTTGATTAAAAATGCAAGACAACTAATAATGCCTTTGCTTGCACTTTTTTGCCCTGCACTGGAAGATGGGCTCTGAGCATCGCTGAAAAAACAGATCCTGCAATCCTCTAAGGTATTACCCTCCCTGTGCCTAAGGAGCTAATGAACCAACAGCTATCTATCTTCATTCTACTGAGAGCCCAACTGTCCTTCCCTGCAGACAGAAGCTACTTTTTGGCAGGTCTTGCAGAGGGGAATCCTCACCTCCTCGCTCTGAAGTATATTGTTGCATTCTTCTGAAAGTCATCTTGAGGTGAAAGACAGAATTCAATGATGCTATTTGTGTTGTCGCACACAGCACCATCAGTATTTTTTGAACATAAAACAACCTAACTCCAAGCCCCAGAAAACAGACAGCTGTGATCAGCTGTGATCTCAGCAAAATACTTGATCTTCAGTCACAACTGGTTGCACACAGTTTTGTGGAAAGAAAGATATCTTGAGATTAATTTTTCAAGTAAGCCTTCTGATTTGAGTGGAAGTATTTTGAATTAACAGCACAACTCTTTAAACTCTCTAGCTTTTTAAAACTTATTCTGTTGATGTCCAAGAACTGAACCATCAAAATATACTGTTAATAAAGGAATAGATAAAAACTAATCCTGGCTTAGTTGACAAGAAATATAATGTCTCAAAGCATGTTAGCATGTTAGCATACGTGATAACAGCAAGGATTTTGACCTGTAAAAAAAAGTACAAGCACAGGTCTAAATACTAAAGTTGATAGTGGCTCTGCTGTATTTGGGTGATTGTGGCTCAGTCTAATGCATCATAAAGACAAAGGTCTAAAGTCTTTTATTACTGATCTCAAAGTACAACTAAGGCTGAGAGGATTTTTGTAATTACTTTTAGATGTTTCCTATCATCAACTTTGTTGGTGCTTAATTAAATTCCACAGGACACCACTACTTATCAGGATTCATCCTCCTCGGACCACAAAATTGGATGAATAAATAAATAACCAAATTTAATGACCATTCATGCAATAGCTGTCAAGTTATTTTACTTGGCAGTGTATAAATTGGATGAACCGACTGAAGGTCATCCTAAATCACTGGCAAGCTCTGGAATTCGAAATCCAACAGGGATAAATTGATTCAGCTAATGGAAATTTAAGATGAAATCAGCATTCAATAAACCCCTTGGGAATAGTAGTTTGTCTTGATTGCATGCAGTTTTGTTAGATACCTCTTGACCAAGACAATCTTGTCTTGCAGGAGACATCTTGACCTACCAGTTGTTGGTGTAATGGTTGCATTCTGTCTTAATATGTTTATTTTATGATGATAATAAGTCACAGTAGGACTTTTTACAGCAGACACTTTAATTCTTATAGTAGAAAAAGGGGCAAGTTTTTCTGATAAAACTTACTCTGGTTCTGCTTTATTCAACTGTAAGTAAGCCATAACACTGTAACTGTGAGCCAGCATAAGCGAAAACAGGAGCCTGAAACAGATAGAGGTAAATAGAATTCAGTCATCAGTCATTATTTTATATTTACACCTTTGCCTCCTCTTTTCTGTGATGTCTTAAAATGTCCTCTATAAAAAGTTTGTTAGTCTACAGTGTTGTAAAATTTTATTTAACACACCTGTTGCTTGGTAAATAAATCTACATATACAAGAAAAAAAATACTATGCATATTAGATGAAATATCTACATTTCTTTCTGCTTTTAGGAAGCAAAAAATAACTAAAAAAAGATCGATGTTTTTCAAGGAACCAGAATTTCAATATGACAAGGCTGACATCTCATTAGAATTCAAATCTGATTCCAGTTAAACAAAAGCAGATATTACTGTAGAAAGTGAAAGAAATATAGACTAAACTTAAAAATGTCCAAAATAAGACACTGCTATCAGCACAGAAAGTAGTGTACCACGGTGTTGTGGGTTTCTCTGCTTTTACAAAGATAGTTTTGTATGGATCATACCATGTCAACTCAAGCACTCTTCAAAATTAAACTTTAAGCTAACCACCCATTGCGGTCAAATGGCATTTACGCTTGCATGACGTTTAAAATTTATAAGAAACTCTATTTTTGTCACTTTCTACCGAGGCTGAACACATCAGCTCAACTTTTGGCCGTCCAGTCATCCACACAGCTCCCCTCTCCGGCGGTGGTTTGTTCCTCACTCCAGCTGATCGGCCCAGGATTCCCCGGTGGCTCTGTCCGTCGTTGGCTTTGACGGCTCTATTGTCTCAACGTCGATTTAAACAGTTTTAATTTCACAGTGTCAGTGGCCGCTCGTGTCGGCAAATCGTTCCTCGTCTGGTGCGATCCCGAAGGATAATCTAGCCTGGGTATTGACTGTGTGCTTGTCAAAGCCAGGGGATCTTAACGCAAATACGAGGCCCTCACTCCATCCCCGGATTCACCTGCTACGCGAAGAGCCTCACACGGAAGACCGACATGGGGGACACGGGGAGCGAGGGCAGCAAGCCTCCGAGTAACGTTAACGTTATTCCCCCGCGCTGCCCCTGTGGTTTCTGGGGGTAAGTTGAGGCAAAATAGCTCTTAAATGTTATTTTTGCAGGTGCTTTCCCTCTCTGCCAACAGCTAGCAGAGTCGTTAGCTACTAGCTTTAGCAGCTCAAACAAGGATGAGCTGCTTTTCTTGTTATTACCCCCCCTTCCCATTGTTTTGTAGCATTAGCTGCTAGCTAACGCCAGCTGGCCTCGGAAACCCTCTCCTGTGGAGGCAGAGAGCAGGGTAGGAATGTGGGATTATCACTCTAAGTAATTTGACAGGTGTGACAGCGCAGATAAATCGGCTAGTTTAAAAGTATACAGATCGGGAATGGAGTCGTTGGTGAGAAATACCACACAAGACGATGGTTAAACTGAACAAGACACGGTGGGAAACTAGCACTGCTGGTTCTATCAGTTTAAATTAGCTAAAAAGCTGGCTAATATATTAACACATGGTTGCAGAATCTGGCAGCAGTATCGGCACAAATCGACACAGTATGTTTTTTGTATAAGTTTTCCCTGTGCACTACGAAGACATATCAAAGTATCAGTTATTTTGACAGTTTGACAAAGAAAAGTCATGAATCCATGATAAAGTGAGGTTTTGGGACATTTACTGACGAAGACTTGAAATGATTTGTCAGGCAAGCTCCTTTGTTACAAATCAATGACATTCAGGTTATTATGTTTGCTGTCTGATCAATTAAGATATAAAGGAGGTTATCACTTCTGAGGGTGTAATAAACCTAAAAAGTAATACATACATAATCAGTAAAATCTGTAAACAGAAATTCTTAATGATGCCTTACCTAAAGGTTTGTTTACTGTTTGCGTTTGGTGGGCTGTCATGGGTCATCATGGGCCATGTTTGGTATGAAGGTCCCACTTGATATAGACTTACTTCGCTTTGTTTGCATACTTTGAGGGCATAATGAAGTTAAGTCAGTGGGCTTTACCTCTTAACCTCTTTTGTGTGTTGCTTGTTTTTTTTTTTTGAGTCCTACATTTTAATACTGCAAGGAACTTGAAGCTTTGTGGCTCCCAACCAGGCCAGTAAAGACTGCATTCTTTTGTAGATTCTCACAGTTTCTTTCTGGCCTCTTTATATTATTCAAATAGCCTATGAGTGCTGCCATAGTATGTTAAAGTATCTCTTACATTATTTGCATATCTAGCTCTGTACTCATCCTCCCCTCTTAAGCTTGATGCAGGAGAACCTATGTTGCTCTAAAACTTTTGGAAAGGTGAAAACTCTCTCAAGGGCTAGTGTTAGGTTTGCTCAGAGCTTCTTTAGAAACATGGCTGTGCAACATGTGGAAAAGGACTTGTTCCTTCTGCAGATATTAAGGAGAGTATTTTAGGATAATGAAAACATTAGTAATATAATAATAACACCATTATTGTTATTTTAGATGATTATACACTGATTAAGGCATACCAATGAATATAATATTCTATTTCTATCATATTTTATTCAAAGAGCCCCCTAAGTCATACTGACCTGTAGAGAACATCAGCAAAGGTTGTTTGTAGTTGTGCTGAAGTGTAATGACTTAACATATTATGCAGTTCTTTTGTGTTTTAAAGGAAGACCTCCTCCATTATCTATTTTTAAACTTATTTAGATGACAATTTTGATCTGGCCTGAAAAAAAACCCCTTAGGATTTTTTGTTTAATCAGGGATTATTCCAACACTGATGTTGGAAATTCTGGATGAGGTATCAGCAAGTACACAAGTTTATGCGCTGATCCGATGCCATAAATTAATCACAAACCTTGTTCATGCCACCAGTAACCATAAAAGGATATTTAATGCCTTATTCAGGTTGCATAATTTTGTGGAGTAATTTGTAATTTCGTCCTTTTCACATCCACTAAAAAGAACTGTTTTTACAGCAGCTCGCTTTAATAAGACCTGTGATAGATAAATAAGCCTAGTTATTTACAATCTGCTCATTCAAGTTTTACATTCTCAGTTGTATTTGAATGTTGTTGAGGTTAGCAAGTGCAGCTTATCTCACAAAGGAAGGTAAACTTGTATATCTGTCATATACCACTACTTTATTTCCTTAATAAAAATAAACATTACTAAACACAAAGGCTCAATTAGTTGCTACTATTAGGTTTTTATATTCTACGTATTATTTTAAGATACAGATGACTTAAAGTTTATTTACAGTGTCATAGAGGACAGCAGAATTTTCTATTCTAGTACATGTAATATATATATTGTTATCTTGTGTAAATTCATCTTTTGCAAATCAACTGAGAGAGAAATTATCTGTAAAAGAGCCAAACTTAAGTGTCTATTCCTTTACTACCTAAAATCCTGAATTAAAGGTAATACAAGTCCTGTTTGTCTTTTAAAGAAGTACCCTGATGATCTACATCGCTGGAAGTGGCCTAATAAATTTAGCAAAACTAAAAAGATAGTTAGCTTGGTTGAAATGGCGCCTCATAACCTGTACCATTTTGTTTTGTATAATATCATGATATTGTTAATTTGTGTCACTTATGTTTACTTGTGTGCCTTCCACTATAATTTAAAAAAAAAAGTGATTTGGAATTAGTGTGACAGACTTGTAGGGAACCCCCCTCCCCCAAAGATTCTTCTGCAAATGCTAAAAGAGAACGGCTGGATTGCATCAAAATTACTTTATTATCCCTATATTATCCTTATATTGCTATTCATTACAAAATGTTCTACATTAATTGAAGAATTAATTGCATAGCTTTCAGAGGTTGCATTGTATTGCAGTCTACTTTTGGCCTACAATCATTGCAATTTGAGGCCTTAGAGAGTACTTTACGTGTAGCCTAAACCTTTAGTTTGGCGTTTTTCTCTGTTGTAACAGAAGCACAAAGATATCAGGGATGTTGACAGATTTCCAATGTGGTACTTGCCTCTGATCCAAAGGTGGTCATTTAGGGAAATAAAGTGGGTTCTCTCAAAAAAAAATGAATAAAATAAAATAATATTAATAAAATTTTTTTGAGCTCGAATATCAGTTATGTTTATCTACATAAGAAAAAAAAACAGTTTTTAGTTGTTTCCCTTCAATCTTTTTTCTTTTCCCGCTCTTCTCTGTACGGTCTTAAAGTAAAGTACATTTCCCTTTCAGTAAGTTAAGCAGTTTACAAAGAGACAAAATAGGATAACTGGGCACCTCTGTGTCTCGTTGCTGTGACGGAACATGAAAACACTTTTAAATCATAATAGTTTAGAAATAAAACTCCAAGCTTTTCAGCTGTTCATAAACTGTGCCTGATCAGAGCAGAATCTGGTGTTATTTGGGGTGTTAATTCCTCCAGAAACACCATCCTCTCCTCCAGAGATCCCTGTGTCTCAATTGCTATCTGCTGGTCTCTGTCCCTCAGCTCTACCCTGTCCTCCAAGAATTTGCAAAGCATTGCTGTACACGTTTGCATGTTTATTAGGAATTTGAATATTGACATTAGGAATGAAGCCTGGTTGCCGATGTCTGTCATACTGTTGTCACTACCCCCTGTTTATTGGAACAAACCAGCCTCCACTGTAGAGCTGATAGTTATTACTCTCCCTTCAGCCAAGATATGCCCAACTGTGTAACGTGATTATCCTGACATGTTGGAATATTGCCATTTTCATGATGTTATTGCTGTTTTTTTATTTATTGTGTTTTATCATAACACATACACTGGTATTTTCATGAACAACAAGCCATGTGGAAAAAAACTGTGTTGTCCTTACAATTTCTATTTAAAAGACCAATTAGCAAAGTAAAACCACTGAAAATGTGCAAGGTGCAAATGTAGAACTTAAATATGTTTTATTATCACACTAGAATAGCATAAAACACAGGTGAGCCCTTCTCTGTCACCATCTCTTTTTAATTCTAGAAATAAATATCTTTGTTTGGTAGCTAATTCAGCCATGTGCATGGGTGATAAAGTGTCTTTGAAAACTCTATTAACAGACTTCCATCTGTATTTAGGAAGTCATTTTTCATTGTACAGCCCATGCCACTTCACTCGCATCATGGAGGCAACAGAGCCCATCTTACTGTCTGTGTAAATCAGATGTTCTCATTAGTAACAGCAGTGGGCCAACTATGAAATAGACTGATTGTATTCACTCCCTTGAAACTTCATCCAATTTAACAAGCATGAAGTGTTTTCTTTCCTGCATGCTTTTTCTCCCCCTCACCTTTTTTAAATCTGTAATTAATCTGTGATTTGATTGCCACTGATTTGTAAGGTTGATGACAGGATATAACTTGTTTACCCAGTATCATCTTCCTCCCTGCCAGTGTCTTGTGATGAGGTTTCTCCTCTGCTCTAGCTTCTTCCTTCCACCTTTTTCTTTTATACCCAAGACGACATACACCAGCAGACTGACAACCAACCCCTTTGGTTGACTGCACCTGACCCTTCATTTAGAAATGAGGACAAAGGTGTGCAATGAAGCACCCAAAATAAATAGAATGTGACTGATAGCAGCGACCGTCACGCTCGGTGCGCAGACAGTAAGGACGAAGGCTGTAGAGGAAATGAGAGAAGCCCTCTAAGAGGAAAGCAAGAACCATCTGTTGTGAAAGAGTTCTGTCACTGAAGGCAGCAGGGCTTATGTGGTCAACCCCATAACAACAGCTATTTTAGTTCAAAGATCTTTTTCCATGATTGGTAAGGGAAAATTATGTTTAGTAGCAGTAACATTTTTTCCTTCTAAATACGTGAATCGCTCAACTAATAGAAGCTTTTGTAGCTGGTAAAGAGGAAAGGTGAATGAGGTCAGTAATTTTCTATTTCGATTCCTCAGACCAGATCATGGTCAGCTGTGTATATTGCTAACATACAGACTAGGTGGCTTCAAATTCCTGTAAGAAATCTGCTCTTTGTTTGACAAATCGAACCCACATTTTCCCCCGTACTCGCATTTTCTGCTCCACTGCTACCACACTGTACAGAGTAAGTGTTTGGTACGTAGAGACAACCGACCACCTCTAACCCTAACAAAGGCAGCCACAGTAGGTGGTGTTTAACCATAACCATAAGTAGGGGGGGAAAAGTCCAAAACATTGTTTTCAAAGAGCTGAAAAGACACATAGAAACATACAGAGATCCACCTCTGACATAGCATTGATTAATCAAGTTTCCACTGTCAGCAGGCAAGCTTACTCACAAACTATGTGACAATATCTCAGAGATGACTATTGGTAAAATGACTGATTAAGCTAAGGCGAATATAGTACTGTCTGGAAAGTTTGAGAGTCTTTTACTTAAATGTAATGCAGCTTTAAAAAACAAAAGACAAACCCCACTTAATCCATACCACTGTATAAAAATATCCAATTCTCAGGTGATAAGTGGTCTATATTACAGTATAAATTTAATACTCACATATCCCCCAGTCATAGTTTTGATTCCAAATGGCCTCTCTACATTTGTAATGATGTTGAGGGTGTTTACTGCTTTCAACTTGGACACCAAATATTTATTGAATAAGTTGACAATTCTACTTCTACTTGGAAATTTAATAATCCTGAATGGGTTGCAGGATATACAGAACATGATCTAAACAAAAGTCACACTTCAGCTGATGTATCCTCCTAGCTAGTCTGTTACTTAGACCGTGTCAGCCTTAAAGCATGGCAGCTTTGGATTCAGTAAATAATTTAATACTGTTGCCTGGATTGCAGTTTTCATCTTTTCCCAAGCAGGATCCCAGATGAGAATTTAAGTATGAGCATGGGTCCTGGGTTCATGGAAACATGTTACTCTTTCTGTGTTGGATGCCCACCAGGAAAGCATTTTCTTTTTAAAAAAAGTCTTATCCAATCCATTTGATTAACACACATTTTTCTCCCCCCTCTGCTCCTTTTCCTCTTTTTCAGGTCGAGCAAAACTATGAATCTCTGCTCAAAATGTTTTGCAGGTAATCTCTTTTTCTGTGTGCTGGTTTGGTTGACAGATCATGTTTTCATTTATTGAGTGCAGTAAATGGGGGGAGGGGGTGGCAAGGAAAATGGGGGAACAAGTCTAGGAAAAGAAACTCAAGTATACAGAAGAGTGTTAGCTCAGCCCCCACTCTGTTATCTGTACTTTCATAGTTTTAATGGAAAAGACATTCAGAACTGCATATCTTGTATACTTTGCCTCTAGCCACCTGGAGTTTGACTTACATTTTTATTATTTTTTTGCTTAAAAATCATTGTGTTAGGGTTGCAGCAGTAAATTTTCACACTACAATTACCCTCTCAAAAAACATGACAGTTTTACAGTGTATAAAAATACAACACTAGTATTACTATTGTCAGTTGCGTTGACCCATAAATTTTTTTTGAACTAATACTTTATTATACTTCCACAAAACTATCAATTTTCATACAATGCACAGTTAAACTTTATCCTGCTGCAACTCTACATTAAGCAATAGCTTTTTTTTTTCAATAAAGTGAGAGATTTGTCCTTACCAATTCAAAACTCTTAAAAAGACTGTATGTATCACCGTCTCTAAATTAATTTGGACATCATCTAAAGACTATACTTACTATACTATACCATTTGACATTATGTTTTACAGACATTCAGAAAAAACAGCCAGACAATGATTGTGCTCCACAAACCTCCTCAAGCTCCAACAGCAGCCAAGCAGACATCTTCTGTAATGAAACAAACAGCAGCATTAGTCAGTCACTGATGTCGATGCCTGACACATCAGAAGATCCTTCGCCAGGAGAGATGGGAGCATCATCTCTACCTGCCCAGGACGGTAGGACCACAGTTAATCAGGCATAAATGAATCTTATTGGATTTCTTTTCAGCTTAAAATGGTGTTAAACCAGGGCCTCTTTATTATTTCAGATGAGCAACGTGCCTTCTACCATAGTTCCTTGACATATAGGTTTTTGCTACATTTTTCTTTGAACCTAAAAGAAGTAGAACACTTCCACCTGAACAGTACAGCAGAAAATTCTTTGTAATCATTGTTTTGTGTGTTTTAATGCACGAACAACAATATTTGTGGTTTAAACCACGACAGAGTATTATTGTTTTTAATCCAGGGCATGTTTCTGTAGAAGGCAACTATTAGTTTCTGCCAGCAAACACGGTAGCAGCTGCAATGCCCCTGCCCCGGCTATATTTGTCCTCATGGCACAGATAGAGAGAATAATAGGAAAGGGTATCCATTCAGAAGTGAAGGTTTGAAAGGACAACCACAATTGGCAGAGCATCGGTCATCGCTACACAGTGACAAGGTTATTTGTGAAGGCTGATCCAGGGCAGGACAATAAAGTGGCCATCAAATGAAAGTGTGGAACTTGAGAAAACATTTTCCCCACGTTTACCAGCTTCTCTGCTGCAGTGGGAGCTCAAATGTACAAATACATTTTTTTTCTGATAAAAATGCACCTCAAGGAACTGGTTTATAATTCACCCACAAACTGACAAACTCATTTCTTTATGATGACTCATTTGTGCACCATCAAGTCAAACTTCCAGGAGTCCAACATTTATGCTCAGTAAGAAACCTTCTGAAATGAATCACTGAGTTCCCATCAGCCTCAGCTTTGAGACTGATGCTTAAATATTAAATATTCCATGTTTTGAGAGGTAAAAAAAGTCTTGTTATAGAACTCCAAGCTATAATTTTTTAGATGATTTATTGTTAAATTATTTATTGCTCTGTTCTAAATCAATACAACCTGTAGACATTTAATTGCCGTACACAAGTACATAAAATCTTACAAGCGAGAAACTAATGTTCTCTCTTTTTCTTCTTATTCCATATTCTTATTTTCTGTCTCTGTCTCTTCCTTTTTCTTGGTGTATCTCTCTCCAGAAATTTCCAGCACAGATACAGTCTTCAGTTCACTCTCCACTCCCACAAAGCGCTCCTTTGAGTCAGGTAAGCCACAGCTCTACCATTACAATGTTCATTACTATTTTTTGCACTGTGTTCTCTTCATGTTCACATTAGGCATAGCAGTGTAGAATCAACCAGCATCAAGGACATTAGATTGAATTAAAATGGCCTTTATGATTATTCTTCCAGTGCAAACAGCAGAGGGAAGGATGTTTTTTTTCTCAGACCTATTTGAATGAGATATCTGCTTGCATCAAGTCACTTTTTACTTACTCCTTTAGAAATTCTTTAATTTATTAGCCGTTATCAAATAACAATGATGACTAAGTTTATTATCATGTAAAACTTTTAGTTAAGTAATTTTAACAAGGCCAAGCCCTGTAAAGCCCTACATGAGGGTTGTCCAACTCTGAGCCTCAATGAGGGTTGTCCAACTCTGAGCCTCAATGCCAGATGCTGTCTGCTCTTGTTATGTCACTTCAGCAACGTTTTTCTGAAACTTTGAAAACAACATCATTTTATCCACCTTGTTATTAAACCTTCAGGAATACAAAAACTTAAACCAAACAGGAAGTTGGAGTTTGGCAACTGGGCAAACCTTATTTTTAAGCCCTGTAAGATAAAGATTAAAAACTGTAAAGCTCACACAGAAGGAAGTGTTGTATCTCAAGGGCACTTTATCATCACAAGAAAGTCCTCTGTTTGATTCTACAATTTACTGATATAGACTTGAATAGTGAAAGTGGAAACAGGTCGTAATGAAGCACTTCAATAAAAGTGAACGATTTGTACAAACCATAGCATTATGGGCAGTGCTGATTCAAATTGATTGAATGAGGCAGATATCTGAGACACTTCAGATTTTGTTCTGGGGTAGATTTTCCCCTTTATTATGCTTTCACCCTCAGGTGAAACAACCTGCTGCACACGTACACGTGAGCACTCACACATGACTTAAGACAACCGCCGAGTAGGCAAGGCTTAGCGATGGTGTGTGACTATGTTGATCCCTTGTCTAATGCAGCGGGATCATGTGAGAACAGACATGCACACACAACACCATTTAAGCATTTTGCTGTGGCTGTACAGACATTTCACTTTTTACAACTTCTCTGAATGGAGGCCTCTGCATCTTAGTTTAAAGCCTGAATATAATTTGACTGTGGTTTGTGAAACATATATACACTGTCAAATCAGTTTATAGTGCAAGTGTCTTTCCTTCAATTCTTTTTCTTCATCGCTGACTAACATTTCAATTTGACTTGTCAGCTGCTGTAAATCAGCAACAGAAATTTGCTAGGATAAAAAAAGGCTGGCAATGAGGAAACTGTTTTTATTATTATTTTTTTACTCCACAACATACAATTGCACATGCACAGACACACAACTCTCATGCATATAGGGATCGATGGGGCAGGCTAAAGGAGATCTGGCTGCTCAGCTTGGCCTAGTTCTCAGAGATTTATTGAGTGCTGATCAGCATTCGCCTTGCCCGGGGAAAAGTCTGCAGGATTGATGAGAAAAGCTGAGTTGAAATTCCTGCCAACCAGTGGAACTTGCTACATGCTCTTTTTGTCTCAGGTGCTGGGTGGACTGTAATCTAATGCAGGAGAGCCATTAATCTCCTAAGCGCCTATTTCATTTAAAAGGCATTTTTGTTCCAGGGTGCCATCATCTTTTCTTTCCCAGTTGCAAAATGCATTTAATCAGAGATGATGTCTTTATGTATTATATGAAAGTTGTTATGGAGCCTGTTATTGGATGCCCTAAGTTTTCTCCTGAAATTCTAGTCCAAGCTGCTGTCCTAGACACACAGGAGATAAATCTGTTTATTATTATTAAATGGGCAGGGGAGTAGTAAAAAGTGGAAAAGGTTTGGCAGCAAATATATATTCATAGATTAATGATTTAAAACCATTTACAGCAGGTTCATTAACCTTAACATGCTTTTGTATCTGTCCACAACAGGAAACTCATTTCTTTATAGCTATCTAATCTTTTTAGTCATTAGTGTTGCATATTTGAAATAAAGAATGATTTTTTTTCCTCATAAAACCTCAAGCTAGGTATTTAAGTAGCAGTACAAAAGACATTCCTCACATTTCAGGTTATCATTATGCAGTTTTTCACCTCATTTTCAGGAGGTTACCTTTCAATGAACACTGGGCTACAGACAGATGGCATCGTAGTCTGTAATTGCATTGCTTAACTAAGTTATGTTGAAAAGATAAAGAATGAAAATGTCAAATACCCACTATTAAGCAATAAAGGCTTTACTATTCCTGTTGCATTTAGCTAATGACTTTCATAGCACTAACAGTGCATACAGGAACTTTTCGGTTTGTTAAAAATATAAGCGTTAATTGCAGCTTAATGGCCTATTCCTTTCTTTTACTATGTGCATGTCACTATTTGTGCCTCAAGCCTCAGAGTCAGAGAGTGACGTTTCACCGGAAAAGAGAGTGAGAGTTGGCGTGGAGCCAGAGGTCGAGGATTCCTCATCGTCATCGTCATCTTTGTCCGCATCATCATCATCCTCATCTCGCAGCGGTCCCAAACAGCGGAGCCGCAAACGTTGCCATCGCTGCCAAACCAAACTGGAGCTGGTACAGCAAGAGCTGGGTTCCTGTCGCTGCGGTACGACAATGCAACTTTGTATAAACATACAGCAGGACACATATTTTAAAACATTCAAAGGGCTATTCACACATGAGAGAACACACATAATGTAGAGGTAGCTGTAAAGAGCTTAGTTGTGTGTTTTGCTTATGCATGAGGTTACAAATTTCTTTTCAGTGGTTAATAATTAGGCTTATAGTTACAAGAATGTATGTTGGCAAACTTGGTGAGAGTTTTGTGAATTTTAACTCTAGAGCAGTGAACTACATCTACTACCTCTGTGTGTGTTTGTGTTGAAATGTCTATGACTAGAGTGCTTTTTTCTGGCCTAGGGGAACCATTACAGAAAGCCTGAATGTTTCACATTGCACATAAAACATAAGCCAATTACTACAAACACTAATGCAGTTTAAACCAATACTTGGCTCGCTAATCAACTTGTTTGCATACAAATTAAAGTACTTAAAAAGTCACAGCTCTTCACCGCTTAAAGACCATCTGCTTAAACCCACGCAATAATTTCTAAATTGGAAATTGACTCGCTTTTTTTTTCCACCAGGCGCTGCTTAATGCATGGGCCATCTATCCTAAATAGTCCAGTGCTTACTATGAAAACATGCTTTTTACAGACTGAAGGGGAAATGGTGGCAATTACAGTGATTTCTGACTGTTGCAGTAATTGCAGATTACTTTGCTAATGGTTCTAGAGAATGTCTCACAGTGGAAGCCAAGAAGGTCTGATAATGAGTTGAAAGCACTTTTCACATTGTAAATGGTTGAGAAAAGACAGCTTCGGCGGAGTAACTGATCCAATGTTGTCACACTCTGTGGACTTCTGCTGTTACATGTTAATTATAATATTCATCCTACAACTTGTTAGTGTGACACAGCGTAAAGTCACTGGAACTTTAAAAAGCTAATTAAATCATACAGCTTCTGCCAGGCACTTCCCCTTGTCTCAAGCTCATGTATTGTTTAATAAATGAACCTGTATGGTTACAGCTGTGGATTTATGTTTAAATAACAGGTCTAAAAAGTAGGTGTTGATAGTAGTAAAATAATGTTACCTTAGGTAGGTGCAGTTCATTAGATATTATAACACTGTAATGATATAGTTCAATCAAAACGATGCCATCACATTTGTTTGTCGTCTTGCATCATTTAAAATAGTAAATATTATCATATATCAATATACCAATCAGTATTAGCAATTTGTAAAATAAACAAAGAAGTAGTTTACATTAATGACTTTATGTATAAGGTAACTCTATAAAAAATTTTTTTCAATTGCATTTATTTACTGGAATGATTCAGATGTAATGACAGAGGCCACAAGACTCGACAGATTTTTCCTTTAAGTGCTTGAAAAGCATTTTGATTTTACTCCTCATAAACTGTACAGACTGTGGTGTTGGTTCTATGGTTTTATGTGTATGCTCTTGTACATTAATGTGAATTAGCTCTTACACATATAGACAGACGGACATGGAGACAGTTTTCTGCACATTTAATACCGGAAGTAGTTACCCCCTGCACCCCTCCAGTTATGGTCAGTGTCTAGCAGCATCTCTAAGAGAGCTCCAGTATTACTCAACTTTCTTTCTTCCACTCCATTTGTGTGCTCAGTAATCACATGGGTTTTAATTGCATAGCAACCAGCTATTAAACCGGGCTTTTAATCACTGCTCATTGAATGCCAGCAGTGTTATTATGTGTATTAATGAATGAATTGAAGACGATGAGGGCTAACGAGCTTCTCTGAGCTTATCGAGCCTCCTACAGTGGCAGGGCCTTTTGTTGCGAGTGCTACAGCAGACACAGAGACTCACTGAGAGAGATGAGGGTTGTCTGCCTTTATTGAATGGAGTCAAAAGAGAAAGCTATCAACTAGAATGTCTGTCTCTGGCAACAAAACAGTATATATTATGTTGTGGGACATTCAAAAGGACCACTTGTACATATAAAAGGATCATCTTACGTATTACCTAAGACAGTAGCACTTCCTTTTTACTGTTTGTGTCAGAATAGTAAGACCACATGTTAATTATACAGTTTAAGATATTCTTTTGGATTGTCTATCACAGTCATATTTGTACATTTGCTGAACTTTCCAAATTAACCGCTTTCCTTCCTTTGCACCCATCCTCCAGGTTATGTCTTCTGTATGCTCCACCGGCTCCCAGAGCAACATGGCTGTCTGTTCGACCACCTGGGCCGCGGTCGCCAGGAGGCCGTCCTAAAGATGGTCAAGCTTGATCGCAAGGTGGGCCGCTCGTGCCAGCGCATCGGAGAGGAGTGCTCCTGAGTAGTTTTTCCTTCCCAAGAATCTCGGTGTTCAAAGGTTATCTTAGCACTAAAGGGGATAAGATGATTTATTTTCTCCTCTGATTTTGATTTTGAAAGACATTTGTGGGTTTTTTTGATACAAGCCTCCACCCCCACCTTTTTTTTTTTTTTAAATATTATGCTCTCTCTTTTTTGAAATCCCGCTGTTAACCATGCCCTGGTTGTGGTTTTTTTTTTTTTTTTTGCTTTTATTGGCTGGTTCATATCCCTGCTGCTAAGATGCCTTTTTGAAACACCCAATCCCAGGAATTACAGAACAATATGGAGGAAAGGAAATTACAGTTTTTTTTACTTAATTGCAAGTTTCTGACTACACAAGAGTGACCAGAATAAGAACGAAGAAAGGATGAAGAGAGGAAATCCAATGCTTTATACAAATGTTTGTCCCAGAAGCCAGCTTGAGACTGTACTCTTTACCTCAAAAAAGAAAAAAAAACAAAGAGTGACGAGAAGGAGGAAGAGGAGGAGGAAGGGAATGCTACCCTTTGTGTACACTTCTGCTTTGGCGCTGTTAATAGACTGTGCTCTTTACCTCAGATCAGACAGAGCTGCTTTGTACTCTGCACCGAGCATAGACTTTGTGAAAGCAAATCGAGCTACCCGGCCTCAGTTTAAGTCAGTGTCTTAACCCCTGGCCGTCCACTATCCCTAATCCTAAACTTTTAGATACACAAAATCCTGTTAGTCATCCACCTCAGGTTATCAGGATATGAAAGCTCAGTTCTCACCCCCCTCTTCCACCAATTTGCATCCTTCTCTTTTCTTCCACAGGACACTTTTTACTGCTTTGCTTAAGATTGTTTCAAAGGTGCTCCTGCTTTGTTGAGGAGGCCACTGCGGATGATGAAACTTGGTTGATACTGTAAGTCCACCGTTATGCCGGTGGGAGTGAACTGGTTGTCTTTGGATTGCACACAGACATTGGGATGTGACTGATCAAGACTTAATTCATTTGTGGATTTTCTCTGTCTTCCTCTTCTTGTCCCGGTCGTTATCTCTTTATTCTCTTCAGCCCCTCCAAAATGAAGACATGCATGATGTGCTCACATGCATTCTCCTCCCTCTTCATCTCACTTTCTTTTTCCCATGTTTCTTCCTATTGATTGCTCTAATTTTCCTTTTTTCAACCTCACAGCCCCCCCTCTTTTCTTGCTGTAGAGGAGGGAGTTGGCGGCTTGGGTGAGCAGAGTGCTTAAAAGTTAAAATCAGCAAATAATTACTTTCCAAATGTTTTCCTGGTGGACTGTGGAAGGAATGAACATGCATAATGAATGAATATTCTGTATCTTAAAGAAAACATTTATTTAACCCCTTTTTGCGTTTCACTTACACTTTAGTGTAGAGCTCCTTTCTTTGGTTGTAATGTGGTTCTACAACGGGAAGATGAATGTGGAAATTTCAATACTTTTGTTTCCATTGCTTTATGTTTTGCTTCCCCTTTACAACTTTTTCTTTTCCTGAGAAAGAATAAACTGGATTAGACAAAATTTGAGCATCTCTAGTGTACTTATTGACATTATTGATGGGAGGATCAAGAACCATTTGGGATATTTAGTAGTATTACTTTTTTTGGTGCGGTTTGTTTTTGCAGTTGCAGTCAGCACATGGAAATTTAGAAGTGAGATTGACATATTTTGCATGTTTTTTTTTTTTTTACACTGAATTCATGTGTGAGGTGAGATTGCTTAAGAGTTAAAACCTTCTTGCAACATGTAACTGGCTCTCTTCCATGTCTGACCATCCTGCCAATTTTTTATAAAGATATAAACGTCTATTTACTGCTCACAGAGGGCTGCTATAAAGCTACTCTCATTTACTTAATAAATCTGTTTGAGTGTGTTGTGTGTATATGTGTTCGTGTAAGAACATGTTTGCTCGCTAATGGAGAATTTTAACTAAAGAGGCTTCTGATGGCAGCGATGAGCCTTGTGGGCTGGCTGCAGTAATTAATGTTGTGAAAAGAAAAACATGTAGCTGTGATCAAAAGGCATCTTCAAACGTCAGAGCTGGCTGACCGCCAGCACAAACGTAATCTCCCACACTCCTCCTTGCCCAAATTGAGACAAAACTTAAGGAGTTAGCACCTAAACATGAAGTTATTTCTCCTTTGTCAAGGTGGATGAAACCTTGAGCAGCCTTGCAAGGTTACAGGCAGCATTTAGTGCTCTTAAATCTTTCCATGTGTCCTTGGTGTGGTTCTGCTCACATCCTTTACTCCTCAGCTTTGGTGCTGGACCTCACATTGGGTCACCTGACATGCAGATGGTATCACAGGAGATCTGCATGACTCCTATTGGCCATGACCTTAGAGGAATTTACATTTATTTTATTCAGACATTGATCCCCATGTATTTCTGTTGAAGACTGTACATGCTTTTTTAAATTTACATTCTTTAAAATTTGGCTGAGGCATGTTTTTGGTGCGAGTGCTTCTCGTACCTTTTATAAAGTCCTCATTTTGTTTTGGATGTCAGCGTCTCTAGTGTATTGTGTTTCGTTCTCTTGGTCATGCCTTGACACACTTGATGAGCTGCACAGCCCAAATATTACTTCCTTAAGATTTAATCACCAAACACAACAGGAAAAAGCCCGATACTTTATGTCAATAAATGCATAAATGCCATCAGGTGTTGTAAACCATGTGCATCTCCTCCAAAAAAGGTATCAAGCTGAAGAAACTGTTGTCATTTCTTTGACTTGCCACTCCAGGTGTCTCACTGCCTTTCACTTCTAAAACCATCTTTTAAAAAAATAAAAAAAATTAAGCTCTGTCATTAAATAATCACTTTTGAATACATTAAACCCCTTGCACTCCTGCTGGTTTTTATCTTTTTAGCATGCATCATGAGCTGATATGTGTTCTTTAATATTCTTGGAGTATAACTCAAACCCAAAGACACATTAAGCATAATCCTCCCCCTTATACCATAGCTAATCAATCCCGTACCATTCATTACCATCCCAACCATCATTAGCCACCACAAACTGACGTTATTCTGCAAGAGCCTCAACAGGCGTGCTGCTGACATTTGGTTAGGTTTAAGAGAAAATTACCAGCCGAAAAGATCCAATCCCAGTGTAGCCATTACTGTCAGTTGGTCCTTTCTGTGCAAGTGACCTTTAAGGAACAAGCTGACTGCACACTTCTCTTCACTGACTGGATGACTTCAACACGGTGAGATAAACCACTGGAGAGGATGAGACCTTAATGAAGAATAACTGATGAACTGGGAGGTCTGTGTGTTACAGTGAGAAGGCCTCTAATGGAGGACAAAGAGAGAGGGTCAGAATGATGAGCTCAGTTTTACAAAGCTGCGTGTGTTAATCTAAAAAGTTGCTGTGTGTATAATTTTCTGCTTTAATTTTGTATCATTTTTAACTTCTGAAATATATCTCATTTTAAAATTAGTCTTCAGAATAGAGAGATATTATAATCTATTGTAGCTATAATTTACTGTGGATTAAACTCTATGCTTCACATTTGCTGTCATATTTTATGGAAACTGGAACCTAAACTGTCTTGTTTAAACTTTACTTAAAAAATACCCCAGACTTTGCAGGAGCCTCTACTGGTTGCAGATATCTTCAGAGCTTCATATTCAACCTTTAATATTTTCTTTGCAATGTTTTTCTGCTGTTTATTTCACAGAGTAATGTTGATTTCATGTCAGACCTCTACAAGATAAAGCCTCAGGGTAAACAGCACATTGTCTTGATTTAATAACTTGCACTAAGTAACCATTAACATAAGCATTGAACTTTCTGTGTCGATTTCTCATTCCCTATAACCAGGCCTCAGCATTCTATGGTGTGTCATTTTCCATCCAAACAGGATTTTCCCCATTAATGTGAAGTCATCGTGTTCCTCTGTGCTGTGTGTTCCACTGTAAAGCCTCCTTTATTTGGCTGCCTGGGTGGCCGCCACTATTGATTTTGTGTTTCTCAATTCTCTAAACAGAAGCCAAACTGAGCAGCTTGTATGGATCTCTCCCTCTCCGCGTTCCTCCCATAACCTTCATCTTTCTAACCTTTATTTCCAAACTGTCCCCTTTTAGCTTACCCGTCTTTCTTACTCATTGGTGTAATGTTTTGCTCTACCTCTGGCAATGGTATGCTCAGTCTGTTTTTTCATGGGCACAGAGGTTAAAAAAGTTGAATCCAGTGTGGACTGAAGAAGCAGCGTTGACAGCTGCAGCATAATAAGTAGCCGAACATAGTGCCCACTTCGTGCTTCAGTGGGTTTAAAAAAAACACTTTTCCACTTCTTTTTGTTCCCAAAATTCACCCATTTATCAACTTTCTGACATCTTATTAGAAGATCGGTAACTGTATGCTTCTCTTGTGTTTGTATTTAGTGCAAGATGGCACTTCATGTACTTTTCCAGTTAATACTTGAGTTTTTAAAGGGTTTGCATAAACTTTAGGGACACCAAATAGCACAAAATACCAATTTTTACATAATGTAACTCAACTCCTCCTGAAAATGATTACTTTGCCATTTAAAACAATTATATGACTTATGTGGGTGTATGTTTAGTTTTGAGCTTTTATAAACAACAGAAAAATATATCGGAATACAGTTTAATAATGTCATGATAATTTAATTGAGGATATATTGGATTTGACTTTAGACATTTTATGTTACAAACTGTTGTATTGGTATGGATCCAGAGTTTGTAAAGCTTGACCTCATGACAAAGTCAGGGCATCTTGCCTTACAAATTTTAATTCTTTTTTAAAACAGTTTTATAGTTTTATGTACTATATTGCTCAATTGCTGAATACCTTTAAACGGTGACTACAGATGAAAATTAATCGCTATTAAATGTGAAAGGGTTTTTTTTTCACCACAAATTTGTGAACAATAGCACTTTCCATAATCTTAGGCATGAGCTCAGCATAATCCTGTTTTTTGCATTTTGGCATATATAAAACAGCACTTCTCCCCCTTATGCAAATCTCTGTATTTGAAAATGGGACTATAACTTATCTGATGTCTTATTAAAACCTAACTTAACTTTATGAAGGTTTGTGTAACGCTTAACATGAAGCCTATAACTATTATTTCATCACAAAAGCATACCTACTTAGTGGACAATATATTACATGCATTATAAGTAATATGGATTGCCTGAAGTCTTGAGAATGCATTATACTGTCAAACATTATTATTTATAAAATATTGATAAGATGTTACCCTGATAAGATGGTCTATAGTGCATTAATTGCTCAATCACTTAGCCCAGTTGCCATGACATGTTGTGAACATCATTTTGTTTTCTGCAACCTTAATGGATGAAGAATGTGGTTATGGCAGCTCAGTGTCTGCCTCAAGTTCAGCGAGCCTGTTCTGGTTCAGTATCCACTGAAAGCATTTTACTGTAAGACTCTGACAGAGGCAGGAAACAACCATCATGCGGTTTGTTGATCCCGGCACCACAGTCAACATTCACAACCTTGAGAGAGCATGACAGACATTCAAAGTGTAAGCATGGCAGCACAAACAGAGCCACAGCCTTGTTATAAGAACATCACCCACCAACTGGGAGCACTGGCTCTGCACGACCCACAGATCCCATGTTTGAAATTACAAGTATGACTGTCAGGGAATTTAAGAACATGTCAGACTGCTACTGGTTTTCTGTCTAAGTCACTTTTTGCTCATATTTTTACAACCAAATGGAACTAATTCGAATAAGTAAGTGCATGTGTAATGCCTAAATCTTTTCCTGCAGTTTTTGATAGAGGAGATTATAGGAGATAAAACTTCTATAAAATTTGAGGCAAACATTTGTTGAGATCATACTTGCAGTTCTTTTAAAACCATTTTTGATCCATCATAATTTATCATGCCAGTGTATATAAGATCTTGAGATATGCATTATGATGTAGTATACATGTTTCTAAAGGAGATTTTGCACATAGGAAATGCAGTATAAGTCCATTATTAAGACTAGATTTTACTTGTAATTGCAGTGGGCACTTTTGGATTGAAAGTGTCTGTTCTCTCTTTATGTTATGGATGTATTACTCAGTCGCAGCTTCCAGTTGTGATAAACAGTTTGTGCAAATCTTCTGTATAAAATAATGCTGTGGATGTACAGGATTGTACAGTCAGATTTTAGAACCAGAAAAGAGAGACTCCCTGTAATGGAGCTAAAGTAAACTGCTGTCCATCTTACTTCAATATCAGCACTGTGTGACATGTGGTTATTAGATAATCACATCTTCAGTCTGCAAGTGTTTCATCGGAGGCTATTTCACCAATGTTTATTAATTCTTGTAAAAACACTTAAAGTTAATGCATAACACTGACAGGTTTATGATAAACGAGTTCTGTAATTTTGAACTTTCAGTATCATTCTGTTGTACATCATCGATTTTCATTGTCTGTTGTGCAGACGTGCATATAGTGCAAACTAAAGTTGATCTCAGCCTCCAAAAACCTGAACTAATGCTACTCACTACAAGCATTTAAAAGAGATGAGCAATGTATGCTGCTGGTCTTTCATATTTCGAAAAATTACCTGAATATTGACCCCTTTATTTCTATTTTGTGCCAAAAGCAGCCATACACACTAATAGGATGCAGCTAAGAAACCATCTTGAAAAGAATCATCTGCATTCGTTTCAGTGTCTTTTGTATTCAGTCACATTCAAGTTTCACAGTGTTATTTCTCCCCTGTTCAATATGAGGGACAGTGAGGACATGTGACTGTTTCACATAACCTTTATTATCTAAATCCAGCTCTGATGGTAGAAAAAGAGTTGGAACCTGATTGTCTTGGTTTGCATTTTTGTTTAGTCATTTCCTATTGTATTTCGTTAATGCCCTCCTCATGTATCATGGCTCACATTACCTCCTGTCTTTGTGAGCCTCCCTACATTTTGATTATTGATTAATTTTCCAGTATGTTATTATGTTTTCCCCTCAGTATATTTAAGTCTGTGTTTCCCTCTCCTTCTGTGTCACTTTGTATGACTTTGTTCCCTGTCTTCTGTCTTCGTCTGCGCCACCCTGTCTGCTGTGTTCCTTGTGCCACACTGTTTCTCTTCTTCTTTTTTTTTTGATCAGTACAGTTTAGTATTTCTCTGATGATTTTCTCTGATTGCCTTAGTTTGTTCCTCAGTTTTTTTCTACTTTGGTATCAGCTTTGCATTATTAAAGATCATCCTTTGTTCTTTTACCCGTCTCCTTTGGTGTTTTGCTTTTGGGTCCTTGTTTGAACTCTTAAAACCTGATACTGATGCTCTGTTCTCACTGGTGTGTGTTGTAACAGTAGCTGCAAAACACCTGCAGCTAATATGTCCTGCATTGCCAGCAGGGCTAGACAAGAATTATTAGAATATTAAATAAAAATGCGGTTGCTGTAGGACTGTGGGAGTATGCATGTCTTCAAATACACTCAGCTTCAATCAATGTGGCCTAAAACCTGCTGTATCTTATGATATACATGCATTCAGTCTTGAGACTGTACTTGTGATCAACTCCCATAAATGTCAAACATATCAAGGTTCAAAACTCGCTTTTTTTTCAAGAACATCATTTTTTTTCTGCCCTTGTCCTTTCTTTCACATGGGTGGTTAAATTTGAGCCTACATTTAAAAATAAAATAATATTACTCAAAGAACAAAAGCAATTATTTCTCCACTGGCTTTTTGTTGGTTTAGGTCAAGTCACAAGCATCAAAGCTTTAAAGAGTAAAGCATATTTCAAAGCAGAGTCAAATTCTTTGACTTGATGTCCTTGTTTTAATGTGAGACACAATAAAGTTGCATTCTTGTTTGACTGCCTCTTTATGCAGAAGAAGCTACTCAGGCACTGAGGGAAAAAAAGCGTATAAACACACAATTATGCACACACACCGCTACATCACATCAAGAGCACTTCAATATCAACTCTATCTAATAGACTTCCATTTGCCACAATCTTACCTTTAGACACACACACACACACACACACACACACACACACACACACACATTCACACAAACAGGGT
>JAPZDV010000001.1:7789494-7800857 GCA_029814665.1 Acanthurus lineatus
TTTGGTCACAGAAACACACACACACTCATACAGACACACACACACACACACACACACACACACACAAACAGGGTTAAGCAAGGAAACCATACAAGTTTTATCAATCAGAGGATGGCCCTAAAATCCATTTCCTTCTCTCCATCCCAAGTAGAAAACCAATCCAAGCAGAGGCCCATCTCCTGAAATGAGATCTTAGATAACCCCGGATAAACCCCAAAGGGTGTGTGTGCATGTGTGTGTGTGAGAATGTGTGTTCATTTATTGCATGTGTGTCCATATATCTCAGTATATGTAAGTGCATCTACTCTTTCTGTGTGTCTGTGTGGTAAATGTCAGCCTTGGTGAGGTTTTCTTCACCTTGTTCGTTGCACAGGTTTCGGATTAGTTATTTTATGGTGTCAGCTGTAAAATGTCAAATAGCCTTTAAGCTACACCTCAGAGGGTTTACACACTCATACACAGAAGCACACGTGGAGATGGAGATAATAGCAGACATCTTAATGTTCCCGGTCTCCTTTGTCCCATTTCTTATCAACATCCAGTGTTAAAGTGTAATGATTTTCCATATTCCATGATTTTCTCAAAAAGTGAGCTCAAATATTCTCTTTTTTGCTCTGTCTTTCTTGTTCTTTTCCCTCTTTGTCTCTTTGACCTTTCATATATGCCATAATCTCTCTCACACACTGCTGTCTTTATCTGCTGCTGATCTGGCTACTTTATAGGACAGAGAGACAGCCACAGTGTGTGTGTGTGTGGCGAGAGAGAGAGTGGCGTGCCTTCATATGTGTGTGAGTATTTGACCACCAACAGCCCAGCTTTGCAAGTCCACTAGTCTTTTTTAAAAAATGATGTATGATTTTCAGTTATAAAGCCACATTAAAAACGTAGCTGTAGCTTCTGACACTGAAGGGTGATCTTTTTCTTTCATGAGCTGATCACATCACGCAGCTGTTTTCACTTACATATTCTTCCATTATCAGCTACCTGCACAAGGGGTCATAAATAATAACCCAGTAATCAGCCTGAAATTACTCGGCCTTGCTGAGCTTGGAGTCCACATTTATGACTATTCAGTATCGCCAAACATAATAAAGTTCTTTGATATACGAGCTGTTTTTACTGCAGATAACATTTAAGAGTTTGCATGTGAAAAAGATAAGAGAAGATTAAAAAAAAGGAAAATACAATGATTAGATATGTTTTTGGCCAACACGACATTAACAAATTAAAATGATAAATTTACAAGCAAACAATTGCTTATTACACATCCAGCACTTAGGGAGAAACATTATCATTCATTTGAAGTTGGATTTCTCACCACGTAGTGTATTTATAAATCCAACATTAAATCTCCTCTTTTGAGGGAAATATATTACTCTTTTGGCTGCTAAAGCTTTAATGTTTTCACCAGCTAATTTCCAACTGTGTCCGTTTGATGTTTGGTACTGAGCACGTAGTGTACAGTGATTCTACAGAGCTTTACAATTCTTGCTTTATTCATATACATACATATATATATTTATATTTAAAGCAGCTGCTTACTGTGGCTGAGGACAACACCATGACAGATGTGGGTGAATTTAAAGGCCAAAGTTCGTGGCCTGACAGCTCAACAATAAGCTGAAACTTGCTAGCCCCATAAAGCTGAGATGGACCGATGATTAAGGTTTATCAAATGACCCATTTCACATTTCCGCATTTGCTATATATGGTGGTCATATTCATTATAGCATCTTAAAAATGTAGACCAATTGACAACAATCTACCAAAAAAACCCCCTTGCAAAACAAATATTGCCTGAATCAATTCTGCCTTTAAAATTATAAATAGAGGAATATTTTCTAGAGCTGCAAAAAAAGGTGATGATAATGATACAGTTTGTACTAAAATTAGATTTTAAGACAAAGAATTTGTGAGATACTCTGAACAAAGTATAATTAAAAACCATCTCAGAGAAAAAAACATAAAGTACCCTGAAGGCAGAAGATTATTTACAACAGAGAGAGAAAATCATCTGATCACTGTTGAAACTATTACTATTCTCCTCATCTTCTGCCCATTTGTTTTTCTTCTTCATGAGTTGTCACGTGGCTGTAATTATTTTATTGTCCTGTTTTAATTTTTTATTGTCCTGTTTTAGAAATTCAGTTTCTCTTCGACTACACACATACACAAACACACACACACACACACAGAAACAAGAACTCATAGAAGCTCTAATCATTATCTAAATTATATGGTGGTTGCATGTAATTGCCCTGGCAATATTGTTTGTGAACTATCATACCAATACTAATAAAGCTCATTAAACTGAAAGAGAGTAGAAGGTGCAGGAGTGGTGGTGGTGGGGGTGAGGTGGAGGGGGGCATCTGCTAGGAAAAGCTCAGCTCGTCTGTCAGGAAACCCTGACAACACAATCTCTCAGACCACCCCCCACCCCTCCCCCACCCCCCCATTCCATTATCCAAGTAGTGATAAAATTTCCCAATGACACCCGGCACCATCGCATCTGCAAAAGGCGGAGACAGAAACATAAATTCAATGTACCAGTGCTGTATAGTGTCTAATTGCTAATTGTTGTAATATCACATTACAGGCAGCGGGTGCGAACAATTTACTGAGGCCTGTTTTGTGTGTGTGTGTGCGTGGAGATAGGATTAAGTGAGGAGGATGTGGAAAAAGCAAATTTATTTATCTAAAGTGATCCATGATATTGGATAACTCAATCCAGGTTGAGTTTCAGTGAAGAGGAGCATCTTCAAACTGTAAACACTGTAAAACTCTGCATGTGTAAAGCAAATCATCATGCATCCAAACAGTATTTATGTAAGCAATCAAATTTAAGCGTACACTTTCAAGATCTCATAAAGCTTAAACAGTCTTGGGAATGTTACTGACCACACACACATTACACGTCTGTAAAAAAAATAGGGAGGTTCAATCACACAGCAGCTTTCTGGCTGTTGTTCACTGCTGCACCACCTCCCCAGTCTTTACTCATGGGACACATACCAAAAGGTAAAGCAATTAAAAAGCTAATTTCAGGCAAACAGATGATGCAGTACCCACAAGGCTCTTTTACATAGTGCAGCTGTTATACTTACTTTCACAGTATTTAGCATCATAGTATTAAGAAACAGGAAGCCAACTCACCAGGCAATTTACAGACATGTTAACAAACCTGGCTTATAGTTGAATGAAAAAGAGTTGCTAACATTTCAGGCTTCATGCTTCTGAGTTATGATGACAAAGTTGATGAAGGCAGTGCTCTGGACCTAAAGCTGGTGTGGTGTCTCTGCATCTTTGTTGTTCATGTTGTTTAAAAGCTTTTTGAGTAAAGACTGGATAGTCTATGACTATTTATTCAAGCAGTCATCATGGTGATGTAGTTCACATATAACCCTGCTTTATCTGCACATATAACTTAGCATGTTGTCATTGTTTGGATGTCTTTTGTTGCTCTGTAAACTGTTTTTACAGAAAACATTTTTGATACTTGATGTTTCTAACTTTTGTCCCAGTTTCTGAACATGAGTTTTCTTTATCTTGTACCTCTGACTGAGTTTTCTGTCTTGAATAATAAAATGCCTGAAGTGGAGTGAACTGAACCACTATACTATGGGCACCAAAATGCCAGGAAGCACTGATGAGAAATGAAAAAAGCTGCTGACCTCACTGGGCAATTTATTTTATTACTGTTACAGACTGAAAAGTGTCACACGCTGTCTGACTGGTGTATCCTTTGATACTGAACATCTTGAAAAGTTTTTTAGTGATCAGCAGCATGGAGAAAGTCACTTGTCATTTCCTTTCCCTTTACTAAGTCTATTTGTGTCAGGCTTAAATAAGCCTTGCTGGGTACATTTACAGCAGAGTACAGCAGCTAGAGCTGTAAAGGTGTTAGATCATAGCTTTGGTTTCACGTCAAGACATTTCAATTCCACTTTTTATGTGAGTAAAGTTTTCCCTCTTAGTTTAACAGCAGGAATCACAAGCCTCAGATGCTTGTGTGTAACCTCTGATCCCTGAACAGCAGCAGAAAACAGCTTCTCCATTCAGAGCTTTAGATGACTGAACTATACTAAGGTCTTTGTTAGAATCCTTTTTTTAAAGATGTATCATTTTCCATGTGTTTTTTGATAATTTGCGTCATTTTCTTTTCTTGCTTGGTAATTCACTCTGTTCAAACCTGAATAGTCAACAGTAACTATCTTGAATTTTATGTAAGTTCAGCTTTAGAAATCAAAAAGCACCTAGCTTTATATTATGGAAACATCATAATTTAGTTCAAATGTTAATTAAAAGGTGATGTTGTGTCTTGTCTGCCTACGCATAAAGTTTATTTTCTCTCAAAATTGTTTTTTTTTTAAACAAATAAAATATTTTGTGGTTTTACATTTTACTGACTTCAGTATTCAGTATATTCAGTAATAGCAATTTTTGTAACTTGCCAGATATAACTCTATTGTATTAGTGTGTTCATAGCAAACATAATTCCTGTTAGCACAACATTTCCTCCCACGCATAACTGAGTTAGAAAAAAATAATAATTTCAAAGAAGCATGGTTGCATAAATAGTTTCTTTATTGCAGCATATTGATTTTGGGGAGTTTTAATTTAGACCATCACACAAACTCTGTATGTATATTTGTTTTATACCAAAACTCTGCAACAGCTGAACACATGGACAGCAAAATAAGACTACCTCAAAGATAAAAAAATATTTCTTTAATTTCAAGAAATCTTTATCTTACATCGTGTGGTTTTTGTGTAATGCATATTTACTGTAACAGGAAACAGTTGTAGCAATAAAACAGAAATCTGTCAGCAAAACCAGACACATGGTGCACATATTTTTTGTAGTTTTCTACTAACCTGTCATGAGATCTGGATGGTGCAGTCACCCTAACTTCCCACAGACATACTGTTGAATGATGTCTACTAGACTTTTAGAGAAAGCATGACCAAAGTTACCTTGGAAACTAAATGACTGGCCAAAAATGGAAAACAGGATTTCTACTTTGCTTCTATGACCTGCATCCCCCTCTCTGTATTCTCTGTTCTCTCTGCCTTCTCAGACAGAATGTCTCTTTCCTTCTTATGAATTCCTGACTTTAATAGCTGTTTTTTGAAATGATGCAGGCATCTGGTGAGTTCACTCTGCCCTCACAATGGCTAGTGACCCGAGCCCTAACCAGTAGCCAGTAAGGCCTACAGCTAATATTCAATGTGGATTTTCAGTTAGCCCCTACTCTGTCCACTATCCTAACTCTAACTGGTCAACTCAAGTTATGTAGGATATAGTCTCTGGCCCCTGTAAAATAAAACAAAACACAAATTATTCACAATGTTTATGCACATATATTTCTCTCTGTCTTTGTGTCTGTTAACTTACTATTGCTTCTCCCCAGCCGGCTCCATGCACCGTCTTCAGACAGAATAATTGCCCTGTCTAACCCCTGATTCTACCATTATACACCACAGAGTCAATATTTATGTCTTAAGTGTTTTCCACAAAACCTTATTTTTTACTTTCATATCCATATAACTTCTGTATTCTTTTTTGTTATCTGTATGCCATACCAGACTCTATATTATCAGGGATGTGAAAGGTCTGTAGGCCTTACCTAACCTTTAAAATCAAGTTTTACCCTTTAACCAGCCCTTGATGTTGTGACTGGCCTGAATGTCCTGACTTTCAACATTTTTGTTGGTCCTCACTTAGTAGTGAATACAAGAACAAACTCTCACACACACATTCAAAATTAAATTTACTGAGGTCAATTAGGGGAAAATACATGGAGTTATCTTCATTTGTTGGAGACTTACTCCAACCCTAACTGTTGTGTAGCTAAGCTGACTGGGCCTGTGAAAATCTTCTAAGGCTAGCAGGCCTGTAACCTAATGCACTAGATGGGAAATTTGACCTAAACTTCCCTGAATAAAATAAAGTTTTTCCTTTATGGATGCATGGGTCTGAAGTAAAGTTTTAAGTGTATAGAATTTATCCAGCAGTTGTCAAGATATTAACTCAGGACCACAAATGTCACAGAATTTTAAAATCTTTAGAAAGTCATCCACTAGGGACTCTGAATGTTTGTCTCAGTTCACTGAGAGTCTATTCATTATTTGTCAAAATAAACCAGTCATTGAATACTGAAATAGCTGTGATATACTTTTTACTGTGTATACTTTTATGTAGTTGTTATTAAACTTTAACATTTCATTTTGCAACCTGAGCAGCGAAATACAGAAATCAAGCAGTAAGCTAATTGATGCTTTTTGATGCATAATCCACAACAGCTTTCCTTATGGAAATGTGTTATATAGGCATCTAGACACCTGTGGGTCTTTGCAGTGATTTTTTTTAACACTCCCTGCCATGTGCTAATTGGCTATAGATGACATGGTATAGCAGCTGGTAAAGCTTTGTAACCAGTGTTGAATTATTACCTTTAGTAGACATTTATGTATAGAAAATGTATGTGTATGATAAAATACTTTTTACATTAAATACTACACTTTTACTGTTACTTTAGCATCACACAGATGCCACAGTGCTGCATATTATTGTCATCTTAAATGTATATTTCACAAGATCATTTTAAAACCCAGACCTGCTTCCTGTCTGAAAAAATGCAGTCTTCATGGATGACTTGCACTTCCCATGAAGCCAAATTGTGAACAGCTCAGGTGAGAAAGAAATGAAGGAGTTGTTTAAAAGTAACACTATATGTGGTATGTAATTTACCCAGCAGACAATAGCTGCTGACAGAATGTGTTCGTGGGCTCAACAGGGTCTGCATCATTTACAGGTCAGAGAGGGAAAGGCAGAGACTATTAAAGAAGACAACAACTTATTCAAAGCAACACCAGCTCCCACTGGATTCATCTTTCCTTCTCTCCAGCCCTAATTAGAGAAAGAGATGTCAGAGTGGGATTGCTATTGGAAATTGAGACTCACAGTCAATTCTCATCACTCTCCCATAGCTGATCAACGCCTGAATGGGAAGGTCTCATCTGATGCGTGCTTGTTTATTGTAGCGCTCAATTAACAGACTCCAGCTACAAATTCCTGGGTGGTTTTAGATGACTTGTATTAGAAGTGTCTCCAAGCCGCTCTATCTAGCTAGTTATCCTCTGTTTTAGGTCTGTCTGTGTTGTGTGTTTCAAATAATTGCTTAAGAAAACAACATTTGGTCAACACTTTTTTGATTTATGGTGTGGTTGATAAAAGTATCAAGCAAAGGATGAATTTTTATAAAGTAAGTTAAAGCCAGTATCTTGTTTTTTGCATACAAACTAGCACATTTTATAACAAGTGAACTAGCACCTGAAGAGAAAAAATTAAGCTTATAAAGCATATGACATACACTAAAGGGTGGTTTTTGTTTTGTTAGAAGTCACAAAACAAAGGTAAGATAAAAGCAAGATAAAACACACTTTACAAGAAATTTTAGGAATGTGTCTAAATAGACATAAAAAACCCTTATGATATAAATGAACACAGAACCATTCTTATCACCTGTTATTATGCCTCCAGCTTCCTCAGGTAGGCATTTAAGGTTGGTCAGTTGGCCCACCACTTATATATTTCATCATTTTTTCGATAGATTACCCTGAATTTTTGGACAGAAGTTAACAGCTCTCAAAGGATGAGATGTAAGATCTTTGGTGATCCTTGTGATTCCTGGTTTCCCAGTGATGTATCCCACTGTTCCCCTGACCTTTCACCTCACAGTGTCATGAATCTGACATTTGTGGTTTTGAGCAGATCCCTTCACATCTATTGGATGAATTGCCAAGTCTCTGGTAAGGAATTTCAGGATTTATTTCCTGAGTTAATTGTAACTATTTTTGAACTTTTCATTGTGAGCCATCATCTTTCATACCCTCCATCTAAAACTGTGAAATAAGTTTAGTTTTTGACTAATCAATTGGAAAACTTACCACATTATCTCGAATGAGAAGGTTTGGTATGAGGATGTACAAGGGCAACTCCATCTGCATTATTTTAAGGGTTTAGCCTTTGTTCAGCAGAGGACAGGACCTTTGGAGCACTGTAGTCAGTAACCAAAGTAAAACTAGCTGAAGATTGTCACCTGGCTGTTAACAGACCATAGCACCTTAATGTTTCTATAACTACAAAACATGCAATGTGTCACTGTGCCATCTATTTATGTTGTAGTTGGAATACATCCCAGATAGAGCTAGGACATAACATGCAATGTGTTAACTTCTGCACATGAGTAATTAGTAAACCGATGCAGTCACTATTTTTCAAATGACTCATACATCAGTGCTTGCTGCTTGTTGTTAACAAACACATTTTCCAGTAACACATATAATGTAGCAAATTAAAACCCATATTGTGTGTGAAATATGCAAAAGGAAACTTCTGGCAATGCAGATGTCCAGTTTTTGTCTCATTCCCACATCACAAAACTATTAACATGATAAAGGAGCTAGAGATTAAAAAACTCATTGGGAGCTGAAGTCTGCAGGAGTAGTACAACCCCTTTGCTAAAGTATCATCTGCACATGGTAATAAAGCCAATGTCTCTAACCTCACTTCACTTTGAGAGACAACAGTTGCTGGCTCAGCCTTACTTATGCTCTAACTCTTTGCCCATTTTAGGACTCACCTCCAGTAAGGCCCTGCCATTATGTCTACAGCCTAAAACGTCTCAACTTTGCTTCACAATGGCTCTTAAGAAATCATTGAGTGACATCATAGAGACTATGGCCATGTTTTGCATCAATAATGGTAAACACACATAAAATTAGCTAAAGCTGAGAACAAAGACTTGGGATTTGATCTGATCTAGGAATAAAATAAAAAAACTGTTCAACCCAATTGACCTAATTTGTTTCTGCACATTCCCATGTCAACGGCAGACAGACCTAAAATTTGAATTCCTATTTCTTAAAAAAGGAGCTGTTGTAAGAAAGACCTTCAAATCTAACAGACATTCTGGGAACACTGCCAGCTTCAGCACAGACTATCTGAGAGATAACACGGCTTTCTGTGAGATAATTGACTGGGTGGATGACTACTGCAAGGAAACCATTGACTTGACTACCATCAATAGAGGCATTTTGCTGAAAATATGTCGCTGCTAGTAACTGGATGCGTGCACACACACACACATACACGGTGGCAACTGCACATCTGCGAGATTGGAATTTAGAAACCTAGACAGAGCCTTTGTGGCAAATCATTATTTATTAATGTCCTATTTTAATTCACACACAGCTTTTGATGTAGATGCAGCCATGCTGCTTTGGGGGGAATGATGTTTTTTCTGGCGATGACTGAGTTGATACAGCTAGTTGTTTATCTGTGAGGTCAGAAGACTAGGATCAACGTGTCAGTCTGCTGATGATTTTCTGAGTGAATTCTGCTTCGTGGACATTCTGCCATCAAGTCAGCTTATCTCAGGATCTGTTGGCTGGCTGGTCAGGATTTGTGGGAGTGTGTGAGTGTGGATGACAGCATTACACTGGGTTGGATGGATGAAAGAATGCATAGCTAATCAGAATAATCATTCTCTCTTTTTTATTCTCTGCTCGTTACTGGGCAGGATGCAAAGAGCTGACCCTCAACATGCCTCAGAACATGGAAAACTCCCCGCAGGGGTCGACCTCTCCAATTTACCACCATCCTCCTCTGCTGCGCTAACAGGCTTGTATGAGGATAGCAAGCATCAGAAAAGACCCATAATTGAGAGGGAGTGAGTGTGTCATTTACTTTTTTGTTGTCAGGCAACGAGTGCAGAATAAGAGGGCATCAGAGAAAAAGGCACAGACAAGAGCATGGACAGGGAGACAGTTTTGGTAGCTTAGACTCGTCTGCTGACAGTGTGAAGAGAAAAAGGAGAGAAGTGATTTCAGGGGCTGAAGTCGATATCATTTATTCAGGCCAAAACAGATATGATGCGTATAGTAGTTCTTGTAGAGAACCAACATTTTGCATCCAACACCACTGAAATCACTCCCTTTCTGCAAACACAGTTTAATTGGATCTATACTGTTCAGGATAACAAGGGACAACACAACAGCCAGCTGCTAAGAGATGTGAGATTTTTAAGTGTCTTTTCTCTCTGTCATGGTTACACTTGTAGATTAAATGATTTAATTCAATACAGGCATTGTGAATTCCTCTCATTATAGACACTGTGTGTGTTATATTTTATATAGCGACCAACTACATAAGTTATGTATGCAATCTAAGTAAGTTACCCATTAAAACTCTCTAAGACTTTCTCAAAGCATCATGTGTTTCTGTCAGGTTTAGGGTTACCTGTACAGACATAAGAGACAATGTAACTTTGGACTGTCTGTCTAGTAAGTGTTGCAGCAGATTAAGCTCTTGCTGATGTAGATTAGATCTGGCTGCTGCCTGAGGACAGACCCCTTGCATTCGTCTGGAGAGACCTTGGTGTGAAGACCCTCTTGATGTGTCAAATGGCAGGTGTTGCCATTTGGGATTATGTGCAGCTCTTGCTGTATGATATTTGCTCTGCAGAGGCATGCTTCTAACTACCAAGACGGCTCTCCTGATGTTTCATAGCCAGTAAAGCAAGCTTCTATCTGAACAACTGTCTTGTTTACTGATCAAGAACGCCATCGACAAGGCATTTGGAATCCAGGCCATCTCTGAAGATGAACTGTACATAGTCTTAGTTGAAAGTAACAGATGTTGCCGATCTCAGCACTGTCACTTCAGACATTCCTCTCATGAGGCTGCAGGATGTCCTTGTGAAAAGCAAAGTTCATCAGGAACCTTCTTCTGATCCAGCTTTCAACTCTCAGGGGTAACTCCCAGGACACCTGAGGAAAGCACATATGCAATGCTAGTTATTTTTCCCTGTCTGCCCCGCCCATTCACACACCTGTTTCCACTGATCATCAGCCCTGCAGTCCATTGAGCTCTCCACACCTTCATCTCTTGCAATAATTAAGCTTGAACTGTATATATCCATCCCGTCTTTGTTTCTTGTCAGATTGTTTGCCTTAGTTTGTGATTCCGCTCCAGTATTTTCTTAGAGAATCTGCATTTGTTTAAATGCTTCCTTGTGTACCACCTTTCTCATGTGCCGAATCCTGTTGCATGTCCCCTCTGATTTGCCTCTTATTTCCCCTGCCTGTTTATTAAGTCGTCCACTGTGAGTCTGCTCATGTAACAAAAAACCTTACTTGTGTCTGTATTTAGTACCAGAATTAATGTAACCATGAGAATTCAGTATTTTCCATTCATTTAATACATTAGTTAGTAATGCCTGTTGCATCTATCTATCTATCTATCTATCTATCTATCTATCTATCTATCTATCTATCTATCTATCTATCTATCTATCTAT
>JAPZDV010000001.1:7800957-7847238 GCA_029814665.1 Acanthurus lineatus
ATCTATCTATCTATCTATCTATCTATCTATCTATCTATCTATCTATCTATCTATCTATCTATCTATCTATCTATCGAAACAGGCTTTTTATTTAGCAATAATGCAACCATGCCCAATACCATATGGCCTAATACTACAGGTCTATCCCCTATGTTGGTATGAAACAGCTAACACTTCTGCTTAGCTATTTTAATCTTCAGGTAGCTGAAAAAAACTTCATATCTATGTTAATTCTCCACCCAGAAGCCTTTGAGACCAGATTCATATCAAAGAAAGGAAATCACTTGGTCTTAAAATTTGATGAGGACTTCAACTCCAATACCATTCGCAATGACTAGAACTTTTTGTCCCTATTTCATCAAAATAGCACAGACACAAACACACACAAGCTCGATCTAAGAGGCTTCTTACCACTGGATTCATTGGCCAGCTGGACACCCGGCTGACTAATATAAAAAATTAATATAAAAAATAAAAAAGGGGGGAAAAAATCAAAGAAATTAGTCCTTGAATGCCAGCAAATACAGGCTTAGATATAAATAAAACATCTTATCCCCCAGTTGTGAGTTTGAAGCAATTTGAGCTGGAAAATTACCTCCTTCTAATAAAAACTCAAATTTGGAAAGAGTCAAGGAGAGAAGGAGGCAGAAAGAGACGCATTAGAGCCGGGCTTATACCACTGTTGCAGTAATGATAGTGTTTGCCTGTGGCCAAACACACAGAGAGAGCTGTGTGTTAGCAGCAAAGAGAAGATAATAGCACAGAGAATTATTAGACAGATCCTTGCAGTCTGTGTTTGAGTCAATTCTTTAGCCTTATTACACACTGCAGGGGGATGGGGGCGGAGAGGGAGGAGGTAGGAGAGAGATTTAAACAAGTAATATTGCATTACACGCATTAAAGGGTGACAGTAATTACTTATACCTCTCAAACTGAGACATTAAGACAGCAAAACACAAGCTGTTCTCCCACTTTTTTCCTTTTTTCTTCCTCCCTCTGATTGTTTCCTTCTTTTCACCTTCTTGTCTCCTTCCTCCTTTTAAACCCTCCTGGCTTCCTTCCCTTCCTCCTTTTTTTCACTTTTTCCACCAACCCTGTGCTCTTTCTCTTCTCTCCCCTCTCCTCACCTCCCCTCTCAGCTTGTCCCTCTGTCTCTTTCCTCTCTTCCTTATCAGGACTGTGGCGGCTGCCTGGGTAATGAGGATCAGTGTTGTTTTAAACATGAAATGGTGAGGGGGGCCCGGCGGGGCGGGATCAATAAGAGCCATTACCTCTCCTCTCTAATGATGCAGCCCCTACCTCCTCTCCTCTCTGTGCACACCACCCCTTGTCTCAGCCCATTTCTACCAGCTATCCAATATTGGATGGGAGGAGGTTATGAATTATCGAATCCCAAGGGCAATGTGCCTCGCCGCCAATTACCCAGTGAAAAATGACCCTTTCTTGGATGTGTGTTTGCGTGCAGATGCATGCCTGTGTGTATGCGTCAGAGTAGGTGGACAAGTTGACACGGACCAGCTGGTGTCACACACTCGTGGACAGGTTTGCTTCCTCTGTCTGTCTGTTACAACAACAAACACATGTGTGCACAAAATTATGGAAATATGGATGTACATTGACACTGATTGTCATATTTTATTTATTTTGGGTTTTTTTTTGCTTCAGGCTTTCAGGTTGAGGGGACTACATTATTCGTGTTACCACCCCATTGGCTGTAAAAAAAAGATTGAGGATATGACAAAATCTTGGTTGCCCCTCAGTGTCTGGCCGTCATAGAGGTCCAAATTCCACCCCACTCCTTTCTCCTCCATCTGAGTGGATGAGTCAGTGGTCAAAATAAATAATCAAAGTTTACTCCAAGTATTGATGATCTTTGCAATTTTGTAAGTATTTAGTATTTTCAAAATATATTTGGTTTAAATTAGTTTCTGATGCTAAAGAGCGGGGTTGCAATGACATGAATGACAGCTAACTTTAACCCACGCCTGTGTTTAGATAGCAAAGATAACAGCCTAATCTTTGCACTGCATGTTAAAGAAAAAAAAAGAAGCATCGCCTCAGCGTTGTCTTTCTAACATCAGATGTCAGTCTTTAATCTCTCTCAGGGAGTCAGAATCCTCTCAGCTCTCTGCATCGTCCACTCTTCCTCCCCGTCTGTGTATTGACGTGTGGAGTTGTCTAGTTGAGATGCCTGTTATCACATCTCTGTCTTAACAGAGTTATAGTGCCTTTATTTTGCCCAGTGTTTCTGGGCGAGCACGCGCACACACACACACACACACACACACACACACACACACACACACATGTACAATGAATAAAATTACTGCCAGTCTCAAGTGTATATTTTCTGTCCATTTAGCTGTTTCTATGTGGGGAAGTGCTTGGTGCTGATATGCAGCACTTTGAGCTCTGATTGAATTACACTGATGGGAACATCAATTACAGAGCATGATACCAGGGAAAAAAAAATTAACCAACACCTCAGATCACATTACTATGTGCAGAGCTTAAAGGCTGCAAAAAATAGGGATCAGAGTGGGAGACAGAGTACATTTACTATGAAGACAGGGATTTTCATGTATCATAAGATGTTAATTGGAGGAGTTTTCTTCATGATAAGTTCAATCTCAGAAAAGAAAATAACTATTTGAGAAATTGCTGTGCAGCACAATTATGTTTTATTGGCTATTCGTCTACAAATGCACTAACCTAATGCTTCTCCAGTTCCCTCAGTGTCTGGAACAAAATTACAGACCTTTGGTATGCTGTAACAAAACCAGAGATTTTTCTTGTGAGACTGAATTTTTTTCACAATATTTATTCACTGAATGAAGGAGCCAGGCAGACACATACACGCACTGATAATCTTTGATTTTTCTATTTTTTGTGTAGTATCATGTGTTTAAGATTATTCTCCTTTTTTTAGGAATTCTGCTTTGTTTGTGGTAGTGACAGATGGAGAGAGACAGAGGATGATGCAGCAAAAGGCCTCAGCTAGAACCGAACCCGGGGCGATGCAATAAGGATTCAGCCTTGCCACATCGTACGTGCTCTAGCAGGTGAACTACAGGGTGCTCTGGTGTTTGATGTTTGGGTTTAGTGGACTCAACAACTTGGACTATTTTTCATTCCAACTTGAGTTTTTCACCCAGATATTCAAAATAAAAATGATAATGTAGTAGATCCTATAGATATGTATTTTCTAGACTTAAAAAAATGAAAATGATCATCCCGTGAATATCTCTTCATTTAGAATAATTGTTATCATATCTTTCCGTTTAAAGTTGCAATATGGAGTTTTTGACCTCTAGTAATGCTTTAAAGAAATTCATTTGGGTTCCTGTTTTACTAGTCTTCTACAAACACGATACACATCCCTCACATTCACAATTTACGTTGTTCCACTGATCAACAGGTGGCAGTAAGGTGTGCAGCAATGCACCAGCAAGGGCAATGAAGAAGAAGACTGCTAGATCTAAAACACAGATAGACATAATGCATAACTTAAAACACTTGAAGAAATCAGCTTTGTGAAAATTTTGTGAGGAACGGAATAGATTCAACATTTTTTTTAAATGTGGTGTGTGGTGGTGAGTCACATTTAACACAAACATTGTTTATTTACTTGAAAACTGAACTGTGTTTCTAAAACTAGCTACCCAAGACTAAAACACAGAAATATGGATTTGTAAAACACATGAATACTCCAAAAAATACAGCTTAAAATAATAATGAAATTGAACACTACACTTAAAATTAAAAGGAGTCAGAGAAGAAATGCTGTATGTGACTGGTAAATTTCTAAAAAAAGTCTCATATAAACTTAGAGCAAGAAAAAGTGTTAAACTCTGCAAGCTTGAGACTCACACAGGACACCAGAGTACTTTACAGGGAACAAATGTGTGGCATCCACAGCTGTAACATCTGTAGGAATCGTATCTTTGTCACAGTGAGTGTGCAGCTAGAAAGTGAGAAGTGCATCTGTGCGACAGTGCAGTTGAGTCAAAACAGTGAATTTGGCGAGCATAGTGTTTTGTTGTTGTCTGTATTTAATTCTTTGTTTTGGCTCTCTGCACCCACTGCAATTATTGCTTCTCTCAGAAGCTTTCTGAAATTCCTTGAAAAACCATGGTTTCATGTAGGGGGGATCAATGTGTGTGTGTTTGTGTGTGGCTGCCACCCAAGGTTGTTCCTACATGTTGTCTTTTGAGATTCATTGCCTTAAGCAGCAATGATGCGCTCTCAGCAAGACATGCCAAGACTGCTGGCCGTAGCCCAAGATGAGGAGCAAAAAGGAAAGGAAGGAAGGAAAAAGACAGATTCTTGAGCCAGATCCCATGATTTGGTTTACTCTGAACAAAAGATTTATTTGAATTGAAAGAGCTAAGTAATTGCTGAGTGTCTTGATTTTGTTCAGAATTGTTTACCGCTCACTGTTGCCCAGAAATATCTGAAGTGTAAAAATGTTACCACTACATTAGGCACAGGAAAATCTGTGTTAAAAGTATGTTTTTCTAAATAACTTGGTCCCCAAGGATTGTAAGTATGACTGAGGCGAAATGTTAAACAGTTAAGTTGAGGAACATACAAAAACATGTAAGTCTGACAGTTTTAAAATGTTAAAAGTTTTTGGGATGATACCATCAGATATGTAACATTTTTACACGATAGGTGCAACAGATGCAATGGAAATGATTCAGTAAAATTTTAATTCTATTAAACATCTTCAAGACTGTCAAGTGAGATTAACTATTATTGAGTGTCTCAGCAGAATCTGGGTAGAAGGCACTCAGAGTACAGTAGCTTACATCACTTTGAAGTTTCACATCACAAGATTGGATTGTCTGCAGAAGAGACACATGGACATTTGACTGCAGGGTTGCTGGTTCTAGTACCAGGTAGTTTAGAAAAATATGTTGTTAGAAGAAAGAAATGAAAAATGCTCTTTGCTGTTTTAACTACTGAGTTGCCCTTCAGGAAAGCACATAGCCTACAGCTGTACCTGTGGAGGAGGTCAACAGCTTAACTGTAAAACACTATCTGCATGATACACAGTGTGTGTGTTTTGCAAACTATTACCTGGAAATTAATCAATTGCAAACAAACAAACAAACAAAAAAAAAACAAATAGAGATGGAGTGTCTGGGATTCTGATTAATGCAGAAATTGTAGTATCAGCAGTGGTAAATGGTCTGTGGGATATAAATGTTGAATTATGTGCTGAGATTATGCAGTTGAAATAGAGTGCAACCACATGGTGTTTGGAATACGCAACATGAATTTTCCAACACACACACATCATCCTGAAACAACAGACTTCACCCACATGATATTTCAGACTAAACATTTACAAAACAGATACTCATCTGCAGTCAACCCTCAAGGTTAAGATGTGGAATTACGTCTTTGACACACAGAATTATTTGAACAGAGATGCAGTCACATAATAAATGAGCAGAAAAATGGAAACTAGGCTGTTTAATATCTCTCTGTCTGCAAGGTCTTTTATTATACATTTACAGGCACACATGCTTCCAAGCCTGATTACAATATCTGCAGTAAAATAGTTTGATTTTTTTCTGATGGCAGGTTCTCCTGCTGTACCTTTTCTTCACTCTTCAACTCCCTCTTGTTATCACTATTCCAAACAAAAAATTAATTTAATATATTAAAGTGAGGTCATCCTCGCAATGGGTTCATAGTAATGACTTAAATCTTAATGGAAAACAGGTGAAATCACTTATAACATCCATCTTGTAAAAATAAGGAACCAAAATTGAATATTCCCTCTCTTTGGTGACAGATTTGAACTATTTACTCTGCTTTGATCATCAGGTGATTTTCTGTTTTATTCTGTAAAGCTGTACACAGAAACACTGCAGACGCACCCGCACGTCTATCCCAATAAATGGTAAAGTGAGTTAAAGTACGCCCCCCTGTGGCCAAGCTTAGGAGTTAAAACCCGCCGGCAACAGCTAGGATGTATGAGTGAAAACAGCGAGGGGCTGGTCAGTGTACGTGTGGGTAGGCTGATGTGCGTATGTATGTGTGTGTGTGTGTGTGAGAGAGAGTGTGTGTGTACGGGGGTTCAACAGTCAGTCTATTTTTGCTGTCATAAATAATTGGTCCGCGGGGAGGGGGTGGTGGTGGTGGTGGTGTTAAGGGCTTCTCCATTACGCCAAAAACTTTCGGGGCGCCTTTCAGTTCTAATTGGCACAGACGATTGGAGGCACCGCAGCTGGCGAACTCCGCCGAAGAGTCGACAACAGAGAGAAACACAAAAGCCGCCGCTGCCCCCTCGGCTCTTGAAGACATCCTGTGGCACCCAACGGGCTTGAAAACCTTGTTCCAGAGTGAATGGAAGACCGGGACGGCGCAAGAGAGGGAGAGAGGGAGCAAACGCTGCTCTTTTAACAACCTGTTCAGTGTGGAGCTGAGAGGCTCGAGCACAACTATGTATAAGCCTCTGTCCTCCCTCCCCTCCTCTCTCTCTCTCTCTCTCTCTCTCTCTCTCTCTCTCTCTCTCTCTCTCTCTCTCTCTCTTTCTCCAGTCCTCTCTTTCTCTCTCTCTCTTCACAGACAGGGGCGGTCGTTCTCAGTCAGCGCACATATTCCACTTGGCCGGCATCACTTGGACTCCACAGACAGTGCACTGATTGAACGAGCGGAGGAGAGCTCATTTTCAGAGCGCATGATTGTGTTAGAGGGGCTTCACTACACTGTCACCAGTCAGAGGCAGAGAGACAGACAGTAAAGCCATTTCAGCCACGCCTTTAAAAAAAGTAGACAATTCACAAACGAAGAGTCGGGGTGTGCAGGATTTTCTGTCTTTCCTTTATCATTTTTTTTTTTGCCAAACTAGCCTTGTCTGAGTTTTTCAAAGGGAAAGTGGTTTCATTTATATCTTTTGGAAAAGGAACTCTTCTTTTGGAACCGAGCGGCGGTGAGATTCCTTTGCCCGCTTCTCTGTGCGTAAATAAAACTTTAACACTCTAAGGAGATCATTTAAGAGGTGTTGGAGCTCTGCAAAACTCTCCGCTACACTCTCCGGGAACTGGGAAGCTCACACTGGACGCCCAACTGAAGGAGGATATATAACTTTTCTGCAATATTTTTTGAGGGGTGGGAGACACGGAGGCAGGTTGCTCTCACAGAGAGCGGAGGAATCCTCTTCGCTGAGCCGCGGGGAGTGCAGGCTGCGCTGGGAAGCTGACTGACCCAAAGGACGGCACTTCGGAGACAAGGTAGAGACCGGAACTGAGACTACGATTTTTTTCCCAAGTGTTTGTCTCAGTATTATCTGTCTTTTGATTTTGCATTTTTTTGCGTGTTTCTATTAACAAATTAAATATATACTGATAAACATCTTAAAGCAGACTGGGGTGTTTTTTTCTTGCTATAGTTTTCGTATAATGAGCCTCACCGGTGACATTCAAGATTTTCATCGCCTTTTCTGCATTTGCCTCATCTCCTTTTTATGTAGGCAACATATATCCAAAGATACCACACTTGTCAGAGCACGCAAGTCTCACGCAGCGCATCCTGGCATTAATGCAGGGTATTAACTCACATGCTTCGTATAATGAAACTTTGATCACTGCGCGCTGTGAAATGCAACCTGTCAATGCGGTCGACTCAGAGCCGCTATACAAATGTGAAGGCAAGACGTCTGAGGAAATCCTCGTGTTCGGTCAAAAGAGGCGCGTAATAGGGTCCATTAGCCCCTGACTCCAGCTCCCTTTAATCCTCCTTTCGTCAAGTTTTCCACAGGTTATGAATTGTGAAGGGACGTAACACCAACATGTGATCAGCAGGAAAGGGTTTAAATTCAATATCAAGATAAATGAAATAATGATATATATTTTTTAACTGCAGCAGGGAAATTGTCATTTCGATTCTGGAGAAAAACGTTGGACGCAAGTAATTGAGTTAATTTAAAGCACTGTAGTGTGTGTGTGTGTGTGTGTGTGTATGTGTGTGTGTGTGTGTGTGGGGGGGGGTGTTGGTGGTGGTGGGGGTCTCAGATGCATGACCCCACTTGTTGTAAAGGCCTAGCAAATCCCACTTGAATTCTGCAATCTAATTCTCAGCTTTCTCCTGTCATGATTCCATGGACCCCCCGCGCCCCTCGCCCCCCTCCCAGCTTCATGGACTGGGGGAGGGGGAGGGGGAGGGGGATTTAGTCAGGCTAAACGGCAGACAATCGTGTTCACGTCAGCCTCCAGTTGTCCCAACACTCAGCCCTGCTCGTAAACTTTCCTCAATCCACCGTTTGTGATTGAATTACGCGGGCGCGCAGCCTGCTGTGCGCTACTGGGTGCGACATTGCTCTGTAATGCTATTTTCGCTGCTTAAGAGGTTCAAGGGGACATAGTTGAACATGAAAAACAATTGACAGTACCTCTTCTTTCTACTAAAAAACAATTACTCAGCTGCTGCTTGTTGTTTGTCCTTTCTCTGCCTCTGTTTTCACCCCCCTCTTCTCTCTCTCTCTCTCTCTCTCTTTCTCACCCCTTCTCAGGTTATGAGGGAACTGAGCTGAACATGGAGCTTTTCTGGATTTTGTTATTTTCTAGTGTCTGCCCTGTCTCCTGGGGTCAAGGAGTTTATGGTAAGAACGTGCTATTTACAAATTTACCCCTATTATTACATCAATGCATGCTTTATTAGTGCAGGCTGACTGAGCTCCAGCGCAGCAGCGATGTTAATTTGTTCAATTATTAGCTCATAACCTTAATTAAGGGCTGCTCAGTGCCACATATCGTCCACGTTTCAGTGCGACGAGCTAATAAGAGGCAGTGCAATAACTGGCGTTTAAACTACTGCGAGAATAGCTTCGGGGAGATCGACAGCAAATTAACTTGAGAGGGAGATACTACTTCTTCGAAGTCACAGGAGGCGGCTGGGAAAACATCCAGCACTGTAGTGAAGGGGAAACCCACCTGCTGTAAATCCAGTCTAATTCCATTTTAAGGCTGATCTTAATCTTTATGGCCAAAAAAAATTCACATTGTGCCCACAAATCCATGCTATCATTACTCAAATTATCATCAGACTTTGAATTATTCTTTAAAGGTCTATGGTTATTAACTAATGGAGGTGATAGTTAGGAGACTATAGGAGTAGAGGAGTACACACATTCACACGCACACACACACGCACGCACTCACGCACTGACAACAGGTTTGCAGAAGAGGATAACACTGGCAGAGCTCCCTGAGACGAGGCTCCGTCTCTGTCAGGTTAAACAGGACGGCCGTGCTGCGCTTTTGAGGATAAAACAGAGATTTTGTCCCCTTCTTAAGACGGCTTCACTGAACTACAGACGCTCAGTTTCTGCAGCTACAGGCAGGGCCAAGCCGACGCACAAACTGATCTGTCAGCTTTGATACTTTGATTTTGATGTTTGAAGGCATGTGGCAGCCATTGAAAATAAGGTCTGTTTAGTCATAGCAACATAGAGTGCTGTTGTCATAAGCAATCCCGCAGCCTGCTGTCAAGCTGAGAAATGCTGACAGTCTGTCGTGTGCTGAAGCATATAGGTCCATGTAGAAATCTCTGCAAACTAATTAGCCCTGATAGCACTCTGATACTTCATATGCAGCTGTCAGTATTAGTGTAACTTCTAACTTTTCTCAGGTGTTTTCACAGCCCAAATTATGTTCTGCACGCATTTTGTTTTGAACACCAGTTGACACCTTTTTAAAAGTATTATAGTGATGCCCTAAAACAACACCAGATTTTTCCCTTTCTTCTCACAATCTATTGTGTGTTTGTAGCTGCAGACAGAGCAGTGACTGTGACGGGGCTGGATGAGATCTCAGGATGATTTTTTTCTCCACTATCTGTTTTTATGAGAGATGTTAAACATGGCCTTAAAATAAAAAAATGATTGTATCTGGGTTTTAGTAGCAATATGTATATATCTGAGGTCTTTTTTCACGTTTTTACCAGCAAGATGAAGGCCTCATCTGCCTCGATAATACCAAGACTTAACATAAATCTGATTTAAACTCACTGTTATATTCCCTCCAGAATATTTACAGACTAAAGATATTCAGTATTTTGGAAAACTAACAGGTTTAGTATATATGATATCCACACCCAGAGCTTACTTCTAATGCCAACATTCATTTTGCAGAAGTGTGTGTTTTTTTTCAATCAGTTGTCTCCCAGCAGAGTGACTTTTCTAATCTAGATGCGCTGTCCTGCAGAAGGCTCATATCTCTTATTTGCCCATGTGCATTCTTGCCCTCATTTTTTTTCTCAGAATAATTGTGTGAAACAGTTTTGGGCTATACACTGATTGTCATGAGATATTTGTGTGCCTCATGGGCTCTGTCACAAATATGCAGTGGGTCGAAGCAGAGAGGTGTGCAGTCAGTGCCGGTGATGGAGGCTGCAGTGATATGAGGTTTTTATATGATAGTGTTTTTTTTCCCAGTGATGTAGGATAATTGTCTTATACGCAAGCCTTTCAGTCTCCGTCGAGGGAGAAAAAGTCTCCAAAGCTTTCTGGGAAATGTACTGGCCCGCTTTTCACAGGCCCCCCGTTTCCCATGCGGCTTGCGTGTGGTGGTGTGCTCAGCTGCGCGCGTACCTGTGCAACAACTGTTTCATGGAGGTAAATCATCACGACTAAAAAGACTCATTCAGTAAAAACAAATCGTTTCACAATTTGCACAATTGCAGTAAACAACACGAGTAGGGAAGAGCGGGAAGGGAGCCAACAAGTCTGGCACGCTTGCTCACTCGCTGTGTATGCAGATATGCATAAAATGGTTTCCTTTACTTTGGAATTGTTTAGCACTTGCTCTAGCAGACAGATGCGACTCGCCGTCCATCGGGAGCCGAGCAGTGTAAGCGTGCCTGATTGATGTCAGCGCTTTGGAGGGCTGTGAGGTTCATTTACTGTTGCCATCTCTGGGGTGCGTTTGGGTGCGTGCGTTTTTGTCAGCTCTTGGCTGTGAGTCCGTGCGTGCAGGTGTGCTGCTGCGCGTGTGTGCGTGAGTGTGAGTCCATGCACGGATTGAGAAGTGTGCGAGCCTGCAAACCTGTGAGTCTGTGTTTGTGTGTGTGTGTGTGTGCATGCATGCTCGTGTTGGTAGAACATGTTTGTATGTCGGACACACTTTTCTTCCCACTGCAACTGTTTGCTGGCTCAGCAGGGACTTGAGGATCATTCAGTGTTTCTCTTGCAGCAGCGTGGTATTGATTGTACTTCTGTGAATTTTGATAGGCTGTCTAAAAGATTCTAACACCTGTCCATCAAGCAGCGATTGGACGGGCAGCTGCACCAAGGAAATGCGATGCTGTGCTTAGAGGGGAAAGGAAATGCTGTACATGAAGTTTTGTTATTCAGGTTTATTAAGATCATTCCTCCCCTCTTCTCTTAAATAAAATATATATATTTTTTTGGCATAAGCTTTTTATATGCCTCTCCACACATTGGTCACGAACATCCCTGCGTACATGTATTGCGATTTTCAAGTTTCATTTAATCTGGATATAATCCCAGGCATTAGGAGCATGATGTGTCACTCACATGCACCGTCTCTCAACATACTTTAGGATTAGGGGAAGTTCAGAAAATTTCAAGACAGTCTCACAGGATTTGAGTCCACGTCTGAAGGACTCAACGGTTACAACATCAATCCAGACAGAGTGTACCAGAAAAGCGTTTCTCCATCTCTCTGGTGCTGCATCAAATCACACTCTGTGAAGCAACAGAGTTCACAGGGACACCAAATTATTGATTGCTTGACACACAAGTCACACGAAACCATTAACTTGTGCAGTAAATGGAAATGCAGGCTGCATTAGCTTGCAATGCGATGCCTCATTATGCGCTTGTTAACAGCAAATTTATTGGACTTAAGTCAATGATTTTGCTCAACAGTGATTTGCAGTTTTTGGGGGAGATTTGAGCAAGTCCCTAGCAGCAGCAGGGGAGTCGGGGCCTTGCCACTGGCCACAGAACAAAGCACTGCAAGAGATGCAGAAAGTGAAGAAGTTTAACATGCCTACATTGCGCACAAATTTAACATCACTTTGAAGATGTTGCCCAAGGAAGAATGAAAGACTTGGAACACATTGCTACGTTTATTTTTTATTTGCAGCTTGTGTGTGTGTGTGTGTGTGCGTGCATGTCAAGGAGCACCCAACATTCAAGCATCTTCTTAATGTAGAGCTTTACTCGCTGCAGTACATTAGCTTGCCACGGCACAGGGGTTGAAAGCCTGACCTAGAAAGAGACCATTCCAGGTTTAACTGGCCTGGCCACCGGCTCCCCTGTGACTATACAGTAACTCTTCCTCTCACCACATCAGCACTTTTTGTTTGTGTCTCTTTTATGTCTCTTGCCGCCAAGTTTATTTTGGATGCTGAATATTGCCCTTTTCTAATAAGCATCCATAATTTATCGGTGGCTCTGAGGCAATGGAGGAGGGGACGGGAGATGGTGATAGAAAGAGACCGAAGCATTAAGCTGGAGATGATGATAATCTTTTACCTCCTACAGTCTGACACCTACTATCCACCTCCTACTCTTTACCTCTCTGCCCTATTTTTCTGCTTTATTTCTCTCCTCAGTGTATTCACAGGTGCACACACACACGCACATATGCCACTTTTTGCTTTACAGATTGCACCCTCTCTGCATAAATGTGATCGGTTAGATAGCGACTGTTGAAAAACCTTTTCCTCTGTATTATCTTTAAGTGGAGTTTTGGGGATTTTTGCAGAGATGCTCAAACTGTTTCTTTTAAAGATTTAAAAAGATTCTTTTTAAGGTCTCAGGTCAGAGGACGCCAGATCGACAGGCACGAGCTGAGTCATAGTTCAGGTTGGTTTATTAACACATGTGGACGGAATCACAGCGCACAGAGTGTGACATAAAATATGTAAGGTTTTCGTAGAAGTGTTGTGTTTACATGCATGTGTCGATTTCTATGTGTGTAAAAATGTTAAAACGTGAATCTGTAAACACTCATCCATGTAAACTTGGATGTGTGTAGATGTGTCTTTTAAACAGGATGCAGGTGTGTTTGCATATAATTATCTGATATAGGAGCTGGAAACCCACTAAGTCCTATTCCAACAACAGTATCAGTTACTCTAGTTTTGCAACAACAAAGCTTAAAATGGAAAATTCAGATATGACCAACTGCTGTTACAGACTCACTATCTGCAAGCCTTGGGGTCCTTTCAGCCCACGTATACACATGCAGGTAAAATGAGAACAGCTTTAAAGAGCTAAGTAGATAGAAAAAAGCATGTAGGCAATCTAAAGATCAAATTAAATTATTATAATGATACAATTAATGAATATAATAATACAAAAACAAATTAGATCTTATTATTATATGCCAGTACAGAAAAAACATAGATAGATAGATAGATAGATAGATAGATAGATAGATAGATAGATAGATAGATAGATTTGTCTATTTAATTGTCTTCATGATGAGACATTAGAGGAAGGTCAGTATTTGAACAGGAAAAATTCAGTGTTGTGTCTGCTTTCATGGCGTGATTGTGGTGCAGAGTGCCAGACGATTAGCAGTGCTATTCTTTGCACAGAGCAGATAGGCGATAATGGGTTGGCTGGGTAGGAAAGCTGATGATTGTTGGCAAGTGTCTTTATTGTTTATAATGAATATCAGATTCTCCATTGTTCACCACCATTAAAAATTAAAAATTTAGATGTGAACCACTTTCCCTATTAGGCTCGAGTGGTGGTATCTGCCTGCTCCCCCTCTTTGTCTCCTGTCCCTCCCTCTTTTTGTATCTGCCTCCACTCATCTCTGTCAGTCTCTCTGATCTCATCCCTTCTGCTAAAAATTTTAGTGCACATGGTGCTTCCATTATCTCTCTTGCTCCCATTTTTTCCTCTCATTAACTGGGTCCATTGTGTGGCAGCGTAGCCCCCGCTCCCTTATATTAGAAGTGTCATACCTTGAGAACGTTCAGATATGCGATACAGTACGCAGCCTCTGTATTTTGATGCTTAGTCAGCTCTTTCTTTTCCCACTTTTTTTTACTCTATATCCTCTTTTCTCCAGTTTCCTATTTGTCTGTATGGCTGACTGGATATTAAAGCCTGACAACATTTCTATTAACCCACAGGTCAGCAGCAGAGCCATAGGCCTGTGACCAAAGTGATATGTTTACTGTGGTTTACACTAGCCTTGCTACCTGGGGCTTAAGGATAAGAGTGCTAAGACAACATCTTAGGAGGTCTGATTTATCACCCTGCCTCCCACCAGTTACACTCTGAGCCCGGGGTGGGCACACGGTGGCAGGTAGAGGTGGGCAGTCTGGCACCGCAGGGCCCCCGAGTGAGGTGAGATGGTAATATATCTCCTTAGAAGGCAAAGTCTGGCAAGCCTTGATGTTATGTATGTGTACACACCGAGGTGTAAGCTGTCTGCCTGCCTCTTACATTTGTCTTATCAGTTAATGTAGTAGGAAGTGGGTGGCTCCTCCCACTAGACATGAATTCTAACATTTTTTTTTTTTAACACAACAGTTTATATTTCCTCTTTGCTTACAGACACTAAAGAGGCAGAGATTAGAACAGACTTAAAGGGGACATATGTCAAAGGTTGTACTCAGTTTTATATCATTGGAGGAATAAGTTTCAATATGAATGAATCGTTAGATTTTTTTAAATACACTTTTAGAACTCAGATATCCATAATGATTATTACTGTTTTCAGGTCTGTACAACAAATATGCAAGTGGAAGTGGCAGCTTGTTAGTTTAGCTTAGCTTAAATATCTCTTGAAACTCAACGCAAGGAAGCAAATGAGAGTAATTCTCAATTTGTCGAACTGTCCTTTTATGAAGTTTTTTTTTCCAATGGTATACATTAAATCCTTTGGATGCCATATAACTGATCTTATCTGTTTTCTGTCATCTTGTATCATAAAGTCTCTTTGCTAGTCCACTCTGACTTAATGCATTTTTTTGTCCAGATCAGGCTTCAAGAAATCAAGGAAAAAATTTAAAGAGAAGAATTTAAACTTTAGAAAGCACTGCTGGTTTCAGCTTCATGTTTTTACACAGGAGAGCTGACAGATTTATCAGAATCCGCTTGCAGATCATCATGTAAACCTCCCTCTTGATGTGTTCATTTTTTTCCCTCTCTGCTGTCTTTGTGTTTCACTCTCTCGGACGATAATGTTCTTGTACATGCAGATCATACACACACACACACACACACACACACACATACACACACACACACACACGAGGGCCCACGCACATCTTTCACATGCACTAACAGACATGCACGTGTTCAAACATCTCTCACCGCATTTACCTTTCGCTGAACTCAGAGATCATCACCTCACTCACTCTCACCCACTCTCCTCTCTCTCTCTCTTACTCTCTCTACTGGGAGCCACACATACACACACTCATGCACAGTAATAAAACGCATGCCTACACAAACACACACCTCTGTGGAAGAGAGTGGTCCAGAGCGTAACAGGTTGATGTGGGAGCCCTGTGAGTAGAATTAAACTGTCAGGGAGGTTTCACGTTTCTTCCCTGTTCTCCTGTCACTCTGTCAGACACTATCAAGCACCTCTAACTGGCTCAGCTTCAGGAGCAAAATTAAACAAATACGTCTCTGTGTTTTCATCTTTGTGCACAGTTTTTGGGAATTCAGAGCAACTTAATATTTGAACACACTGTACAAGAGGCTAAACTAACAAAGTTTTTGTTGGAGTGTAGGTGTTTTTTTGTGTTGTTTATGTTTGTTTTTTGGTGTGCATAGGTCCTGATCCTTGTGTCTTGAGAGTGGAGGAACAAGAACTTCCTGTGCGTGCGTGTGTGTGGGTGTCTGTGTGTGTTTGCGTGCATGGACATGAGAGGGAGGGAACATTTGGCATCTAACTTATTCATGAGGGTGACAGGATGGTTGTGAACAGTGGTGAGAACATGGCTTACATCAGAGACCGTCTGCCTCCTCCTGCACTTCTCTCACACTGTCACTCTCTTTCTCCTTCACTGCCTTTTCTTTCACCCTCCTGTCCTTTGTCTTCAGCACTCATTTCTTTTTTTGGCTTCATTCTCCTTGAGAAATGTTTTATTTAATGTTTAGCGTAGTTTAGCTTTAGAATTTTAATGTTCTTAGGGTATTTTTAGCATTATTCCAAAGCCACAATAAGTGGATTTTTTTTATAGTAATTAGAAACTTTTTCAAATTATTCTAAAGGATTTTTGTTGAAATAATGGACATTTGTGGGGAAATATAGGAGCACTCTACATCAGGGCTATACTGAATGTCTCTTTTTGACAATTGAGGCTTCTATTTAGTTTTTTTTAATAAAATGGTAAATTTTTGTTCTGCATTGCTAACACATGTTTGATTGCAAGATCATTTGTGTTGATTTGCATCACTTATGCAAATTTGACCATAAAAATTTTGTGTTTTTTGTCATTAGGCAGCAAGAGTACAGTATTTCAGCTAAGCTAGCTACCAAAGGCAAAAGAGACAAAAGGAGTGTGTGTGTGTCTATGTGCATGCTTTGCACTCACAAGTCTTGTCTTTCAGTTTTTTTTTTACACTCTTTTCTTTCCCCCTTGCCTCTGTGTTTATTAACTAAAATATGTTATCGCTCCAGTAAGCAGTTAACAAAGAGGGATTAATTACAGAACAGGTTGAAGTAAAGAAAAAAATTTAATTTAGTCCCAAAAGTTTAGAAAATAAACTCTGGGCTTTTCTCTCGCTGGTAAATGGCTCCAGATCAGGGCAAAATCTGGTGAGGGTCCAGATGTTTAATCCTTCAGGAGCCTTGGTTGGCCCCTGACTCTTCTTTTGCTGCATAATTCTGCTGAGTGAAGCTCCTACAATTAAAGTAAAAAACATATTAACATGGTACTGAGTGAAGGGGGGGCAATTTTCTACCCATCCAGCAACCATGTTTTTAAATAGTGCATAAAAAACACTCATTTCCATGAAAGTAGATTGAAACACACTGGATAAGGGCAAATGTGATTATTTTTGGTTATCTTTAATATTTTTTTTAATAATCCATATCTTTTGGCAAAGTCACACTGTGCCAGTACTTTACTGTAGGTGTAAATCTCCTTAGGGAGCTTTAGAATATTTTGTAATATTGTTGACTCACACAGAGCAAATGCTATGAATCCACAGTGTTCACAGTGCCATGCATCCTGGCAGCCCTTCACTTCTTCAGCTCAGACTTATATATTGATCTGTCATGTCATGGAGAACCTGCATATAGCGACAGACTGCCATGGAAAACCTTATCGTACAGATATGCTTTGACTTAAAGTGGCAGGAGCACACTCATACGCTCTCACACACACACACACACACACACACACACAATGCTATAAACACACTTTTCCCGGCTGCTCCGCCCACATATGTTCTGCCTTTCCCTGCGGTCTGCGCCGAAAACCCCCAAACAAACAACAAAACAGCCGCAACTGCTGGAGTTGATCTTGTCCAACTAAACTTTCTGACAGCAGGAAGGGATCAACGCTGGAATCTATCTGCTGCTCCTACACTCGTCTGGCCTCAATAATTCAGTGATGCGTGCTGCTTGGAGATCTGGCCCTCTCCCTCTCTAGTTCTTGTTCACACTCACTCGCTCAATCCTGCTTGCCCTCAGCATCCAACCCCGCTCCCCTTCCTCTCCTTCTCATGACGGTTTCACTTAAAAAAATAATATATTTTGGCTCTTTAAATGTTTGAGATGTTTAGCCTGCTGCTCTTTAGCTGGCTCATAGGAGATGGGATATAATCTGTTGAATATGTTAAAAAGTCCCCATGTTGTCAGTGTAGCAATTTACCTGCCACCAGCTACATATCCTGATCCCTCTCCTCCTCCTCCCTCATTCTGTCTTTACCCATCTACTAAACTTGTAACTGTCAAGAGACATGTTCCTGTCATCTTCCTCTCTTCCCTCCTTCTTCTTCTCTCTCTGATCCTCTTTTCCTTCCCAGTCATCCATATAGCTGCCCTTGACATGTCAAAATGAGCCAAAATGTAGCCATTCTCTACTTTACATCCTCATTCCATCCTAATTCTCTCCCTTCATCCAAACCATTTCCACAGATACACCGCTTTAGCTCGCCTCATCACCTTTTTTCCTCACTCCCTTGCCCTCTCCCTCCTCCCCCTCCCCTCTCCCCACGATATCCTTTCTTCACACCCAGCACCTCTCTCTTCCACAGTCCTGTCATCTTCTCGATTCCTGTCATCCGCCGATTCAGTGGCAAGCATCCACCCACCTCTCCACTTACTGCATATATAGGACATAGCACACACTGTCATTGAAAGCTGCAGACAGGCTTTTGGGAAGCAGGGTGGAGGGCTGACACAGGGGAGCAAGCAGACAGCCTGGGCTAGCAGCAACATCAGGACACGATGCAGGGGAAAAGGTGGTTTAAATTGAATATAGGTAGATGCAACAAACAAGAGATTAAATGAATTTTTATTGGGAATTAAATTAAATGACTGTTACATTAGATGAAAAGATAGTCACAAATTTTACTGTAACAAGAAAAATGAGAATAAATTTACTGTATTTTTATGCAAAACCAGGCTGCACAGTTCACGTGGAGCTTAGCTGAATGTGGGTGATACCTTTTATTTGAGTGACATAACCCCACAGCACCACCAAGTCAGTTAAAATACCCCTTGATCCACACCACCCATCATGTTCCATATGAGTTTATTCAAATGGATTTTGTAAAAGCTGGACTTTTAACCATCTGTCTGTTACTTTTAGCATGCACTTCAAATTCTCTGCTCGCTTACTTACTATTTTTTTGTTCAAATGGAACTCCACTAATTTTTACACATCAGAGTCTGTTTACAGGTCTTGGATAGTACTACTGCATATGGAAAAAACAAACAAACTCTGAATAAACCCTTTTGTGGCTCTACAGTGAGCTGTATGAAATCTAATAAATGGCCTCATGTCACTTGAGTCAGCGTCTGTTGGGTTAGAGAGAAGAGGGCTTCACCAGACCTCTGCAGCCCGCCACTCATCTCTGCATGAGGCTCCAAGCTCAGTAGCACATTAGCAGCCACTAGCATAGCTCCCAGATCGCTGACTGGTGGCTGTGAAGTTGCATTGTGGGGGTGATGTAATGGCCAGGTTTTCACTGGGAAAAATAATTTGTGGAGTAAAAAAAAATTAAAATCTATGTTTTGCTGCTATTGATTTGATCCTTTTTAATGAACTTTCCATCATGAGTCCAATAATGTTGTGGGTGTGCAATGCTGAATCTGTGCTGAACCCTGTGAAGTGTCACAGCTCATTCAGTTTGGACATTTGCAACCGGTAGTTAAAAAGTCTGTGTTCATTTTCCATCCGAAATCAAATAAGTGGGGATGTTTTTACATTCTCATATAATAATGTTTGCTTGTATGCCTTGGCATCTGCCTAAACATCTTTTTGATTACAAGTGCACCTGGTGGGGAATCACTGCTGCAGTTGATCGAAGTCACTCAAAACCTGCAAATTTCAGGACAAACACATTATCTTTATAATAAATTCCAATGAAAACAAGATGTAATATTCTTGGATTTAATTACAATCTTGGTAGATGGAGACGAACCAAATCTTAATTTGTGAAAATGCAAATGTGGCTTTTGCAGTCACTAGGACAAAAAAACAAACAAGAGCTTATTTCCAGGTGCATGTTTGAGCAACGTGTCCTCACATACTGACAGAACCCCCTTGGTGTAACTTTTTAAAGCTCTAGGTTCCCCTTCAGCTTCTTCAAAGGCTTTTCTGCCAGAAAACCTTTCTAGCATGTGTTTAACCTTGCAGATTTAGAGTGTTTGTTGTGAAATGGCTGCTGTTTTGCTTTAAATATGTGTTTGCTGTTGTGAAACTGTTGCGGTTTGGTTGAGACGAGGTTAAGCAGCAAAGCCACTCGGTAATGTTTAGGAAAACAATGTTGACTTTTGCTTCCAGCAGGAATCAAATCTCAGTCTCCTGGCTGAAAATCCTGTTTGTGTTCCACCGCTTCACTCTAATCCCTCCATCTCTTTTGGACTTTTCTGGTCTTTGTTCTTCTTCGGATGGATCCGTCACTATGAGCTTCCAATATTGCCATGGGTGGGTTTACATAGTAGTTACTTGAAAGCCCTGTGTGTCTCTGACAAATGCTAAAGGGGTGCCCCCTGCTTTAGAAAGAGACGCCGAGGGGTCCTTACCAAGCTTTCTGTGTATGACATGTTGGGTGAGTGAACGGGTTGATGTGAAAATATTATTTCTAACTCAATCACTATGAAGCCTGTGGCTCAGATATGTAATCACACATAAGAAATATTTTCTCCAGACATCCTTCATCGGAGGACAAGGCAAGAAATGCAATGTATCAGGTAAATTTTCTACTTTGATCAGAAGAAAGCAGACATACACACTTCAGTATTCTGATTCATCAGCCAATCTCATGGCCATGCAGCCATAATACAGGCAGAAGCAACAGCAGTTTTTCTGAGCAGTTGTGGTGTATCATAACCCTTTTACTTTGAACTGAATTACCTAATTTTTTTAATCACAAACATAATCTTTACAATTCAGACGCTAACACCTCAGGGAAGCTAATGAAATCCATTTGAATTTTGACATTTAATGAAACGACTCAGATCTGGCCTAACGAAAATGACACAAGGTAGAGTGAAAGGCTCGTAATAAAAAACAGAGAGAGACACAGCGAGAGTGACATTGAAAAGGGCAGGGCCAGATACAGAGCAGCTAAAAGAAGAAAGGCTTCCCTAGAGACAGAGAGCCAGACTGACAAGGGGCTCAGAAAATGAGAAAGAAACAGAGGAAACGAGTCTGTGCGAGAGCGAGAGAATGAAGGAAAGAGGGAGTGACCTAAACTTTATTTGCTTTAGTTCAAGCCATGTTTGAAAAGTTTGCTGCAGGGCATTTTACATTTGGTTTCTTTGTGAATCAGACTGTTCAGGTGGTACAAGAGGACTTCAATCAAAACCGCACAGGCAGACAGGAAGCTTGTTGCCATCTTGAAAAGGTTTGAAAATGAAATGAATGTAATTCATTTTTTTATTTTTCATTGTGCACACAGTCAAAGGGGATGCTTTCAGATACATTGTTCCGTTCCAACAACAGTCCAAAACCTGGAGGTAATCAGTTTAATTTAAAATCACATTGTCTCTTTATGGTCACATTCTGAAAGCTTGTTCAGGACCACCTTGGCATCACTTTTTAACGCAGTGCATTACCCTTTAGCATCTTCATGCCATCTGCAAAGGCTTCCTCCAGAAAGCCTTTCTAGCACATTGTTAACTTTGTGAAGCAACTGCAGTCATTTTGATCAGGTTTAGGCACTAAAACTATTTACTGAGGTTTAGCAAAGAAACATAGACTTTTTCTTTAGGGAGTTATGGATAAGGAACCCTGATCTCTGGACTGAAAGTCCTGCTTGTGATCCTCCATTCTACCACAACAGACATCCTTCTTGCAATATTTCTTGCTCAGTTCACTTTGCCGAAAGGAGCCGTTGTCATAACTGTCCAGAGTTAAAATGATGAGTCGATGAGTTTTTTCTTTTTTTTTTGGTCAAATGTAAACGGAATAAATAGAACAGAACAGTAGCTTTTTGAGATGCCAACATGCCAAATACTAATATGATTTTATCTGTAGTTTTATTAGTAGTTGTAGTATTTCTGAAGTACCTTTTGTTCTCCTGAGCTACACATTATCCTGTTCTCCAGTGTGGTTTATCAGTCCCATCAGATGTTGGATGGTGTCGGTCTCGTCTGCCCAAACAAGCCAAGTTAAAAGGCAGAAACTTTCAAATTATCTGCCTCACACATTGTGCATGAGAACATCGCACTAAGGATCTAAAAGAGTTGGCAGACTTGGAGGTGGAGGCATCAGACACTTAATGTATAATTGTGGGGTATTTACAGGTAAGAGACAGAAAATGTTTCGGTGATGGGTGCAGGCTCACTGCTGCTTTTATCAGACTCCCACCATCCTCATCTCCTCTCTTTCTTTACAGGGAGCCTTTGTCAATACGTTCAGATAGAGGCTTCCCTCCTCTCTTGTTCATTGTCTTACTCTTTCTCACCTTTTAGGACTTAAACAAAAAAGCCTTATCGCCCTAAAACAATTTCCCTGTTTGTTTTTTTTACCCCTTTTTTGTTTTTCCACATCGTGATTACTCACCACAGGCTCTCTCCTCTGCTATATTTTTTCTTTTACTTTCCTTCTTTGTTGCTATTCAAAGTCTTCATCCATTTCGACTTCATTCTTCATTCTTCCTTGTTTTTAATCTTTCTTCCTCGCCCTCTCTATTCTCGCCTGCAGCACCCTGCAATGCAAACACAACCTGTTCTGAGGGGAAGTGAATTATTGAAGCCGCTGCTGCCGTTCCCTCTGTGCAGAAGTGGGCCGCAAAGGAAGGAAGGAGGGGATGGAGACAGGAATGAGAGTGGATAAAATAAATGGGGAGAATAGATTTGTAAGGACAAAGACAGGAGGTGTTTCGGGTGCAAGAATCAGAGAAATTGTTTTGTTTACATTGCCTATATAGTAGTGACAGACTGGCTTGTTTTGACGCTAGAAAACCACAAAACACTGTCTGTCTAATCAATCTACAGGCTGTGGCCACTGTGCCAGAAGTTCTAAATTGTCGTACAGAAAATATTTTATACCTTCATGTAGTGACAAAAAAGAGATTAGAAAATCCTTCAGGAGCCAGAGCAGCACATGTTTACGTGCTGAAATGTTCCTGTGGTCTGCTTAATGTTGGATGTTCAGATCTGAAAAAAAAAACAAACTGCATGTTCCCTCTAAACATGCATTAGTCTGTTGTTCACTATTGCTGAGCACAGGCTAAATATGTCTCCGCAGCATCATTAAAGTTCTGGGGATTAGAAAAAAATTGATTCATCCGTACAGGTGTGTGTTTTTGAACTCACTGTTCTGCAGAAAGGCTTATTGGATTGACACAAAGTGGATCCTTTTGTTCTAAAAGAGGAGCTGCATTTGTCACGTTTACTCTAATTTCTTACACTTGATGGATAAAGTAATGTAACTTTTTGAACTTCTATCTTTGTGACTTTAGGACACACATCTTATTTCGTTTCGGATGTGATTATAGTGCATGAGGTATGGCACCGGCTACAGCTCCTTCCACCCTCTGATCCATTATGCAGTGGATATAAAATCATCTCCTGAAGTGCTTCAAGGACAAATGCACGCTTGTTTGATGTACAGTATATGTTGACTTTATGTCTTTATCCATTTTAACTCAGATGAAGACAGTGGTGTTGAAAAGTTAGTCTTTTCACACTATTCAAGGCTGCAAATCAAGCAGTTTTCTCCAGTTCTCTTCATTTTCACCTGGAAGTTTGCTGTGTAAATCTCTCTGTTATTGCTAGTGCACTAACTGAATATTTATGATCATTTTTAATTTTATGACAAATGATGTTGTGTTTCTACATTTACTACAAGGAGCTCTGGGCTTTACTGCCTTAGTTTTGATTAATGCTCTATTCAAGCACCCTTTCAGGAAAATATTGAATATCTAACTACATACAGATGAAATGTTTTTTAATTATATCCAAAGACCGTACAGAAGTAATGCGAGGTAGATGTTCACTTTTGGCTCTATCCGGTGCTGATGATATGTGGGATCGCCTGTGTAGATGATAGACAGCATGAAAATAAGTATATTGTGGTGTAAAATACATCGCCATTATTATCATGACACCGAAATAGATTAGGATGTTGCCTTAGCACATTACATCCTGATTTCACACATTGCTTTTTTGCTTCGGGCATTTCACTCACACAAAGCAGCTATGACGCTAAGTTGGATCAGACTTTTGGGCTTAATATTCCAGCTGTGACTTGTTCAGAAATCCTGCTGTGAATCCCATATTACTCCATTCTGCTCTAAAGCCTGCACACCATCCTTGGGAACAAGCAGTGGCGCGTATTGTAAAGTTGCCTTTCACGTGTAAATTAAAGTGGCCATGCTTCATTCCACTACAGTGCATTAACTGTAAAGTATAAAGGGTGTAAACTTTGCCTGGATAGAGAATATGGTCTTTCTGTGATTACTACAATACTGTAGAGATCTGCTGTGTAGTTTACTGTGAAAACCATTAACTGTACTTGATAAGAAAAAACATTACATGGAAACTTTTACTCTAACAGCGAAGTGTTTTGATTAAGGTAGTAGGTGACTTTATTTGTACCCATAGGTAGATTTTTTTTGCAGCATAACAGAGATAGCGTCCATATTAAATGCACTTCATGCACTTTAAATATTATGTGACTATTAAACCTTAAAATGTCAGCTTCAAGGGCGTTTTGGTTGCAAACCATAGTTTGGTTTGTAGTTACTGTAGCTTGAATGTTGCAACTGAGAATATTAATACAGAAACCTGGACTTTGTGTTTATGAGAGCTTTGCTGCATTCAGGAACCGTGGGGAGGCCAAATTACCCACTTTTAGATAATGTTGCTTTAATAATCAGACCTCCTAAAGTACACATAGCATAAAGTATTAGCTTTTTATCTGGGTTTGTTCCAGTGATGCACTTTGAAATATCGTAGTTCCTCACAGGCCAACAGTTTTTTAGCCCTGTGTGCTAATATTAAAATGTTTGATGAACATGTTCATAAAGCTTTCATAAGCCACTGTTCATACAAAGATAAAAGTCTTTCCAGCTCCCTGCACATAATGTAAGGTGATGGCTATGAAACATGCCAGCTCAGAGACTTAGTCTGTTAGCATAGCATAGCCTGTGAGTTAAGCTTTATCGCCACAGTCAGCCTGTGTTATCAACAAATCACTCAAGTTTATTTGTCATGTGTAATCAAATGAAGTACAATGGCTTGTGTCCCGTGCATCTACTGGGACAAAACACAGCGGCTCTGTGGTTCAGTGCAGTTTGTGGTGCTTTAATAGGACGATGGCTGAGATGCCAACTGATGAGAACTGCTGGGATGTGTACAGCTAACTTCAGTCTTTAATAGATAGGCCACAAGGGAGGTCGAACCTGATCTTAAACACGTCTGTTTTGAAGTTGTATAAAAAAATATCAGATAGTAAAATGTACCTGTGGCTGTAAAAGTTTTACTGTTTTACATTTACCAGAAAAGCAAGCCAGCGCTCCTTACACACACAGTGATACAAAACTGTGAATGGATCATTGCTAAGAAGTGTTATACTGTTATTAAAACATACCTTACAACCAATCAGATTTCTTTGTTCAGGCTATTGTTTTTATCATCTGTTTTAATAATTCTACCACAGAATTAAATGGTGCTGCATTTCAACTTCCAAGAGCACACTGTGGTGAAGAAAGGCTGTCCAAACACTATCTGAAGCTTCCTGCCGCAATGTACAAGCGCTAATAGACACTCAGATATATTACTTAAAAATCTACCACATGTGCAGCTGTGGTATTGAGAAAAACATCAGTGAATCATAATTTGAAGCAAAAACCTCCTAAAAAACAAATAAAAATCCAACACAAAACTTGGCAGGGACAAATAGTGGAACAAGGATTAAATTAAATCTATGTGTTTGAAGGGGAACAGAAACTGAATTGTAATTGTATTGTATGTAATTAAAAAACGTTATGTTGCAGAATAAAAATGATGTAAAAAGGGACAGAAGAAATGAAAACACACACACACACACAGAAAAAAGTTGGGTGATAGAAAACACTGACCACACTTCACCTATGAGAGATATGAATGCTGTAATTGGTAACCAGGGATTTTCATGCACTTTCGTCTTCCTTTAAGATACCCACTTCTCTAATTGCTGCTTTTTGTTTGGCAGTGAAGGCACTGAATCCTTGCCCAGGAAAATATGCTTTTTATTGGTGCCAAATTGAATTGAAAATTGTTGATGCAATATAAATGTGCTTCACCACGGTATCGGCCCACTGCCAGAGTGTTGATGAATGTACTTTGGCTTGGATTCACAGCAGATACTACCCCTTGTCATGTTTGCGGGCAACTTGGGTTAAATTTTAGTTTGAGCTGTTGTCCTTGAGCTCGAGAAGTGATTTTAAATGAAGTGTTTTATCAGAGCTAATAATGGTAAGGCAATGACTTTAAGGTTTCAGTGTTTGTGTTCAGTAAATCTTATTTATTTATTTATTTATTCATTTATTTATTTTTTTACACATTATTTGTAGACATCTTTCCTCAGATACGTATTGTAATGATCAAGCGGCACCCTCTGAGGTTGTATAATAAAGCCTATTTGTAAGTGCCAAACACTGCAGTTCCTTGAATGGCCACTTGAGGCTGGTGCCAAAAGGAATTCAGCCCTCCTTGAGACCCATTAAAATGTTTAACTTTCCCACAGAAATAAAAATGTTTACAGCCTGATACAAAACACTGTTCTGGACTCCATAGCTATTTCCTGTTCCTGACAACTGTACTGTGGGTGAGTTTTGTAAACTCAATCTTTCAACTTACATCAGGGTTTAAAGTCATGCATAATTTAGTGTGTGACTGCTTTGAGTGACAGCAGCTGGTAGCTGTCTGCTATGTGTCACACAGTCATTGGTAGCAATGTTTTTCCTCCACAACTTCACCATTTTATCCAAATATTGTTACTTCTGGCTCCTGTTTGAAGCTGCATTTCAAGCGCTCACCTTCCTTGATGCATATGTGTGTATGTGTATGTGCGTGTGTGGTGGACATTTCTAGGGGAAGTCAATTGAGAAAGAGGCAAAGTAAGCACATTGTTGTGTGTGTACATGCAAGTGTTTATATTACACCTCTTTCTTCCTCTCTTTCACCTTCTGTCTGCTATTCTTATCTCCCTGTTTCTGCCTGTAAGCAGTGTCACTGAGTTATAACCAATGTGCAGACGCCTACCGTCGTTGTTAAATGTGTGATCTTGCAGTAATTTAGTGTGATGTGTAAACTTCGTGCAGATGCATTTAGACCTGATTATGCATACTCACAGCTGCATAATGTGCACAAACAAAAACACACATGAATATTTGTTTTTTTAACTTCTTCTCTCATGGCGGGGAAACATCTATTCTCACCTGTCCACCGTCATTATGAAAGCCGAGTGATCTATGTGATTTTTTATTTGATCTTACTCGTAAATGGGAACAGACGTCATGCTGCAGCTGATAAGGCATCAAAGTAGACTGAGAACTAAGGATGTGAATGCAGCTCATGTCACTATGAAGTTTCTGTACATTTTAAACAGTTAAAAATAAAAACCACACAAGTTTGAGCAATGATAAAACCACTATGACCCAGGGGATGAAGAAAAGACCCACCTATGAAACTTGGTAGGTCATAGTAAATTTTCTTTGATTGTCTTTTCACTGTCCTTTAAACACAGCTCAGAGCTGAACCGAGACAGATGTAAAGCCAATCACTGGGGAGGTGCAAAGATGTCTTTACACAAGGGAACTGATCACAGAACAGCCGTTATCAAAAGCTGCAGGAGGTGACAAGGTCAGGGAATGATGTGCTCTCTTCCTGGCTGGCTTTCTTAAATGCAATAAGCTTCAGGGGAGGTTTTATAAGACGTGTTCTTCCCTGGACACACTTTTAAAATATTTTATGTCATTATTATGATCTATCAGCAAATTACGTAAATCATAATTCTGTTATATAATTGATATCATGAGGATTAAGGACGTGCATGTGTCTTTGGATTAAATCTCACAGGAAAACCCAGACCTTGACCATAATTTAATTGTGATGACTTCAAAAACTCTAAAAGTTTCTGTCTTTTAAAAACACACAGTAACTTTCTCAAATTGTATACTTGAGCTTTTAAGGATGTATTTAAATAAATTAAATGAACAAATTGCATTTGGGTTCAGGTATGAGCAATAGGACACTAAAACAGTTGACTCCAAAAGGCTAAAAAAACAGTTAGTGTTATAAAAAATGCAACAGCAGCATGTATTGTATTGTATTAGTTTCTATTTATTATTAATCCTTTTATTTATTTCCCTCTCTGCCTGTCACACATACACAGAGACTCAAGAAGACATGCTAATTTTGTGTGGCATTTAGCAGAAATGTTATTGCAAGAGTAGGGAATAGATGATATTTAAATCCTGCTTTCTTCCTGTTCTTAATAAAGGAATACAAAGGACAACGCCTGGCCCTCTTTAACTCTGAAGGACAGTTGTGTCTGTATGTGTGTTTGTATTAAGTAAGCACAGAACAGATGTGGGACCATTTCTACACTTTACTAAGACTGATATGGGTCTGGACATCCTCACAGATATGACGATTTATATCCAAAAATGACATCACCATGGTTGCTACTGGTCCAACAGAGGAGAGGAGATACTTTCAATTATGGTAAGATCATGCAAGAGTGAGTCATGTGTCTGTGAGTTAATTTAAGTAAAGGGCTTCCAGGATGAAGGAAGGTCAATAAAATGCTCTCACAAATGCATGTTTATGTGTAGTTAATTTAAGATTACCAAAACACTCATCCATATGCATGCACCCACGTGCGTGCACACACACAAACACACAGAAGCACAGGTTCACTGATTCTCCACAGGACACATTCCATAAAGTGAATATTGAATTACCTGTGATGCTCCAGCAAGAGAGTTTCATGGAAAGAAAATGTAGAGCAAGGGTCCAAGTGTATTGGATGAGAGCAGGCGGTGCTCTGTGGTCTGCTGTGGTTGTAATAGCCTCATTATTCATCTGTGTGCTCTGCTTATACACCCAGCAAAGCCTAAAGGAGTAAAACCAGAACCTATTATACACACAGGCGCAAGCACATATACACTACAAACTCATACACACATAATTTTGTCCATATCCTTCAGCAACCAAAACACATCCTATATTCTTGCAGAAAATCAATCTGAAACTTGAAATAATTGACTTTTTGGCCAATGTGTGTCAACAAAAACAACTACTGAATATGAAACTGAGATACCATATCCTTTTGCATTTATCTGGCAAACTTGCAAGCTAACAGGTGCTTAGCACATCCATCAGTTACATCGCAACATTTTCATTCTTTGAAGTCATGTTTATTGCCATAAATTCATTTGCTGGTAAAATTGCAAAACTATTAGCTGAGACTCGTATTAAGCAGACAAAAGGAGCTGCAAAATTATTGTCTGGAGGTTCATCAATACGAGCCATCCCTTTTATATTGCATCACAATTTTTGAGACATTAATATGATAAAAAATATTGATTATAGCTGACCTTTGATAGACTTAACTTACAGAATCACACACATAGCCTAAATTTTAGGACATGGTTCAACATCTAAGGAAATATTTTTATTCTCTTTCTTTCTGAGAGTAACACAAGAAGACTAATACCAAATGCATACTAAATAAATATAAGGCCACAGTTACAATATAAAGCTGGTTTGCTTAACTTAGCATAAAATAATGGGAGAGAGGGAAACAGTAAATCTTGCTCTGTCCAAAGGTAATATAATCCTTATTAACATATCATATCTCCTTGTTTTACCAATGTAAAAGCCAAATTGCAAAATGACATTTAATTATTATACACAGATTTATGAGCTTGATATTGTCCTGGCTGTGTCTTGCTGTCAACTGATGCCAAGAAACCAGCTGAGGTTTCAGGACGTTACTGGGACCATCTCAGAAATAGGCAGTGTCAGATATTACTTCTATACTCATTTATTCATATTAGTCACATACTGTACTCTGGAGTGAGCAGTAAATTGAGATTTTGGGCACTTATTAATCATCAACATTTTGTGTCATTACTAATAGCCAAAGTTGTATTGAACCGTAATTTTTACTTCTCTCAAAAACATGATAAAAGTTTTATTTAACTGCTGACAGAAGGTTTCATACATATCATGGACACAGTTCTTTTATGCTCAAACATAATTTTTTATCAATCAAACACTCTTGATTTATGGGACAGATGTAAGAGTGATATTAATCCTCTCATCCTACTCTTAACAAATAAAGGTGGGCAAATTTCACAGTGGAAGGCCGGCATATTTCCCAAAACGTCTATGGTTGCAAAAAAGTTAATATTTCTGAAGCCTTAAACTTAATTGCCTTCCATAAAGATGTACAGACACACACACACACACACAAACATTGTGTTCCCACAGATATAATATAAGCTGTTTGGGAATAGTACTATATGGAGGGTTGCATAAAATAAGGACTGTTGGCGAGAAGCCTTTGTTTGCTTGTGATCAGGGGAAATAATACAAGCACAGCTTTCGGGGTAAGAGTAAGCCCAAGCTGTAATTAATCCATTTGTCAGCTGAGTGATCTCTCTGTGTGAAAGTCATAAGCCTCTTGTCTCTGTGACTTTGATATTCACAAGTTAATTGCCATGGTAACGCCGCAGGCTGCTGTTACAGTGAGTGTTTGTGGTGTCGCTAGAAGAGTATGTAGACTAAAACAGATTGTTGACTCATACAAACAAAAACTTTGAACCGTTGGTTACTCTTATGTTGTTGGATATAATCAATCTTTGTTGTGATGAATGTTTTAATTTACTCTTTAAAACGGAACAATCTTTCTCCACTTGGCCCTGTTCAAAAGCGATTTCTGTTTAGAAAACACCTGGAACTGTTGCATTCATTAGATGCAGATGGAGAGACCAATGCGGATTTAACACAACATAGAGTTTTTTCAGTTTTGAGCTGTGTTGCACTGTCGTCATGTTAAGCATCTGTCAGGGGACACACTGGTATCTTTGCATCCTCCACTAACATTTTTCCCCAGCAGTTGTTTAACATCTGTGAAAAATGATGTCTACAAATCTGCCATAGCTATTTTATTCTGCTGGGATGAAATGGGAGATAAAAAAAATGCCTCTTAATTTCCATTTTAACTTCAATGAAAACATCTCAATGTAAGACAGTGTTATTTACTGTCACTTAAAACAGTCTTGTGCTTTTTTTCGGCCATAGAAATAAATAACTGCCAGGTCACACCTGCTGTTGATGGAGGAGTGCTAGGGTTACAGTTAGGTTACAGTAAAAGAAACTGATATCCGCTCCTGGAAGGAGACAGGACATGAACCACAGTGTTCTGTGTTGACAACAACCACACAGTCCTTAGTTAAAGCAATACAGTCTGCGACATTGATAGGGGTGTACTCAGGCGTGACAATAAATTATGATCCAGAGAGTCTGAGAAGTATCTCCTCAAGGTTGGAGGCAAAGCACAGTTACAACAGTTATGGAAAAGTATCACATAACATAGTGGTGCCTTTGCAATGAAACAGGGTGCAGCAGCATTTTCTCACAAAGTGTTGTGGTCTTATCGAGCCTAAGACTAACACTGTCATGATACTTTGGCCTGTGCTGCTGAGAAAGTTGGCAAGATGGCAAGAGGTTACTCATCAGGAAACATGAAGTAGTTCTTCCAGAGTTTCAACAAACATCCAAAGCAATTGTTGTTGTGGTCAGAACAATCTTGTTAGAGCTGTGCTCAGACCAGTCACTGAACTAAATCCCTCTGGTGCAGGTAACTTCTGTTTTTCTGCTGCTGTTCGTGTTTGAATCAAAAGAAATTGACTCGTCCTATTAGAGAAGGGGCTCATTTCCAGTCAGTGAGCCTATGAGTTGCTCTCGAAGAAACCTCATGGTTTTGTCATTGTTGACTTGACCTTATTCAGTGTATAGACAGTCGGAGCAGAGCAGCTCAGCTAATTAACACTCTAAAAGGGACTTAATCAGATGCCAAGTGCACTAATAAAAATGAAAGTCATTGGGAAAATGGCAGGCTCCGCAGGGGGACAGGGAGGGATATTTGAAGACACGTGCATGTGTGTGTGCATGTGCGTTTGTGTGTGTGTGTTGGTATGTGTGTGTGTGTAAAAGGGATTGAGTCCAGACTATAATTTTCTCAGCCAAAGGAAGGTAGAGAGAGTCTGTACGGACAAAAAAGCAGGACATTTGTGTAGCTGTAGAGAGCTGCGTTAGGCACTTTAACCCATCTCTTTTAGTTAGGGCACTTGTTTGAAATGTAAAATGAAATTGGAAATACCAGATTGATCTACCATTTTTATCGGGAGAGACAAAATGATATACGATAGTTAAGCGTTGTTGCAAAGTCATTGAAAGTTTTGTAATCAAGGGGGTCTGGCCTGAGCACTGGCAGGACAATTAAGTTCAGACACTGGTGGTGTCGGCTGATGATTCTGCAGAGACTAAGAGGCCAATGAAAAGGTGAAACAGATGAATCTGCAAAGACTCTTAGTTGTGGAGTGAATATTGGAGGCGTGCACACAACAGCAGATTGATAAATAGAAGTAGAAAGAGAATCATATTTGAAAAAGACCACAGCAAGATGATAGGCCAATAGTATGGGTGTGTAACTGTGCTAATGGACAGATGGGACCAGATGACAGCAGCTGATGTCAAAACTAAAAACCCCAAACCATGATGATAAGGACATTATGAGTGGGGATGCATGGGGAGGCAGTTGGTAAGAGAAATAAGTGCAGGAGTGAGCGGGCAGCGGTCTTCCTTACTGAATTTGTGCTCAAGCTACGAATGTCAAATGTGATAAAACAAGACTTTAAAATGCATTTGAGGATATCAAAAGATCATAGGTTTATTAGAAAAGTGCATGTTGATGCAAAGAGTGTTAATGAAAATCACATGGGAATTTTCCTGCATAATTTTTGCTTTTGGCTTTCAAGGCATTACGCATCATCGCTTTGTATTTAAATCCTACTTTGACCAATTTAAATGGTCACAGAAAAGCAGGCAGTGAATGGACACGGCTGTTGTAGCCTCAAGCGATGCTTGGAAGTGCATTTTATCCGAAAAGTAATGACCATTCATTGAGAGACAATGACCTAAGTAATGGCTGAATTTTCCAGATGAGTTGGGAAAGAAACCAAGCTGGAGAATGAGCCGATTATATGAGAGTCCAAAAGACGGAGCCAGAGAAACTGAAAGCGAGAAAAAATGTGGAGGTGTAATAAGTCTGTAGGCTATGGCTCAGTGCCTGTAAGAATTCATGACAATTTAGAAAATATATGCTTGAGTAAGTAAACTGTATGTGCATATGATTTTTTTTCACCCCCTCTCTTTGCATGTGAATGTTTAATCATTTCATGGCATGTTAAGCATGTGTTCTGAGTAAGGGTTTTAAAAAAGTAAAGCAGTGGCGATGGTCTGTGCTCATGTGCCATTCTCTCACAGCTCAGTGGCTCTCATCTATTAACCACACCTCATGTTGCCGCAATTTAACTAGAAGTTGCTCATAAAAAAAAGCCGAATTGTGTTCTTCTTTAAGAAATGTAAAGATATTTAACTTTATCAGCAAAACTCTTCATGTAAACACTGCAGTTGAGCAGAATTGCATTTTCTTTTAAGTCCTCTCCAGGGTGTTTTAAAACAAGTTGAAACCAGATGAGTGTGAGCACTTTTATATGCGGCCTTTTCAAAATCTGCTGTATCTCACATATAAGAGAAAGTCCCTTTCCTTCTGTCTTACTCCATCCTCCTCCTTTCTCACCTTTCTTTTCTCCATCTTCACTATATCTCCTGATCTCTGCTATCTCCCTGCTTTCTCTCCTTCTGAATCCACACACCTTCCTATTCTCTCTATGTCCTTTTTGCTTCATCTCTGCCTCTTTCATGACTCCCTCATGTCTCATTCTCTTACAGCATCCTACTCCTTCTCCTCCCTGCTGGCTTTGGTCTATTTGTTTTTACTTTCTCTCTTCATTCTTAAGTTTTCCTGTCAGTTTAGACCTGGAATGAAGTTATTTTTATGTCAAATGACGTTGGCTACTAATTGATACAAAATTAATGGGGGTGACACAACCAAAGGATTGGGCAGGAAGGTCAAATCAATGGCGCAGTAGCAATAGGTGATAATTACATTGTAAAGACATCATGTTAATGTTTAGAATTAGAAGAACGGTTATTGTATATTTTAATTAAACTGTAGTCTCCATGTTTGACTTTTTCATAAACATTTTCATCATCTGATGTGTTTTTTTTAAACTAGAACAACTCATTATATTTTGATATTGCTGAATTTTAATGACTAATTAATGTCTATATATGAGCTTACTTTTTTCTTGTACTACATTATTGTAAATATGGTCGTAATTATGTTTGTTGATAACATAAGATGGTAAACCAAAATCAAGCCAATAAACAACCACAGTTAGGGATTTCTCAATTAAGTACATGTTTGTTGGTCAATTCCATGTAGATCCATTGGATGTCTTTGTATCAAGTTTACTACCATTCAACTTTTAATACACTGCCTGTACCTATAAACATCACTGTACATATACAGCATATACAGATTAACCTCAACCTCCACAATAAAAAAGGGCTTCAAGTTTACGATATTTACTTGCAAGTTTGGATTGTTGTTTTTTCCAGCATTTAAAGGTAGGAAGTCAGATTTCACAGCAAGTAATGAATTATCTGTACATCCATGGTTGGCTAACATAATGCAATAACATCATGGAAATAAATACTTTAAAGGCTGCGACATCCAGTTCAAAGCAGGGCATGTCTGACTGGTCATTTGGTGGAGGGGGAATTAAAGACACACTCAGGAGCAGACACAGCACTGGCTTTTTGGTATTGGTATGTTTATTGCCCTGCCTGTTGTATTCACCAGTCAGAGGTGATGTATATGTATTGTCTTCAGTGGTCTTGCCTCATCCAGCGTGTGCAGCATGTGAGAGTAAATCTTCCTCCTTTAGCTTGCATACTACCTTGTCTGCCGTCGCAGGCAACACAAACACCTATTTTTTTTACTGTGTGATTTATTTATGAATTAAGTCTTTTTAACTTTTTGCTTACATCCATTTCCCACAGAGGGAGAGATGGCAGGGTTGATTAATTATACGTTGCCGTGCCCAACAGCCCCATAACACACACACGCACACACACACACACACACATACACAGCCTCCTTCAGGACATTTGCATAGACACTTGCTCACACGTATACGGATGCACATGACTATATTACCTGAGGGACCATACACACACACGCACACACACAATGTGAACAATCACTGAAAGGATAATGTCACTGTTGCCTCAACCTTTTTCCAGCAGAGAAGACTTTCCTCACAGGGACTGACATATGTGAATGTTTAAACACAACATTTTCATGTAACTCGCTCCTCTGTTGAGACCACTTTACATGTGTGTGTGTGTGTGTGTTTCTGTCTGCATGTTTGCAGTTTTCACTATGCACTATACCAAGGTTGTTGATATATATTCAGATTAAAATATGTATTGTATCTAAAAAGCAAAATGTGATGGACAATGGTATACATAAAGTGTGGTAAATATACACCATTGGGGCGGCATACAGTATGTTTGAAACACAACTCAATTCAGAAACAATAACTGTCTTTTTTTTAAATTAGAGGTTTACAGTATTTCCAGAAAGCCATTATTGCACATTATATCAACTTTTAAATAATCAAAATTAAGATTTCTAAAAATTTACTGGGAGCCCAGATGGGCGTTTCTGGGTCAAGCACTACTTCTCTTGATGCCTCAAAGCACATTTACACTTCAAGTCTGCATTTTCCCATCCGTTCAAGCATTTACACCATAATGGCAGGGACCTCTATGGGAATCATTAGAAATACATGCAGACACATTTGCACTCGGATGAAAGAGCCATAAAGAATAATCTGGGGTTCAGTGTCTTGCTTGGGGACACTTAACATGTAGATTGGAAGAGCCGGGGATTTAACCACAAACCTTCCTGTAAGTGGACGACCTGGGCCACAGCTTTACCTCAAAACACAACCACAGAGTCGCTGTGTCACTGTGTGCCGTCCACTCTGCAATACTGAAGCTACACTGTGACACATGTAGAAGGAGACAAACACCATTGGTCATGAGAAAGTATGATGTTTTATTGTTCATCTTTTTTTTAATTACTGACTTCCTCTTTTTCTCTCACCATCATGAGCTGGCCGGCCTCTTTGCTTTAATAAAACTATATTTTTGTTTGGGAACTTGCTGAAATGAGTGATGCTGTTGTTCATGTTATCGTTCATGTTGGAGAACAGCTTCAGAGATCAGAATGGATCGGACTTGGTTGTGCTGGGTATCTTCTAGGTGTGCGTTTGTATAAACACTGTCAGTTTGCATCAGTTTGGGTAAACCTGTAGAAAATAGCATTGATCTTGGTGAGACTTTTTCTTGATAAATAAAAGCTAAGAAAACTGCATCTCACCCTCAGTGGGAGTTGGTATACTTAAAATTAACCTGACACAGACAATAAGTCTCTTGAACTTTTTCTGAGAAGTTCACTTTACCTCAGGTGAATCTAATTTTTTTTTAAACATTCATCTGAAAAGGATATCTGGGCAATTAAATGGAACTCAACTGGACTTTATTATTTGTCTGTGAAGACGTTTCGCCTCTAATGACTTTGACCTGGACGAATAAGAATATTCACAGATATCTGAAAAGGATCTTTATAAGCAGTAGACACACAGAAACTTGCAACCTATCAAAGCTAACAGCAGGTTTGGTTATATAAAAAAAAATGCAGACTTGTTGTACTTGTATCGGCTGTGCTTAATATCCTTTATATCCCTTATAACAAAGGCTTCACCGCAGCTCTAATACATATGCATAGCACATCAATTACTTGAAGGCAAGTTAACACACATAAAGACATCTCACTGGACTCGGAGTATATACAGTGCAACAGTAAATAAACCCGTTAGAACGCACACACATTAACACACACACACACACACACACACACAGTCAAACACACTGACAGGTCCTGTGGACGGGCTCTAACTGTGAGCGCAGGTGAACTCAACTTTCCTCCTTCAGGTTCCCTTTGGAATTTCATTACCTGTACTTATCGATCCTGTTATATACACTAGGCCAAGCAGCTGCTGAATTATTCAGTCTGGTTAAATAGGGCTGTTCCATTATTCAGAAGCATGGCACAGTGTAATTAATATTGTAGAGATATGTGACAGGCCGGGTGGCATTTCACTCAGTGACAGAACATCGCTTGCTCTCCACTTTCGCTCTTTCTACTTTCTTTTTTCATCCTCTTTTTTGTTCTCTGTCTCTTTCTCTTTTGTTACTTTTATTGAGATTTTCAGCCATCCTTTTTCTCTGATACCGCTCTGTATTCTTTCCCCTTTCTGCTCATTTTCTTTCATGACTTTCTATTTCACTTTTCTTCCCCCTCCTCCCTTTTCGGTCTTTCAGCCTCTTTTTTTCTTCTTTGGCACTTTATCTCAATCTCTTCCACCTTTTCCACTCCTGCAGTCTTCTAATGGTTGTGTGGAAAAGTCGGTTGTGAGACTCAAAGAGCATCTGGGGATTTTTTCAATGGGTTTTTATTTGCATTGTGTGTATGTGTGTGTGAGTTTGTGCATGCGTGCACATTATAGAGTGTCTTGTCTTTTTAATGTGACAGATATTTTCAGCATCTTTCACAATGACCCATATAGAGCTGCAGTTGTTAAGATGTGACAGAATATGAGGTTTTTGACAGAATATCCAAAATAAAAAATCCTCAGCATTGCTGTACATACAGTATATGAGCAAAGCAAAAGAAAAAGCCATGTTGCTGCTGCATCTTGTACTCATGTCAGCATCCTTAGGCAAGATCTTGCCATAGGCCAGCAATGTTTGCAAGCTTTTGAATAATGTGTAGGGTAACAGCCACTATAGTTGTACTCAATCCCACACAATCTGTCCTTCATTGTTATTGGTGAGAAGTACTGCAATATTAGTGCAAAAACTATTGCAAAATCTTCTATTTCATTCTAAAGAGTTATAGAATTCATAAGGTAGATGTGAAGGTGGACAGAAAAGCTTGTTAACAATAAAAAAATCACATCCCCAACATTTTCTAAATTTGTCTCTTGCTTATTTCTCTTGTACGTCGGTCAAATGGGGCTTCTGCTCATGCAAAGACATTAAACACGTTTAAGGTGAAAAAAATAAATGCATAAATAAATAGATAATTATGCACACAGCCTAGAACATCAGACAGTTTCAGTCTCAGCAGCTTATTAACCCATTAATTACAACTGGAGATTTTAATTATGATGTGTTTTTTTCATTTAAACAATACTAAGGCTTCAATTTGCAAGGCCATGGCCGTCTTAAGTAACTGCAGCTGCTTGTTGTCTGCTTAGTGTCACACAATCATTGGTAGCATTGACTGACCTCTGCGGCTTTATTTCCTCTGGTAACTAACTTCTGCCACTAAAAAAACAAGATGGCAGCTGTTGTACTGCGAAACTTGAGGCTTCGAAACAGTAGTCTATAAACCTGAAACCTTGTCTCTTACATGGAGCAGTTTACACTGACAGAAATAAAAATTGAAAGACGCAACACAGCTAAGCTACATTTACTTCCTCTGTTTTGAATATTTTAGCTCTGTGTTCCATCAGAGGTCAGCACTGTCAGGATGGCTTGCCTTTGGTCAGAAGTGCAAATTTATGGGTCAAAGTCTCTCCAAAGTTGAAGGCAGTGTGAAAAAGTTGTGTAGATTTATTTTACCTCTCAAAAATAAGTGTCCTGACTTTGGCGTTTTCTTTGACATGAACCCCATCGCACTGAAGGTCTTTTGTAAATCTGTAGGTTCACCAAAAGTAGCCTACAGGTGTGTGTATTGTAACCTGCTGGCCCCACAATGCACATACACACACACACACATACATGCTGTCACTCACAGCTGTGATGTTCATCAGGAAGCCTTCCTGGTGCTGTCCTCTTTTTCCTCATGCGGCCAATTAGGAGCCATCTCCTCCTGCTCTCATCAACACTCCTCCTCCACTCTTGTCAAAGTTCTTTGACAAAACAGAGAAGAGGAGACTTCAAAAGACTCTGTTGTCTTGTTTTTTTCCCCCTGTTTCTTTCCTTCTGAAGCCCAGAGTGAAACTACAGAGGTGCTGGGATGACAACACACAGCACTCAAAGGGCCTGATGCTTAATGTGTGTGCAAGGTGGGGGGGTTGTTAGAGCTATTTGTGTGTTTTCAATATCTGTATGTGCATGTATGTCAGAAATATGTATAACCGCTCATTCACCTAAAATTACTAAATACTTGCTTTCCATTTTGACTATGGTGAGGTGTGATTTTCTGGAAATATCTTTCTCATTGCTATTTCCAGATTTTCACACACCTTAAGTTTGTTCTGTTAAATGAATTCTTTAAATAGTTGTCGTAATAGTTTCGTGTTTCAACCACATAATTACTCTCCCATGACCAATTTCACACATTTTTTTTTAATTCATTACTCCCCTTTTTAAGCATCCAGAGTTGCACTCTGCATGAGATCTTCCCCTCAGAGAAACATTCTCTGTTAGAGTTAAGAAAAGATTGTCATAATCGCCTTTATTAATCTTTCATGATGGTTTTAGTAAATGAAAGTTTTAATTACAAAGTAAACAAACAGTTTGACTTGTGGTTCGTGATATTAATCCATTAACAAGCGACAGTGATGATTCACCATATGCTACAGCAAACAGGGCATTAGGTTGATGTTGGAGCAGGACAGCAGATCTTCTCTGTGTTTGCTGTGTGAATCCAGACACTCTGCATTTTTTCTGTGTTTGTCTTGTTATTTTGCTGTTTACCATTTGTGAACTTGCCCTTTCTCTGCCTTTGTCTTTGCTGCTCCTTTTTTTCTCTCTCTTCGTCAATCTGTTATTGTCTTACCATCCACCCTCCTCAGGGTTTTGAGTCTGACTGTTCTCAGCTGCTAGTTAATATTTAATCTACTGTTAAATAACACATTGTTGATGAATCACTGTCTGCATTTAGGCACAGAGCAATATTTTGTGGCTTATACTGCAAATCTGGGAAATGCTGTCACTCGTGCTATAAGAAATGCCTCGGAAAAACATGTCAGCCGGCTTTTCAAGTCATCGGCACCCTTCAGGCACGGTTCCCCCTCCCTAAGTGGGCTCATGAACCACAGTTTTAACAAATACACTAGAACCTCAATACCACTGCAATATTTGGTGCTTTGCTTCTCATGCTTTGCTCATAATGGACATAGTGTTCCTCAGGAGGGTGCTTTACAAAGATTATGAGACAAAACAAAAATAAAAATGAAAGGCAGGATTACTTAAAATAAGGTTATTGTGTTGAATAAATATTTGTGTCCAAAATATTACTACAGAGGTACCAGAGAAAGAACGCATGAACATATACTCACAAATGGAAACAGGCCATCACCATCTTACAGTCAATCAAAGTGCTTAAATGTCTATTTTTTGTTTTTTTGTTTCAACTGGCTGCACATGTTGACTATAAGCCCTGTGTGGATGTGATGCTCTGCACTTGCAATATATTTTGGGGCTTACCGATCATTTCTGTTAGCTAAGTCAGTATCTGATGCGTCCCCAGTTGGAAGATAATCCGTTGGGAACTTTATCTGCCCTCAGTGCTCTTCTGTCAGTGTGAGATTGCAGTTTGGCTGATTTATATTACATCAAATGTGTCATAGAGGACAGAAGCATTATCATACATAAAGAGATCTAATATACTAACAGCAGACAGAAAGACAGACATGAATTCCTTCCAAGAGTGTGAGACTGTGAAACTGAGAGTCTCAGTGCAGGCCTTTATTCTATTCAGGTGCTTTTTTCTGACACACAATCTTCACTCTTTCTGAAGTAATTTTAAGATGTCTCGGGCTAGACTCTCTCCAAGCTTAATAAATCTGAAAATTCTGAAAAACCTGAATAGGAGGGCTTGTGTTATCTCACAACCCGTAATTCAACAGTTCTTCTGGTTGATCTATTGATCAGTCCATAATTTATGGAGACCTCGTGTGATTAATGTTCATAGGAGAAACTATGAGACAAATGAGCTAATGAAATTAATTGAAAATATAGGTCTATAAGTCTCTAAGTAGAAAAAGACAAATGTTTTTTAGAACAGGAAGAAAAAAGCGATGATATACAGAAAAGGCAGGAAATGAACCAACCTCGCAGGTCACACAGGACACATTTTATGAGGAACTCACTATTCACATGTTAAGCAGATCTTCCAAGCTGCTGTTCTGTCAATTACATGCTCATAGGACCACTTACTCAGTACACACTGTCATTAAGTAAGATAAACAACAAGATTTTTGTTATTTTCAGAAGTAAAAAGGGAACCTAGAGAGTATTTAGTGCCTGTGAGACATCCAAAATAGTTGCCTAGTTTCGCCTTATTGTTTTTGGTTTTTTTTTGTTTTTGTTTTTTTACTATTTTTGTGTTCCAATTTAACAAGTTTTATTAATCAGTTACACAAAGCTAGGAATTTATTTATTGCGCACCCACATGTTTTATTTTTATACTTAAATAGCTATCGAATATTATGGAAGTGATGATTGCTTTTCCTCTATGATAAGTCCTGAATATTATTTAAGTGTAAACGTATGTTCTGGAGTCTACACATTTTTCCTGTGTCTTTGTGGGTTCACTGCTCCAAATACAGCTTCTGTGAACTGGAAGTGATATGTAAGTGTGAGTGTGTTAATAAATGTGTTGCTCTTGGTGTGTTAGCCCTGTGTGAGCCGGATGGCCTTTCTAGCATGTAGCCTGTCTGTTGCACATTACCAGTGGTGGAAGGTAACAGAGTTCATGTGTCCAGAACTGCAATGCAAGTTTGAGGTCCTTGTACTTTACTGAAAGTGTAAATTACAAGTTTTATTTAGATACTATGTTATGTTACTGCAACAGATATTTCCCAGCAGACACCTCTTTCTTTTCTGTTCATGGCCATAAAAAATTAACAAATAAACAAAAACAACGGATAAATAACTGGAAATAGACCTAATTGGTAAGGCCCAGTGAAGTTAACCTTACACTGACACCACTGCTGCTCAGAACAACATGACATGAGTTACTTTTTTGAGATTAATTATACAAAACAAGCCATTAAATACATTTCAATGTAATATAATAGAGTAAGATAGATCCTTAAACCTGATGAGGAAATTCACAGCTACCTAGTGTACAGGCATATGAAACAGTAAAAATGCCTTTCTAAACTCATGTTAATGTGTAAAACAACTTGATCATTAATTTTGTTGTATGCATGAGATAGTGGCTTAATTAGTGGACAACCAAATGAATCAGATCGAACAACAGCTGGTCTAAAATAAACACAAAAGATCAAACACTCAAATCTTTATCTGAAATAGTGCTCACCAGCTTTGAAATAGCTTTAACTGGATCATGGTTGATCTAGTGGATCTGAACTTGTTAACATGGTTTTCCTGCATGAAAAGTTAAAAAAAAACACAGAAAAAGTGCTGGAAGGTCAGGTTAGCTACTCTTTCTCTGCAGAGCCTGCTTTTGTGTCATTAACCCATCTTTAGCTATGAAGCTGCATGAAGGTTATGCTTGGCCAGCTGTCCCTGTCAGGTCGAAGCGTGCGGCTCGCTGCTCTAGTTTCATCTAAGAGCTCTTCCAGGGCAGGCCTATAGATGATAATCCATCATAGCTGATGGTACTGGGTGAACCCAGGAACTCTCTAACTTACAGTCATCTCAAAAGCTCACCTCTCTTCCTTCCCCTTCCTCTCCAGGTGTCTGTTTCTCTCTCTTCACTATCTTTAGACAATGTACCAAAGATGTAGTATGACTACGTTCAGGGGGGTGATGTTGGTGTATAATAAACCACTTGACCAGGTGGTGATTAACAGTCGCTCTTAGCAAATGTTGCTGCTCGTATGAAGGGCAGGGTTTTTGTAAGAGTGTTGTAAAGCTGAGTCATTTTCAGATGAGACGCATTTATGATTTCACAAAAAAACAGTTGTTACTGTAAAGTGCATTGTATCTTTTCCTGCCTCTCTTCTCCTCTCCTCCACACACAGCTTTAGTAACTGTAATTATCACGGTTTGCCTTTGCCAAATGCAGCAGATGTTAGCCCCCTGCACACCTTAAACATCTTTCACAGTTCCCTTACTCTGAATGATAAACACTTAGCAGCTTGGCATGGAGGGAAAACAGCGTTACATTATACTGATGTCATGCCATAAACTGTCAAAACTCTTCTTGAAATTAGAGAAAAGTTTTTAACTTGACAATTTAGCAAGAAAAAGACTACAAATCTAGATTGCTAGCCCTGGTATGCAGTGTTTACTGGTAGCTCATGAGGAAAAACTTTAATGTCTTTATCTGAAATTGTGGTAATTCTTGCTTAACCTTTTGATCCTTTCAAAGCTTTTCCATATCATAACACCCTAACAAAACTGAAGTTCATTGTACACATTATTTTTTCTTCATATTCATCTCTTTTTAACTTGAGAATAATCAATATCAATATATGTGGTTTAATTGCATTCGAAAAAAGTGTCTTGCTCTTATTTATTGTACCATCGGCCTCCTTATTTCATTGTATATTCCTGCAACACTGAGGTCAGCAAATGAAAAATGTCATCAATCAGCAGTACTTATGTCTCTCTCTTATAGCAATAAAGCTCACTGGAGTCTTGACTTTAGCAATAAATTAAACAGCTAACCATCATTATCTTTTCTGAAATATTGTTGAAATACAGACACTTGACTTTTCCTACTGTCACATACAATTATTTACCAATTTTTCTGATTATATTACCTCTGACTGTTGTCTTTCTGTTATTCCAAAATATCAAAATGAAATGACACAGTGTTATTTTAGTGTTACATCCATCATTCCTCCATCCATCCTTCCATCCATCCATCCATCATCCTCTCACAGATTTCTCTCTCCGTCTTGATAAACAAGACAAAATGATGCCAGATGTTCTCTCCTGTTGTCGAGACCCGCCTTTATTGTGAGCTCGAGCTTAATTAAATCCCAATAGCAGCTGAAAAAGGCCTGCGTGAAATGAAGTGTGACACATTAATGAAATATTATTTGTCAACTGCTTAAACGTATCCAATGTTTCTGTGTGAGACTAATATCAATATCCAAGGTCTGGCTGTTTTGACAGGCTCGAGGGGAGGTCTATTTGAGTTTTGAGGTAATTGCAGCCGTTCATGCTCTTTTTCTCTCCATCTCTTTCTCTCTCTTGCTCCATAGTGTCACCATTTTGTCTGGATCTCTACCTGCTCTCATTGCTCTATCCTTTTCATCTCTCCTAAGTCCCCCTCTCAACACGATTTACACATTGTGCTTGTTACTGTAGGACATTTCCATTTGTGTCTTTCTTCCTGTCTGCCTCAGCGTTTCTGTGTCTGTGACTCTTTGTCTGTGTGTTCCCCTTTTTCTGTCACTTTCAGTTTTCCAATTTCACTCACTTTATTGGCACTACAACGGATAGAATACTTAATATCTTGCCTCTACTTGTAAGGATCCTTCCCTTCACCATCCCCCTTCACTTCACATACACACACACACGAACACACATGGCTGCCTAACTCCTTACCTCAAGCTTTTACTCTGACCTTTTATTCAAGCGTTTCTCCTCGCTCTTCTCTTTATCGACATCCTTTCTTAGTACCTTCCTTCCTTCCTACCACTTCACCTGGACTGACCGCTATGCATTGCTGGCTGCTCCACTGCAGTTTCCTTGGAGATGCACACACATACACAAGAGTCTTTTTTTTTCTGTTTTGTTCACATGCAGTGCCGCTGTGTGTCAAGTGTGCCTCTTTTTATTTCGTGCCATAGAGTGTGTGTGTGTTTGTGTGTTCACGCATTTGTTTGCGTGTGTGTGTTTGAGTGCGTTTGCGTGCACCATCAAAGCAAGTCAAAGCATTATGGTTGAATAAAATAAGGTCAGGTTGACAGTGAGGCGGATAGATGATGCGAGGAACATGACCTCCACGCCACACCGCCCTGTCTGCACCACTTCTCTCTTTCCTCTTAACCACAGTGGTTTTCTCCTGTGCTCTCATGCCTCCTGTCATCTGAGCGTTTTGTTGTCTGTCTTGCGACTCTGTGTGTTATCTCCCTGTGTGTTATCTCTCGTCTCCACCTCCATCACACTATAATCAGAGAAACTAGAGAGATTTTTCCTCGTCTTCCCTCATCATGCCCAACCGGCTCCAGTAAGCTACATTGGCTAGAATAACCATATGCTACACCTGAGGTGGTTTGTGTGGCATATGCTGCACAAACACAGAGAGGAACAACTCACACACACACATGCACACACACTCACACACAGACACATACAATAAAAAACCCAAACCCTTTGCTGTAACTTCTCAACCAAGCCAAGCCAGCTGTTACTGTCCTCTGCCGGTTTCTCCCTTTCTTTGTTGCTCCCACTGTCTTATTCTCTTGTCTTGACAGATGCTTATGTTGCTTTGGCAGACCCATAGGTGGATGGAAATGATGATGTAGGGAGTGTGAAGCACAGATCTCAGAAGACGCTTACAAGGAGTCGGGACTTATGAGTCAGCGGTGCCTCTGTCTCATCTCTTGTTCCTCCCCTGTCCTCAAAGATTAATTTCTTCCCTAATGATATTAAACACAATGGAAAGTGTATGGAGCAGTGTAGCATGGAGAGGGTAGATAACCTGCAACAACTGTCAAAGGATAAGCTTAAATGTTAAATAGCAGGGGTTCATAGTTTGCCTACCAGGGTGCTCCATTAAGCTCAGTATGAGATTAGTAAAAGATTTGAGTGAAAACTCTCAAGAGGAGGGGTTGTACTTTATGCTGTTAAAAGTGTGTGTCCTACACTGGGACATCTAGGCCGCATTGTTAGTTCAAGATTAGACAGAAAACACTGTGTTTGGTGGCGTTTTTGTCCAGCTGAGATCTATAGTACTCAGAATATCATACTTGCACTTAATTAGTAAAAGAATCTGCAAGAAGCCATGATGTGTTTACTCACCGTCGGGCAGAAAGCTACTGTTGTTTTTAGCAGCATTATGCTCAGCTCTGAGTTTTGTATGTGTGTGTGTGTGTGGGTGCTTGTGTTTATGTGTGTGGATTTGTCTGTGTGCGTGACTTTGTTAAAACACTTCACACTCCAATCGAAACATCAATGTGTGCTGTTTTAAGTAACTTCACACTCTTGTTAAGTTTTAAAAAATTGAGATAATTGTTTCTTTTACTTTATTAATTAATTACAATTACTGCTCCAATGTCCAGCAGCATTATTTACTGTCAAAGATGATTCTGATATATGTTTTAAAATCATATGTGGATTTACATATCATCTCATATCATCTCATCCTTTTGCTTTGCCCTTTTTGCAGCCTATAAACATTAAGTTAGTATAAGTCTGTCCTCATTTTCATGCGGGGGGGGGGGGGGGGGGGGGGGGGGTTTTGGGGGGGTTTTTTTAATTTTAAAAATTAAATTTTTAAAAA
>JAPZDV010000001.1:7847338-7859107 GCA_029814665.1 Acanthurus lineatus
CCCCCCCCCCCCCCCCCCCCCCCCCCCCCCCCCCCCCCCCCCCCCCCCCCCCCCCCCCCCATGGGGGTTGATGTTTAATTTTATCAATGATCTTTTTAATAATAGCTCAGGTGTGTGAAGCAAGCCACTGTCATTAAGACATTCACTTAACCACTTGACTTTTAGATGTGCTTTAAAACTGTGCATTCACATTTGTTATGTTCACTAGTGCACAAAAAAACCCAAAAAAGACCACAATATCCTTCTAGACAACCTTAACTGAAATTGTTACCAAAAAATTACGCCATGCACCTTTAAAGGTTATTACATTTCTCCCTGAGGGCCTGGGCATATGTATAATCAAATCTAGTAAATTTAATACCCCCCAAAAAACCTGCATCTGATGTTTCTCTACTTCTAAGACCCTCTTGATCTAGATAGAGATTAACTGATACAGGAAAAAGGAAACATTTGCTCAGAATAGTTGGATATGAACTTGATATGTAACTTGTGCTTTTAAAACCCAATAAGGTTGTGAAATAAACCACCTACGCTTCCTCGTCTCTCCTGATTCTCTGCCTGTCAGTTTTAACACAGTGCATATCAGATATGACAGGCTCCCTCAATGAAGCTCTCACAAAGAGAAAGCCAGTCACACATTTCTCTTTTTTTCTCCTCTTCTCCATCCTTCCCTTCCTCACCCCTCCCTCTCCCAGCTCTCGTCTCGTCTCCCCCATTGTCCGTCTGTGCCAAAGATCTAAGCGGTTTTCATCTCTTTGTCGGAACTCTCCCTCTCTCTCTCCTCTCGTTATCTTTTCATCCTGGGAGAGCTCAAGTGCGGCAAACACGCTCTCATGGAGGAGTGCGAGTCATGTTTGACCGTGCTCTACAAACCCCAGATCACTTCACATCACTCCAGTCCCCACAACAGACGCAACCCCTAATCCCCCTATCTCTGACTTGTTGTCTTTTCTCTCTCAGTCTGCATTTCACAAAGCAACTGTCATTTTATTCACACATCAAATGTTTCTGTTTATGTGGTCGTAGGCCTCAAATGGCCTGAGCCTCGTGTATTTGCTCTAATAAGGAGAGGATTTGCAGATTAATTAGAATTTTATCTTTTTCTTTATTGCTTTAGTTGGAGTTAAACTCTTTTCTAGATTTGTCTTTGGTATCTCAAGAGCGAAGAGCAGTTTTTCAAAGAATATTTTCGGAGCTTACATTAGGATCAGAGAGTAGCACTTCACAGTGAGGTAAAAGTATTAAAAAAATAGACAAAATCTTACACTGATCTTAAAAGGAGCTCAGTAACATCTAAAAAAGGATTGCATACTCTGTGTGTGCCAATAATATATAATGAACAATATTTCAAAGAGAAGATTCACTGTCCCACAATGTGAAGCCTGCAATGCTGCAATGAAACTGCTCATCTTCTCTCTCTCGCTTTATTTTTCTCTCTCTATTTCTCCATTACTTTTTTGTTTCTCCACCTTTATGCCCTTTCAATCAACCCTCTGCTCTTCAATGGCCCCCCCTTTATTAACTTCTGCTGTTATCTGAGACTTGTTGATCGTACGTTCTCCTTCTCCTTTAACAGTGATTGTGGTGAAAACATGCAGTTGCTCACAGACAAACACATGCACATATCACAACATTTATCAGGCGACATTACAGAATACACAAGAGGGTCCAAAAACAATTATATCTTTGTTGTTTATTTTTTATTTAATTTTCCTAAATGTTTCCAACAAGGCTCAACTTAGAGAAATATGTCATTTTATTTAAGGTGATGCAGCATTTTGTTGTTAACTTGTGTGGAAACACCAGTCAGAGTGTGAAAGCAGGGTGGCAAACACGTGGAAACATAACCTAACACATAACCTCATTTAGGATTTTTTTGCAGGAGCTGGTCAGGTAGCTTTTCATCTGCAATAGTGGCTTTTTTGAAATTAAAAATTAAAAAAATAAATCCCTTAATCCCACACCCTTCACAATATGATTAAATTACTTCTTGTGTTTTCACAGACCAAACAGCATATAAACCAGAAAATTAATACATTTTAAATCAACCAGACACACACACACACACACACAAACACTGCTGAATATGTTTCTCTTTTCTCTGTTTCCTCTGCTTTCAGTCTGCATTAATCTTGCCTCGGGGAAGTGATGATTGGTGTTCATATTTGTGTTTGTGTGTGCATGTAATTAATTCACATGCTACTACTGCCTTATTATCTCCTCCACTGTGGTTATTTAATCAATACCTCTCAACTTGTTGTCTGATCAGATGATATCTGTGTTTCACTGTTCTTACCAGGCTGCTTTTTCCTCGTTGAAGTATGGCTTTCAGATAAACTAAAAACCCCAGATCAGCAACATTTTATTGTTTTCCATACATGCCTGACAGTTTACAGTTTTTGCACAAATATCAGGCATTCTGCATACATGTTACACATGAAAACATTTAAACATTCTGGGAAATATCAATCTAGCTCAATTAAAGCTTCACTATGGTTTAGCACTGATAGAGCAGAAAGTCTACTTACTTATTCATCTGCTTGGTTTGTTTTTATCAGCCTGATATCACAGTTCGCTGGCTGAGGTTAAGGCCCAAAGTAGAATCTACACACATCTCTCTTGCAGATGTAACTTTTTGCTACAAGATTGAAGATTTACATACGAGGAGCAGTTCAAGTCACAGTTTATGGGACTATTGTTGGCTATTATTGGCTCAAGTGAGTCGATGAAGTTATCTTTGACCTATGGTAGTTAAAAAACAAAGGGTAAAAATGATGTAGATTTATGTACCAATACATTACATTAGCCAGGAGAGGAGACTTCTTGGATTTTGGACCAAAGAAACTTAATCTTTTCTCCAAAACAGGTGTTGTCTGTTATTGTAATCATTAGCTTAGGTGTAAATTTTTTTTTTACCAAAACAAAAAAAATGAAATGAGAATTTACAGTGAGTGTAAATGACACGTGTTTTATCAATGAAGCTGCCTGTGTGCTCATTCGACCTTGCAACGACTAAATTGGAAAAAAGAAGGCAGAACAAAAACAACACATTTAGTACAGGAATTTTACTAAAGATAGACATTCTAACATAGATGCAATATATTTTATTCTGGTGCTTTCACTTCAGTAAGTTTTCATATTTGTCAAACTCTATGGTAGCTAAAATTAGAATCAGTTTTAGCTGTCACACTGTGTAACAGGACAAAATGTTCTTGTGTCTCTGAGATGAGTGATGCCAGTTTTTCTCCTCTTTTCTTTTGTAACCTTTGAATACTCCTGAAGAAAAAAAAGGAAAAAAGGAGGTTTTACTCAGATCTAGATGCTCCACTGTCAGAATCCTATTAGAATAAGCAGAGCAGTGCTTGTGTTTATACAGGCAGAGTGTGGGTTTGGAAACCTCCCACCAAATTTAACCCCAAGTGATGTTTAAAGTGTTTTTAGTATGGAAAACACAACACTGGTGTAAGGGAGGCTCTATCTGTTTAATAGTACAGTGAAACATTTAAGGGACTATAAAAAGACATCAGAAAACACAGTGACTCATTGAAGGAAGTGCAAAGAAAAAAAACTATGCAGAGTTAAAAAAAAGTTGTGTTCAAAAATCTATTTGTTCTTTTGTCATGTGCGGGTGTGTTTATATGAACATGTAAGCAGTGAACCAGCAATTTACAGTTGATTGAAAGCACAGAAGAGGTTACTGAAGGTTAGTCCTTTATTTATAACCGTCTTTTAATGGTCAGGTCAAAGGTTAAATCAATGTTCCAAGCGTGTTTTGATATCTAGAGCTCCAATCGAGCCAAAATGAAAAGGATGGGGTCATGACATTGGCCATTTGATCTCTCTCTGTCCTGTCTACAGAGGAGAATCCTGATAAAAATGATGCTGTCAAAGGGCTGCTTTGTGTACATGTGTGTGTGTGTGCATGTGTGCGTGTGTCTGTGTGTGCGTGTGTCAGTGTGTGTCAGTGTGATTAGTGTTTTTGGGTCAGATGAACACTTTCCTCTAACACAGTTAATCAATAAAGTCTGTGACTTTTCCCTCAGGTGCTCACCATCCACAACTTTTATCTCCTTCACTCCTCTCCTCTCCTTTCTTTTCCTTTTATCTTTTCTGTCATTTTATTTTTATTCCTTTTCTTCTATCTTTTCTGTCATTTCCTTTAACTTTCTTTCCTTTCCTTTCCCTTTCTCTCCTTTCCCTTCCTTTCCTTTCCTCTTTTTTGTGAGTTTCTTTTTCAGTTTCTTCTTTCTTTCCTTTCCTCTTTCATTTCTTTTCCTCAGTCCTTTCCTTTCCTTTCCTTTCCTTTCCTTTCCTTTCCTTTCCTTTCCTTTCCTTTCTACTTGTGATTGCAGAGGAAAGGCCAAAGCATCTAAATGGTCTCTTGTGAATGAAGTGAATTGAGACGTAGCTCATCAGCATGCATGAACAGCTCCCATAAAGTAACTACACATATCAATCACGCAGTGCGTGACTTGCTGTTCGACAGGATTCATGACCTTCTGTGGGATTCCTCTGGCAAGTTACAGTACTACATACATAGGAACACACCCACACAGACACACACACACGCAGACATTGACATATGCATATACATGCACTCACATTTCAGCAGCGGGTACACACACACATGCACTCCCTCTCTCAACCACAGCCCCACACACACACTCTGCCCAGCACTCTATCAAGCTGTCACTGCGGTTTGACACCAGCTCGCTTGTCTCATCATTAGTTTTAGTGAGAGATGTCCTGTCCCCTCAACAAAAAACAAACATGGCAGGCAGTGACGAATCAATTAATCAGACCAGGCATTTGCCGATAGTTATGTTTCACTTACAACTAATATGCATTGAATGTCTCAGAAAGTTTCCAATAATGCACGGACAACACTTTCAATCAGCATCCTCCGGAACGGTTTTGATCGATGAATCATCAGAGTTGGATAGATTGCTGTCAAAACAGCAGCTTTCTATGACTGATGATCCTTTTCTACAGGAACAGAATTGATGGACCTCTGAAAGGGACACAACACCGAGCTAAAATTTTTGTCAGTAACTTCTTTCCATGTTTTTTTTTTCTGTCTCTGCTGTACTCTTTGGCTTGGCTTAGACAATCGATGCCTGTGTGTGTTTATCTGTTCCTGTGCTGCTGTTGGTATAAAAATGGATCACAACCCAAATCTTAGAGTGGTTGCAGTATCGTGAGATTTATTTTTAATGATAGTAAAATAAGATATTTTTTTGGTCACTGGCATGAATATGTTTCTGTAAGACCCTTCACACGGGCTGACAGGAAGTACATCACAACTAGTTAGTTAAGTAACAGTAATACGTAAGAATATTTTCCATTCTAATCACTTGTGTGACTCCTAGTTATGTTTGACATTTTCTCTTCTGCCAAGTGACAGGGAAAAAGGCAGTTCTGATTAAAGTGCTCATGCCGGCTCTACCTTAGACATGACAGTCCTGCTGCTTCACTTGAAGTTAATCACACTTTGAAAACTATGATGCTCCTTTTTGTGTTGCTAAGCAACAAAGTAGTAGATGCTGTTTAAACCATGCACATGTGGGTTTGTCAGATGAAGCACCTCTTTTTAATCAGGATAATGCTTCAATGGTATTCTGAACCAGTGAATATTTGAAAAAGCTTATGTTAAAGTGCAATGTCAGTTATTTAGTCAGTCGGTCACACGGGCCTTGGAGTTGTTTTTATTTTTTTTTTTGGTTTGGTTTTATAGATCTCAGTTTTATGTGGTGTGTGTGTGAGAGAGAGACTAGAGAGGAGAGTGAATCACTTGCATTGTGTGAATGTGCAGCGTAACAGGTTGAGGCTTCTTGCTTTGTTTGCATCATTCCTTTGTTTTGCTTGTGATTGCATCGCCTAGTTGAGCAGCCTCCACCCATACAGCCTCTTCTCCCCCCGGCTTAGCTGTCAGTCTCTCTTCTTTGACCCACTATTTTTTTCCAACCTCCTTCTCTGTCCTATTATTAATACCATCTACATCTATTCTCTATTATTCTTTCACCTTAAATGCCCTTTCCTATTGATCTTTTTACAACCGCCTTATCAAATCCCTTGTTAAATGAATTTCTCTCTCTGTCCCTACTTTACTTTTCAGGTCTCATTCTTCCTAAGTCTCTCTTCTTCTGATTTTCTTCAACTTTGCTTTTTTCCCTCTCTGACTTGTTTTCTTTCCTTTCCTGCACTTTCCTGTTGTTTTTCTCCTTCTTCCTTTTTTTGATATTCCTTTCTCTCTCTCTCTCTCTCTTGTCTCTTACTCTTCCTCCTCTCTCCCTTGCCTTTATTTCCTCCTCTCTCTCAGCCTCCCTTTCCGTAGTCGATCAGACAGTTGAAGCAGCCAAGCTGCCGGAGGCGAGAGCAGACAGAGGAGCCGCTCTGTCCGACCTCCCTCCCTCTCCTGAGAGGCAAACTAATGCCGACATGCCAATAAGCTGTAAGAAGACAATTATGCACCATTTATATCAGCTCTGCGTCTTTCTGAATTAACTGGGCATGCCTCTGGAACCCAGTCCTGCTACGACACATAGTGTCTTTTTATGGGTTACGTTTCATTGATTCATTTGTAGAGATTTGCACCGGAGGAACTGCAGCCTTGAGGTTACAGTTTGCTCGTTATTGGAAGATCATTGGTCAAAAGTTAGCTAACTGAGAGAATCTGAAGAAAAGGACCATAAATAAGACAAGATCTCCCATCTCAATACTACTGCTATCAACACGCCCTTCAGCGAGGCTCTTAAACCCAAGATGCACCACTGAATCTGCCCAGGAACCAGCATATGCAAACTATAACAAAACCAGGCAGTTCCCATGTGTGAATGTGTGTAACTGTATCAATCTGAAGCTAGGTGCTCACTGAAAAGGAACAACCCATCTTTTGTATAATTTGATTTATTTGGGTAAAAGCCCAGCTTAAATCAGGCAAAGTCTCTTATTGTCTGTGTTCTGAAGAGTAACATTTAAAATTAATATATGTGTACAACTTTTTGAATGTGATTTTGGTTTCGTAAACTTTTTCCTCTTGGTGCTGCAGAGATGGAGAGAGATGCCGAGGTTAAGAGGATGGATAGAGAACAGCAACAGAGCAAGAAGCAGACAACTTAACAAGCAGCCTTTTAAAATACAGAGAGATGCTGCAAGAATAACTCAGCATACTGTTCTATTCGTGTAGCTTTAAGCATGCATGTTTTTGCAATTCAGACCTCGGAGTTGTGTGCATTAGCATGTGTGCAAATAAACAGTATATTGCCATGTTGGAAAAATAACAGCTGTGATTTGTTTTAGTAAAGAAATGCCAGATGAACAATGGGAAAAGAAGATGGAGTGAATGATTGACTGCTCTGTTCTCAAACTCAAACATACAAAGAAAAAGTTTTATAAACAAACAGACTTTTATACACGCACATATGTCTGAAACACACACACACATGAGAACCAGCACACACTGAAATACACACAAAAAGAAGAAGGGGTGTATGCAGAAGGCCATTCATAGTATCATGCCACAAAAACTTTATTTTCTCTTATTCAAAATATACACTTTCTAAAATGAGAACAGCAAAAAAAAGGCATCTGAGGAGAAATATTGAGCTAACTGCTTAGTGGTGTCACTTACAGTAAGATGCACACCTGCAGTTAAGACCTTCAAAATGTCCACATTTATACCAGGAGGTCTTTTGAAAAAGTAAATAGGACAGCCAACTGTTTTCAAAGTGTAGTTGTCTGCATATTTTACCAACCTGGCTAAGACTCACAGCCAAAAGACAATGGCACAGATTTTTAATAGCATGTGTTTGCTTACAAATGGGACTGAATCTGGTCTACATTTTCATCTCTCTTTACTCCCTTTTGAAAGTGGAAAGAAAAATCCTTATTGAGTTAAGCGGAAATGTCATTAAAATGCACAAATGTTAGCGGACAGGCACACTCGCTGTGTCTCAGTACCTTAAGCTATTAGCAGTTCCAGCTTGTTTCATGAAGAGAAACATGAGGCGACAGCTTCAGAGCCTTTTATTTTAAACTTGATTTCTGGCTGGAGAACTTGCTCTGCATTGTTATGTCTGATCTCGTTGAGGTTTAAGGTGAACGGGCCGCCCACTGCCTTCCTGTCTGTTCGATGATAACAGTTGTAGAGCACAGTGAAAATTTGTTCTCCCCGTGAATCGATGCTAATCACATCATTGCGCTCCCACGTCCCCCACGCTTCTCCCTTGGGTTTCACACTCCTCTCTGGCCTTTTCCTCCTCACCCGCTGTTTCTTTTGCCCTGCCTCCGTCTCCTTCTTCCTCCCTCCTGTCTCCCCTCATCAAAAGCGAGGTGAAGCCATCTGAGGCTGCTTGCACGCGAGCCAGTCCTCCTCATGGGTCAGCACTGTGCAGATTGAGATTTTCTAGCTGTCGCCACTGCAGAGATCTCCCATCATGCATCAATCATCCATTGTTGCTGTTGTCACAGTATCTTGTTTTGTCTGTGTTGTAAAGCAGATCTGAATGTAAAGCTGTCATATTAAACCAGTATTTTTGTTTAATTTTGTATAAGATGTTCTGAGACAGGATCTTGCCTTAAAAAAACTTAAAATTTTTGTGAGTGAACATCACGTTTTTTTCCAAACAGTGAAAAGTTCACAGGTGTTTCCTTTGTGTAAATCTTTTGAAGTCACTGAAAAATGAGAAATGTGCTGATCTTTGGTTGTTAATCATTATCCCAGATCAAACTGTCAGACAAGTACACCAATCATCAGTTTAGAGCTTTGACAAGCTGAAGAAGAGCTGAAGACGAGCAAAAGGACCAAAATCCAGCAGTGTGATTGTTGGAATGACCTTAGTTACGTGACAAATCAATCAAAATACACAATGAAATGACCTAGAATAGTTTAAAATAAACACTTTTAGTTGCTCTTTTTTCCTGCTTCACAAACCACTCCTCATTTTTTTGTAAGGTTTTTCAAAGCAGTTGTTCTGATTTCTAGAGAGAGGGTCAGATTTAGGATTTTAGGTGATGATGAGCTCTTCTTGCCACTCTTTGTCTACAGCCTGCATTCATCACACCATCCTACAGGCCAAAAACTGATATCATACAGTCTGACATTGAATGCAGCCAAAACTTCAATAAAACCATCTTGTTCTATGTGACATTTACATAACTTATGAGATAGTTAGTTATTGCATACTTTATGCTTTATAAGACAAAATCCCCATCACACAGTGAAGAATCAGCCCCTTGAACTTTCTCTTCAATAAAGGCCTCCATCTCTCATCAAACACTGATGCACATAATGTTTCAAGATTTTTCTAAAAGGCTTTTTAATGCAGATGCAGGAGTAATGGTATATATATCTTTATCTGAGTCATCGATACTGGCACTAACATTACATATACACCCACAAGAGAATGACCTTTTTTTCTGCTGCAGAGATGTTACTAAATATTTGATGTGTTTTCTCTCCTTTGTGTTTGGTTTGTGTGTGTGTGTGTGTATCTATATCCGCATGGCTACATGCCTGTCTGCATGTGTGTGTCCGTGTGTTCACTCACAGCTCCAGCCAACGCCCAGATCGTGCATTCAGGCGCAGCGTGTAACGTCAAGGATGATAACATCAGTGAGAGAATCTACACCATCAAAGAAGGAGACACACTAGTGCTTCAGTGTCTTGTCAAAGGACACCCACGACCACAGGTAAGCTCCCAAACCATATGCTGACACACTGTTTTACATTTCTATATGTCGATGCGCTGACGTTGATATCTTTCACTGAATAAACAGGTAGGTTTTGAGATTCTCTCTTAAGAAGACCTAGAAAATACTTTTTGACTGATGCATACCTGTAGAACCTGGAGACTGACGGTTGGATTGATAAACAAGCCTTTGCAGTATTTACAGTGTACAAAAAACTATCTGTATTATGAAAATTGGTGTTTGCATAAAACAATGATTTCACAAATAAACTGCATTAAATGTGACAAAGAATAGAGCATAATAGAACAGAATAATCAACATCACGACTATCTGATTTTTTTGCATGTGGACATTAATGTCTTGCTGTTTTATCCCAGACATGCATTCATGAATGTAAAGCAATAAACAAGCAATAGCAAGGCATCCTGCAACCAATCACAGTCGAGTTCTCTCACAGACCTCTCTGACTTAAATCTTGCTGGATTGTTAATGTATGTAATAGATTTGAGCTGATGTCTCTGTCTTCATTTGCCTCACTCAAATATAGCAAAGCCCAAGGACTTAACAAGCTGTTGATATGGTTATAATGCATGAACACCCTCTTAAATCTGGCAAAATCACACTTTGTTTACATGGTATTCTGTTTTCACACAAGCACACTGAGGCAAAATATGCCAGTGACTGGAAAGACTGCAGATGAAGGGGGCATACATTCTGTGATTATCAGTAACAAAACATACCCTGCCCTGACTGATGATACATCTATGAGCCATTAGTCATGCTTATATTGTCACTGTACTTCTGTTTGTGCTGAGTCACACAGCCTCTTCTTTTATGGTGGCACTGACTAAAACCATCCCTGGCTTCAGCCTTGTCAGGTGGCTTCAGCTCTCCGTTGTATTGTCAGTGACACATTTACTGTATTTGATTAAACATTATGCAAATTGTTTTGATGAATCAGCTCAGGGTTCAGAGAATATGCTTGTGAATTTAAGGTCATGAGTTAAATTCCTCCTAACAGCTGGTAGAATAACTGTGATCTGCCTATTTTAAACAATTGATTACAACTCACTTTCAGTTTTAAGCGAAATTTAAAGCTGCACCACATATGACTTCTAAAATTGCAGCACAAGACACAACAAGGATCATATCCATTAGGAGAAAGACACAATACAATAAATAATGAATCACAGTATGAAAGTGTTTACATTTCCATTTCAGTGCACCACTTAATTTCCTTCTGTCCTTTTTAGCTACACTTGAAATAAGTGAGGAAGAACAAATGTTATTATACAACAGCTCAGGCTGGATTGCACATGCTGCGTTTGAAGAACAGCTGATTACGCGGTAAAAATGAGTACAGCCTTTATTCTTTCATAGAGGGATATGCCATATATGAGAGCATTAGAGCATTTAAGCACACATGCAATGCATACACACACACCACGTGCCTGAATACATGCTCATCCAATATACATGTGCACACAATGCACTTACACACAAACACACACACACAGCAGCAGACTCAGCCAACACTGGACACATCTGGTTTCCTGGGTTGAACTCCAGAAGAACATTTTGGACAAGGGTCTGTGTGTATGTGTGTGTGTGTGGGTGTGAGCTCACAGAGATAGTTGTAAAATGAACTGAGGTGACTGCAGAGGGATTGTGTGGTCTGTGTGTATTTGTGTCCGAGTGTGTGAGGTGAGAAAAGCAGTGTTCCTCATGGGTGCATGTCCACTGGCATCACATCAACATGAATAAAACAGCGCCTGTGTCTAGGCCTCGGTGTCTTCGGTGTGTGTTCATGTGTGTGTATTGAATCTGTGTGTGTGTGTGTGTAAGTATGTGTAATAGGCAGCTTGCCTGTGTAATTCCGTAGATGCAGACAAATCATTTGTATGTAGCTGCAATATCTAATTACAGCCCGACCTGTTGACCTAACTTGTCTATACTAACTGTGGCTTTCATTTCTCTCTCATTTGATCCATCTGTCTCTCTCTCTCTCTCTCTCTCTCTCTCTCTCTCTCTCTCTCTCTCTCTCTCTCTCTCTCTATCTCTCTCTCTCTCTCTCTCTCT